>JAHWFO010117657.1:698592-821537 GCA_023313115.1 Rhysida immarginata | reverse complement strand
TAATAGTTCCACTAAACCAAGATCCTTGAAACCAATTTGGACTATCATTAATTTTACGCTATATTCATTCATGACACTTCATTCCAAGTCGTTTGATATATTACATGCCATAATTTTGCAATAAAATTTCCAATGAACCATAATGGTTCCACTAAACCAGGTGAAACAAATTTGGACTGTCATTAATTTTACGTTATGTTCATTCATGACACATCAATCCAAGTCTTTTGATATGTTACATGTGTGACGTTATCACGTGTTAAGTAATGTATTCATTTTATGATAGACGTGGTCACAGGAATAATAGCAGGTTGTTTGTGTCATGGATTTTATGTTGTATTTGAAATCATTGTTGTTTTCTTAGTTTAATCACTTTGGAGTCTTATAAAATGTGACTGGGGAAATGAGACCGGATGTGTGTTGAGTTCAAAAAGTTCGTGGGAAAACGAAACGTTATGAGTCCTGTTGAGGAGTAGGTAGAGGAAGGCTGCGCGCTCTCTCCTCTCGATTGGAATTATTTTAAAGAATTGATGGAAATTGGAGAGGGACAATGTTAACGAAAAAGGCTGCTGTGTGAATTCATAGCCAGCCAAGTAGTTGGATTGGTCTCTTCTTCTAATTTTGGACTGTACAGGCTCATCAACATGATAGTGACATGGAAATTCGACATGGCGGGGGTGTCAAGTGTCGGAGTTGACCTGGGGAACCCAGTCAGGTAGAGCTCCACACGCTGTACATTCCGTGCAAGGTCACTGCATCCGGATGACAGTGAACTGCGTCATTGGACAATTCCATGAGTAATCAACATATGCTAACGAGTCATCATTCGTAAATTGAATCAGGAAATATGGAAATTGGAACCCCGACATTCTTCAGAGCGGATGGAAGCAAGTAACGCAATTTTCTTCAAGCGACTGGCATAATTAAGAACCCGACATTGAGAGAGGAAGACAACTACATATTTGAAATCTTCTGTTGAACTTAGTGGGGACACTTTGAGACCTCCAGTGGACTCACTCACTAATCGATTCGGATTATCTTCAGGTGTGTTTTCTGTGTTTCAGTGTGATAAGTGATGTATTTTATGGCCTGTTTAACACAAGAGGTGTTTTTGTGCATAAATTTGGATTAAAAGTGATCACAAGTCTGCAGGTGTCTGAAACTAAGCAACTGTAAGTAGAAATGAACTTAAATGTGTAAGATTTCTTTGGTTGTCATGACAAAAAGGTGTGATAAAGAACTATTTGAGAGAACTTTCTTTGAATTGAGTTTTAATTATTACTATCTCTTTCCTCAGAGCAATTGAGTTTTATTGATATTTATTCATGTTTTGCATGTTATCTTAGTCATAAGTACTTGGGGAATTTAATATTAACTTCCTTCTTTACGATAAGATCTATCAACCTTCTTTTCCTTAGATTTATTTATTTATTTATTTATTTATTAATTGGATCCAATGCGTCCATCCAGGGCCTGTATGACCAGAGGCCGACGAGTTGGGTCCCTGGATGGACCTGGATTCACGACTGCTGTATGATGGTCGCAGCAGCCGGGGGGGGGGGGGGGGTAAAGATTGGCTATCACGGATGGTCACCCATCCAGTGACGAGCCGTGCCTGATGTAGCTTAACTTCACAGAAGTTGTGCTCAGTGAAAGCCCACCAGACCACGGCCTCCAGATTTAAGATTTTTATTTATTTTTGTATCTCACTGGTAATTCTTTTAACTAAAAAGATGAATAAAAGATGTTTATTTAGTTCCAATCTTTGCCTTGCTTACTGAAATAAATAAGTCACAGCCTGCCAAACCTTTTTTTTCTTAAAGAACCCAACCCGTGTCCTTGATCGTGCATATTATTATTATTTTTTTTTATTTCTTCGAGTTTTGGTGTTGAGCTGGCCAGATTTTGAATTCATTACATTGGATTCCGGTGTTGATTAGAGAAAAAGGGGGGGTGGTCCAATCAAACTGATTAAGATTACATTACCACCCATTCTGAACATGAGATCAAGAGTATAGGGTTACACATGCCATATTTTAGCAAAGAAAATTCCAATGAACCATAATTGTTCCACTAAACCATAATGGTTCCTTCACACCAATTTGGACTATCGTTAATTTTACGTTATATTTATTCATGACACCTCATTCCAAGTCGTTTGATATATTACTTGCCGTATTTTAGCATTGAAAGTTCCAATGAAACATAAGGGTTCCATTAAACCAGGTTCCTTGAAACTAATTTGCACTACCAATAATTTTACGTTATATTCATTCTTGATATATCATCCCAATTTGTTTGATATATTACATGTCATATCTTATGATTGAAAATTTTTGAGGGTGTCATAAGGGTATTATAGGAGCACGTGCCATTGTTTCGATTACAACCTTTTTCAATATGGTTCAGGAAATGATACCATATGAAACCATTTCCTGAACCATATTTGTCAATTGGCAAAAATATTATTTATATCCGCTTCTATCTCGTTGTTATGATTTGTTAGATATATTACTTAATATATCTCTCCGTTGAAAATTGCTAGGTGGGGTCGTGAACATACAATTGTTGCAGTGCTATTGAAATGATTTAGATAACATTTGTGATGGGTTCGTGCCATGTACCTTGTTCATCGACTGACAAAAATAGTAATGAATAACCGCTTCTATCTCGTCATTACGATTTGTGTTCGGGAAAACTCTGATTTTTTATGTAAAAATAGATATAATTTTATTTGTAATTAATTATTCTATTTTTCCTATTCTTTAAATTCTCTTTTTTTACTGTTTTGTAGACAGTGATTGTTGAGTATATATTGTTTTAATAAATGTTAATTAAAAAATCTCCACGTGATTATTACTGTCTGCAGCTAGTTGTCCCTCGCGAATAATTTTCGTGATCACGAGGATGTTTGTCCTACTATTGTTGATGTTCTTTCCATGGTTATTGTTTTTTTTTTCTCAGACAGACCACTTCCAGCTTCTGGTTTGACCAGTTGTCCCTTCTACTGGTCCTCCACGTCCTTGCTAGCCTGCAGCATGGCTTTCAACTTCCATTGATCATTTTCATTCCAATGCTCTGCAAATTACTCCTACCCTGCAGTTCGATTTTTAGTTTCTTAATGAATTTCTCGTTTTCTCACGGCAGCCATGATTCTTTACCGAGCAGCATTGTTTTGCGGGTTTACCCATAAGGTAATAATGAAATTTCTTTTAATGCTATTTCAACAATAACGCGCATAAGGGACGTCATGCTGCACATTTTCAATCTTGTTCCCCATTAATAATTAATTTTTAGACATTAAATGGGAATTTGAAATTTCTTTTCCTTATTCTTTATAAGGAATTGGTCTGTCTCAATCTTTATATATTTAATCTCAATTCACTCAATGTAGCGATTAATATTTCTCGTTACAGTATTTTGCTGTATTTAACGTTCATTTAAGTATTTCTTTATTTTATTCCGAGAAATATTTTCTTTTGTAATTGAGATCACAATACCTATTCCTCAATTAAATCGCATTGTATAGAACATTCTTTTGAACAGATTTTTTTGTATTTTATAAATAAATATCGCAATTTTTAAACCAAAATTAAAGTCTTTTAACAAGCCACGTTTACTCTTAAGTTTTGGGGTTCTTTTTTTTAAAGTACCACTCATTAAATTCTATTTATTTTGCTTCCCCCTCTGAACATATGGTAGCAGAGCGTGGCTTCTTCCTTTTATTTTAAAATACAATATAGAGGAATCATATTTGAAGAGGGTCGTTCCCTCCCTAGGTCAACGAGTGCCAATTATATTCAATGGACATATCGGGACGACGTAGCCAATATTCTGGAAACCAAAGGGCTAGCCAAATATATCCAAGAAAAGATCTCTCTCGCTACAGAAGCATCAGCCAGCTCATCCATGTGCCTTGATTTGGCAAGAGTATGGCATTACCACCTGAGTATGGTGAGTGATGATATTGTCAAGATGACAATCCCTATACGTTGTGGGAAGCAATTAAGTGTCGATATGGAAGTCCAGATTCAGTGACACAGGCTGAAAAAATGCGGCGTCTCTCAGCCTTGCGTTTCTTAGACGCTGATGATCCGAATGCCTATGTAGCAAGAGCGCTACAAATCCGTGCTCAGGCTGGAGCCGTGTCCCTGGTTCTGGATGATAAAATTATTATTGACCATATGGTGGCAGGTCTACCTTCAACTTATACTCCATTAAGACTCGCGATCCAATCAAACCCATCAATGTCAATTGAAACCTTACTGAATCAACTAAATGTGGTTTTTTAAGGACCACACCACACTAAATTCCTCAACAGGTGTAGCCTCGTGTGCCACCTCTGTTTCTTCCCCGCGTCCATATCCAAATGCCCGTCGAACAAATGACGTAATATGCCATAATTGTGGAGGCCGAGGACACGTAAAAACGGTTTGTCCGTCCAAAATTTATCCCACTACTGCAGGTCCGGCTACTTCACACACCGCGATACCCTCTCGTTCGCAGGATCCTGTATCAACAAAGCGCATGCCTCGTGCATCAGCTTCACGTCCTAAGCGTAAGCCTCGCAAATCGGATACAAAAGGACAAAGCAAGAAACCTGCAGCCAACTGCGTTGGTGTTCCAAACAAGGATTGGATAGTTGACACGGGCAGCTCATTACACTTAATTAAAGAACAACAGTTCTTTGATTCTTTTCAAAGCTGTCATAAGCGGATACATTCTGCAGACCCTAAGAAAACGATTGCTACCATCGGTACTGGTGTGGCAAGCGTGTTATTAGATTCAGGAGCAGTTTTAAAACTCCATGACGCGCTTTATGCCCCAAACGCGCGCCTTAATCTTGTCTCCATGAGTCAAATATCAAAGCAGGGTTAGAGTCTTCACTTCGGCCCAACTGGTTATTCCATTACTTCACCCAAGGGCACGACCATCGCTGTGCAGGAGGGCGTGGAAGACCTCCCGTTCCTTCCCGTGGTCTCAAATATCCATTCAGTTTCCCAAACGGACCACCCATTACTTTCAATGGCTGTCACATATAGTGACATTCACAATGCATTGGGCCATCTATCATCAAAAAAACTCACCGCAGCCGTGAAACACCATAGCATGCACGGTCTTGAAGTTTTGCCGTCATTAATTGATGACCAACCATGTGTTGCATGCCTTCAGGCACGATTATCCAACGCCCCTCACAACATTGTATAAAGTCAACGGTCAACACATCCTTTACAGCTACTTCACGTGGATACAGTGGGACCAATGCCTACCGCTTCTATCCATGGAAACAAATTCCTATCAGTAGCCATCGATGATTTCTCACGAAAAACATTCGTTTGTGCTACTCCGACAAAAAGTGAAGTGCCAAAAGCGTTAATAGACTTAATACTAAACCTACACCGCTCTACAGGACAAAATCTGGCGTATATACGTTCCGATAATGGAACAGAATTCACCAATGCGGAGCTAGTTGAATTCTGTACGAAGCAAGGCATATCTCAACAATTCACCGTTCCTGAGAACCCCCAGTCAAATGGTGTTGCTGAGAGAACCGTACGCTCCATTTATGATGGAATTTGAGTTCTTCTTGCATCATCAAAAGTTCCGCACCGATTCTAGGACCATGCTGCGACTACAGCAGCATTTAATCTGAATTCTTTGCCTAGACGAGGACAAACTAAGGCCCCTGAAGAGATATGGTCCAAAAAGAAACCGACCATCAAATATCGAGCTCCTTTCAGTTGCCTGGTATACTATTATATATCCAAGTCGCACCAATCAAAGTTTGACGCTCGCGCCAAAAGTGGTGTTTTTATGGGATAGTCTGCTTCATCTCCTGGGTACCTTATTTATGCGCTCAATGAAAGCCAGTTTTTACGAGCACGTACCGTTCGTTTCTTTTCTAAGGTATTTCCAGAGTTCACTAGAAAATCAGAGCCATCATCTGTATTTCCAATTAACATGGAACCCCCAGTCTTTGAAGTACCACAGCCTGATGAACCACATATCATTCAGAGCGTACCGCCAATCTCACCCACTTTAACATTAGACAAGACAAGAATGCAGGTCCTATCTGATACTGAGGACACGCTAGTGGTCACACCTCCATCAGAAACCATATCGATGGAAGATGCTCCAGTTTGTTCCTCTAAATCACCAGTGAACCAACCACCCGTTGAAGTCCCACAACCGGTATTACGACGTTCACAAAGATTAAATGAGAAGGCAGAAAAACAACGTGCCGCCTTATGTCATCCTGACTTTTCTGACTCCGACTTGCTAATCACTTCGCCAATCACACCCCAGTCTTATGAACAAGCACTCGCTTCTCCCCAACATCATCAATGGGAAGAGCCCATGCACGATGAATTGAATTCACTCATGCTTCATCGTGTCTGGGATTTACAGCTTCCACCACCAAATATCAAAATTTTAAAGAGCAAATGGATCTACCGCATCAAATACAACCCTGATGGTTCGGTGTCCAGATTCAAGGCAAGGTTTGTGGCTATCGGCTCGTCACAAGTCTACAGGAGCCAGTATGAGTTAACTTTCTCACCTGTCATCAGAATGGAATCCCTCTGCTTACTGTTTGCAATAGCTGCAAATACAGGGATGTCACTGCGCCAGTATGGCGTCAAATGTGCATATCTTCACGCACCGATAGACCACACAATATATCTATCGCCACCCAAGGGATTATCAATGCCAGTTAATCACGTCTGCAAATTGCGTAAATCACTTTACGGCCTCAAACAAAGTGGAAGATGCTGGTACGTAAAATTGTGTCAACTTCTTACCCGATTAAAATTCACTCCATCCAGAGCAGACGATTGTTTTTTCTACTACACCCATTCTCTTAACAGTCTACGTGGATGACATCGTGGCAGCAACAACAAACGTCTCTATCCTAACCTCCAAAATGGACAAAGTGAAACAAGAAATCGACCTCGTGGAGTTAGGAGTGGTAAAGCATCTGCTAAGTATGAATGTGTCACAAGTGAATGGTTCAATTCATCTGTCTCAGGCACATTATATCAAGCAAATCCTGCATGATTATTGCTTTCAAGACATCAAACCAAAGACCATGCCAATAAGCCCCCAAGTGAACCTTGATGATACTGCGGATTCACAACCCGACCGGATATAGCTTTTTTACCAATTACCAATCTCTTCTCGGTTCCTTAATGTATGTAATGACTTGCACGCGGCCGGATATAGCTTTTGCAATTACTAGGCTGTCGACATATGCTAAATCGCCTACACATTTGCATATGACTGCTCTTAAGGGCGTCGCTTCTTATCTTAAACACACCTGCGACACATCACTCGTTTTTACCCCATCTACGGGTCCTTTGTGCGCATTCGCTGACGCTAGCTTGTGTATCACCCCACCGAGTAAAGGATACTCTGGAATTTTGATCAAAATGGGGAAAAATACCATAACCTGGTCATCTAAGAAGCAACGTTTATTCGCCTTGAGCAGCTGCGATGCTGAAATAATCGCTATAATCGAATGCGTGAAGTCACTGAAATGTCTTTTGGACCTCATAACCGAGTTAGGACAAGGGGAGTTTGTTTCTTTCCCCACAATCATTTATACTGACTCAACGTCTGCCATAGCATGTCTGGGAGCATTAGAATCGAAGAATAGGACAAGACATCTTGAGATTGCATAATTTCATCGCGCGAGAAATTAATTTTCAGAATGTGATTCTTACCTACTGTTCTTCCTCCGACATGCCGGCAGACGCACTAACTAAACCTTTACCTGCCCCTGCTTTACGCAGATTCATGGATTTGTTATCTTTATCTGAGCAGGATAAGTAATTATTTATATTAAATTACTTAGCTCATTGGTTTGCTGGCCTACACGAGGGTATTTACAAAGTTTATCTTGTTCCTTTAAACCTCATAATTGCAAAGTTATTTACTTCGCGAAATGAGAGGGGTTTTAAACGCAATATTTTTTGTTAAATGACTTTAGCTTTAAAATCACAAAAAGGATATTTTTTGGGCTTGTTCTTACCTTACGTGAAGGCAGTAACCATATTGTTTTTTTACTACATGATATGTTCTTTTTACATTTATTAACGTATTGCATGTTTAATATACATTTTAATTATGGTATACCAAAATGCAAAATATACTAAAAAAAAAAAGCAAAACTTACTGTGTGCGCACACAAAAATGAAAGGAAATAATAAAGGCATAAATGTTTATTTGTTTCTTGTAACTTGGACAATTTTTTTTTAATCTGTATATGTAACGTCAGTACCTAAAATTCTATCTGTACAAATGACCGTCTTTTTTGTGTTCAAGAAAATTACAGGGGGCTTTGTTCGGGAAAACTCTGATTTTTTATGTAAAAATAGATATAATTTTATTTGTAATTAATTATTCTATTTTTCCTATTCTTTAAGTTTGTTTTTTTTTTACTGTTTTGCAGACAGTGATTGTTGAGTATATATTGTTTTAATAAATGTTAATTAAAAAATCTCCACGTGATTATTACTGTCTGCAGCTAGTTGTCCCTCGCGAATAATTTTCGTGTCCCACTATTGTTGATGATCTTTCCGTGGTTATTGTTTTTTTTTCTCAGACAGACCACTTCCAGCTTCTGTTTTGACCAGTAGTCCCTCCTTCTGGTCCTCCACGTCCTTGCTAGCCTGCAGCATGACGTTCAACTTCCATTTATCATTTTCATTCCAATGCTCTGGAAATTACTCCTACCCTGCCGTTCGATGTTTAGTTTCTTATTGAATTTCTCACTTTCTCGCGGCAGCCATGATTCTTTACCGAGCAGCATTGTTTTGCGGGTTTACCCATAAGGTAATAATGAAATTTCTTTTAATGCTATTTCAACAATAACGCGCATAAGGGACGTCATGCTGCATATTTTCAATCTTGTTCCCCATTAATAACTAATTATTAGACATTAAATGGGAATTTGAAATTTCTTTTCCTTATTCTTTATAAGGAATTGGTCTGTCTCAATCTTTATATATTTAATCTCAATTCGCTCAATGTAGCGATTAATATTTCTCGTTACAGTATTTTGCTGTATTTACCGTACATTTAAGTATTTCTTTATTTTATTCCGAGAAATATTTTCTTTCTTAATTGAGATCGCAATGCCTATTCCTCAATTAAATCATATTGTATAGAACATAATTTTTTTTTATTTTATAAATAAATATCGCAATTTTTAAACCAAAATAAAAGTCTTTTAACGAGCCACGTTTACTCTTAAGTTTTGGAGTTCTTTCTTTTAAAGTACCACCCATTAAATTCTATTTATTTTGCTTCCCCCTCTGAACATATGGTAGCAGAGCGTGGCTTCTTCCTTTTATTTTAAAATACAATATAGAGGACAGACAGACAGACAGACACGTTTCCTCACACAGATAGCATAAACCACCTTTCGGTACTTAATAAACCATTAAGGAATGACATAACCAAGTACTGAAAGGTTAAACTAAACAATTCGCGGAACTATATTTTTAAACCGGCCTATGTTAACATTTTAAGTTTCTAATGGATTTTAAGATACCAATAAACTACGTACCTTTGAACCAATTTCAACTATCATTAATTTTACGTTATATTCATTCACGACACATCATTAAAAGTCATTTGATATATTACATGCCATATTTTAGCATTGAAAGTTCCAATGGTAACATGGTATCATATGGTACCATTAGGGCACGTGCTACTTGACCATTTTCCACTATCATTATTTACTTGTTTTATTCACTCATGACACTTCGTTGAGAGTTTTTGATATATTACTTGCCATAACTTAGCATTGAAAATTCCAATGGTTCCATATGGTGTCGTATGGTAACATTAGGGCACGTGCTACTTAACCAATTCCCACTATCATTATTTACTCGTTATATTCAGTCATGATATGTTGTTACGAGTTGTTTGATATATTACACACAATATCTTAACATTGAAAGTTCCATCGGTACAATATGGTACAGTCGTCAAAGGGAAATAATCCACACTTGAATTTTACTCTATGTTTTATCGTTTCAATATTAATTTATTTTTAATAACCTTATATTACATTCAGAGTTAACATTATTAAGATTATTAAATTTAAATAATTATAATTAAAAAAACCTATTTAAACAACACATTAGCATGAAATGTAATATTAAGTATTAAACTCGTGTGGATTATTTCCCTTGGTTGACTGTACTATTAGGCACGTGCTAGTAAACCAATTACTACTATCACTATTTACGCGTTATATTCATTAATGATACATCCTTACACGTACACGTGCTAAGATTACGCCAGTTTGTGCTATCACTAGTTACTCTCATATATCCGTTCATGAGACGTCGTGACGATTTATTTTATATATTACATGCCATATCTGGTTAGAGGAAATTTTAAGGGGGTATCGTAATGTTACCATTAGAGCACGAGCCATTAGCGCACGTACCTATTCCGGCTATCTCAGGTTCGTACTTGTTCGTGCTCTGTCCCATATTAATGGATTGGTGAAAACAGAGTGTAAAAAAGTTAATTCGTTTTCAAGTTATCGTAATAAATAAAGAATAAGCTCCCTACGAATAATAAAATTCTTTTGATTTAGAGTCTGTTTTGCCCTTCTAATAATCGTCAATCTCGTGAATCCTGCACGCGCACCATCTCATTAACGTTTAGAGCACGCGCTGAGCCAAACCTATATGCTTATTACACGTTTTCCCCAATGCAATTGTACCCATTTCGGCTATCTTCGAACTAAATTTATCAATTGGCTAAACAGTATTTAATAACGTTATATTCGTTCATGGCTCGTCGTTACCAGTGGTTTGATATGTTACTTACTATATCTTAACATGGAAAAATTTTGAGGGGGTATCACAATAGTACAATTAGAGCGCGTGACACTTTACAGATTTCTACCATCTTCGAACTCGTCCGTGCCATTTCCCATATCTATCGATTGGTGAAAGCAGATTTCTAAAATCTTTCATACTTTCCGTGAAAATCGAGTTACGGACAGACAGACGGACGGACGGACGGACGGACAAGGCCAAAGCATAAAGCACCTTTCGGCACTTAATAATGTAGGTTCTCTTTGTCAAAAAGATTGTTGAAGAATAATTCGCGATCGTGCTGATATCAAGCTCTTAATAGAAACAGTGTAGCTTAACGATTATTAGGAAGAGTTAAATTCAGGCCTAATAGTCACATTTTCTTTTGACGGGCTGGAACATGCCAGGTTGAAGAAGAGTGGGCAATGTCCAATTCCTCAGTGAATGATTAACTGGCATAAAATAATAAATGTATTAATAAATAAATAAATAAATAAATAAATAAATAAAATAAATTTATTAGAACTTAGAAGCAAAAAGGGTTAAAATACCCTAGCAACTACAAGGAAGTTTAAATTATTTCAATTTCACACGTATAACTTCATTAGTAGGAAATGTTTTGAAGAGATTTTATAAGTAGAAAAATGGATATCGCAGGTTTTTGCAAGAAAAATTATGATTTTCACTGGAAACGAAACAAACAAAAGCACAAACGTGTTGAAAATTTGAAGATAGATCAAAAATTTGAAAATTTTAGTGAAAATGCTGGAAATCGAATTTATGAGGGTTGTTCAAGAACTTTTGTCTCCTGGTGCGTAGCTTGTTTATTTCTTAACCGATTTTCAAAATTCTTTTTGTATCTGATACTTATATTTGCCCTCTAAGTAATGCATGATTCACTTTCTTGACATAGTCACCATCCCTTTCCACACACTGTGAACGCGTGACTAGTAGGGTGAACCCATCGAAGACGGATTCCGGGGTTGATGTTGACTCGAGGATTGAATGGCTTTGGACCCTCTTCTGCAGCAAGATAACGTCTGCCCACACTTGATCATCACATATCAGAGGCGTTGCAGCGCCTACAGTTCAAAGATGAAAAACTGCAAGTTCAAAATTGAAAGACTCTGCAACTTGTGACTTTCACCTCTTTCCGAAGAAGAAAAAGCACCTTAAGGGATATGAGTTGCATTCTGATGACGAGGGGAAAGATGCCATTCAAATCTCGTGCGGACAAAAACCGCTGAATTCCTCTCCGACGGTCCGCCCGATTAGTCACGTGTTGGCGCAATGCGCGGACAGGTATGAGGATTATGTCGAAAAGCTACTTACCTAGCAACTCCCCTCCGAATACGGCGCGTCTGCAACCACGGCAGAAAACAAGAAGTTTGGTTTTCTCGTGCTAGTTGCAGTAACGCCAATCAATCAGAACGCTTATAATGATCGAGTGCGGGGCTGTTAAAATGGCGAATTGGATTTCGGCAATGGAAGCACGCTTTATCGAGCTGAAATAAATTAAATTAAAGCATTTGGAATTCAAATTCCATAAAATCTTGAAGGAAATATTTAAAACTGGAAGATTAAAAACTGAAAGATGTTGTGTCATTTTTCAAAATATAAGTGGATGCAATCACAGTGTTTCAAAGTGTGTCCCCTGAATGACGTTTGAAATGTGTTGCTGCTACAGTTGCGATTGCAGGCGCGGCTAAAAATTGGAAAGTGTGCCCGTAGCTTTAAGCTATCAAAAGCAAGCGACTCGGCATGCTGTCTTTAGGATTGAAGGATTGATCAATCTCCATGACAGTGCACGCCCGCATGTCACAAAACGTGTTGTAGATGCAGTAGAAGAAATGGAAGGTTCTCTAAAATCCTCCTTACAGCCTAGATTTATCCGACGTGACTGTGATCTCTTCGGGTCGATGAAGAAATTCCTCAAGGAGCAAAAATTCAACATAGATGCGGAGGTGCAAGAAGCAGTTAACGGACTGGTACAAACAGGAACCCATATGATTTTTCGCGGACGGAATATCCCTTCTGTCCAAACAGACTTCTTTTGAGAAACCTCATGAGTAATCTCTACTACGCCAACCAAGGCTTTAGAAATTATTTTATCTCTGACTCCACTTGATATTTTTATCAAAGGCGTAGCCAGGAAAAGTTCTTACAGACTGAGTAATCAAGGACTATGGGTGGACTTCCCTGGGGCGAAGTCTCACACCTTCATTAGCCAGATTTTTACCAGTCACATTCTTCAGATGCTTTCTGATATTGCAATTACTCAGGCCCTTCCTGAGCCCTCGAGCGAGATCATTATTGACCCCGTGGTAGAGCCAGATGGGTCTTTGCAATTTCCCAAGGGTGCCATCATTTGGTATACTGATGGCTCTCGTCATCACGGCCTCTCGGGCCTGGGCGTTTATTGTGGCAGTCCCAAAACCCTCCGTTTTCGTCGACTGGGTTTTTGGGTTACAGTCTTTCAGGCTGAATTACTGGCCATTATTTACTGTCTGCAGATGTGCATGAATAAACTCTATGTACATTGCCGTATTTTTATACTTAGTGACAGTCAAGCGGCCCTTAAGGCTATCAAGTCCTATAGGGTTAATTCCAAACTTATATTGGAATGTCGACAGCTCCTACAGGACCTTTCTTTACACAATAGTGTTACTTTGAAATGGGTTCCTGGACACAAAGGTGTTGTTGGTAATGAAGTGGCTGATATCTTAGCCAAACAGGGTGCCAAGTTTACTTTTACTGGCCCTGAACCCTTCTGCGGTATTTCTAAACAAACTGCAGTTAGGGAGATAAATATTATCTCTCATCAAGAAATGATGGATAGGTGGGATCATACCACTGATCAAATACATGCCAGACTCATGATTAAGAGATCCTCTCTTAGTCTAACATCAGGTATTCTACAACTTAATAGAAACAAAATACGGATTATCATTGGCTTTCTTATAGGTCATGACTTACTCCGTAAACATCTACATAGAATAGGAATCCTTCGGGAAGAACCACTATGTTCGAAATGTGGTTTGGCAGAAGAAACAGCCTACCACATTCTATTTGACTGTGTCGCTTTGACACATCTTCGTCACTTCACGGTTGGTTTAACCCTTCTTGAAGATATACACTTGGACCCCGTGGGCAGCTTGACTCGCTTTTTAAGTCTGTCCGGCTACCTCTAGGTGATCTTAGTTCTACTTTGGGTATGGCGCAATATTCCTTAGAGGAATAAGTGCCTTTGCGGTCAACTGCCTGGCTGTTGACTGACAGCCCACTTATAAGATAAGATAACGGACTGGTACAAACAGGAACCCATATGATTTTTCGCGGACGGAATATCCCTTCTGTCCAAACAGACTTCTTTTGAGAAACCTCATGAGTAATTTCTTTTGAGAAACAGGTCGAATGTACTATTTGAAGTTTAGGTTGGGTTATATTAGGACAGCAGAAGAGCGAGGAGATTTTTTTATCTTGCGATAAGTAAAATCACCAGCAATAAAACAATCTACATTGTTCATTGAAATTTAATACCGTTATAAATCATCTAGTCAGGAATTTTATTACGTGCCCAAAGTCTCTATTATCGAAAGTAAATTTTATTTTTTTTAAAAGTAAGCAGGTTATCTGAACCTATCTCGTTTCAGTGTTTGAAAAGCAATATAAGTTTCTACGCGTATGTTTTTTACAACCTTGACACAGAAACCTATATAAATTGAGATTTTTGAAATAGAATCACACTATAACTTAAGACAGGAAAATGATGCTTATGATTTTTCTTATTTTATTTTCATTGTTGTTACAGAAGCATATGTTGTTCTTATTTGCTTACAACAGCATGTCCAAATGTTACCACTAATTCAGGAACATCCCCAACAACGACAACAATACCAACAACCGAGTCACCGACCATAGAAAAAAGCTGGGAAAGAAATTTATACAGGGTGAGTCAAAATTTGTACCCTCCCTCTTTTATCTTGGATACAAATGTAATTATGCCAATTTCAATAAAGGGGTTGAATAGGAAGTTGGTGGTGTTCTTTCTCATGGTCCCACTTACAGTGTTGTCAACATGCAAATTAGGACATATGTAAATCGTATCTACTAATCCGTAGGAGACAAATACAAAAAAATGACAAACTTATTCAGCATGGAATAAGCATATACAAAAAGATTTCGCAATCCGATGAACGGATCACTCAAAAATCGGCTCTTGAATTGTTTGTTGCTTACAAACAGTCAAGTGTACAAATTAAGTCTTTACATTCAATCCAGAAGGATTTCAATGATAACCGCCTCCACCATAACTTAATTCTGCACGGCATTTTAATGATGCCATTAAATTTACAAATGTGACTGGTGTTATTGCCCTGCATGCTTCCTTAATTCATTGTTGTAGATCCTGTTATGGGGTAGGAAGTGTAGCATAAACTTTCTCTTTGTCGTAGCCCTACAGAAAAAAGTCAAGTGGCGTCAGATCAAACTGGTCCTTCTCGGTCAATCCATTGATCCAGCCACCTCTCCTGCAAACGTTCGCGAACAATTAATCCTTAATGTGCTGGTATCCATCATGCTGATACCAAATGTGCTGGTAAGAGGCTGGTAGCAAAGCATCAACAAAATCCATCAATACAATGCTGAGATTCTAATCGCTGTAGCGTTCTGCTGTGAGAGTTCCTTCATAAAATATGGTCCCACAATGGAGCCATTGTACATCCCACACTAGACGTTTAACCTCCACTTCACTTGATGTGTTGCTTTTCGTAGCCATCGAGGATTCTCTTCTGTAGCAATGAAGATTGTACTTGTTGACAACACCACCCCGGGAAAACTGGGTTTCATCAGACCATAACAACTCGTCAACAAAGTTCGGGTTATCATCAACGCGCCAAAGAGAACAGTTGCAGAAGGTGGTGCGACTGATGTAATCGGACGTCAAAAGCTCCTGGTTACTGTGTACGAGATATGAGTGGAAACGATGTGCATGCAAGACCGTGAAGACAGTTCGTTGAAAAGAGCCAGCATGTGCAGCAATTGCTCTGCTGCTTATGTGAGGGTTTGCAGCAACTGTTGCGAACACTACTACTGTAGTTTCCTCACCAGTCTGTGTCCGTTGTCCTTGGACGACCATGACGCTGGTACTAATGGAGTGTTCCTTATTTAGAAATCGTTGTAGGATTTGTTGTGGATGCAGTAGCCAGGAAGAAATGAGAGATACTCTAAAATTCTCTTTACAGCCTGGATTTGTTCGATGTGACTGTGATCTCGTGTCCGAAGATTGCACGACGGGGTGGAAGACGTTGATTAGTTTTACCTTGTCTCACCAAAGCAGAGAACCATATTGATCAATTCCTGAGCAATGTAAGTGTCGTCGTGCTTTGGTCTGATCTGTTTTAATCTTCAACATGCATTCTTATACTAATTGCATAGGAACATTCCAGAACAGGACATGGGTACAACATGAAACAATTTGCATGCTTAGAAAATGGTATTAAACAGAGAAAAAACTCATTAATTACTCCTGGGACTTGAAGCCAGGATCTCTGGAAGCTGTTGCTCTTGCTTTCTGCACAGGTTACTCATCCATTCCTCAATCTTGAGAGGAATGAAGGTATTAATTTTGCAGAGATTGCTATGAGGTTTTTGAGTGATCCGTTCCTCAGATATTGAAAAAAAATGTTTTGTTTTGTTGTTTATTTAATGCAGAACAAGTTTGTAGTTTTTTTGTGTATACCTTACGGTTAGTACATACGATTTGCATATGTCCTAATATGCTTGATGACAACACTTTGTGCTACTATGAGACAGAGTACTCTCAACTTCCTATTTACTCCCTTTATTGGAATTTGCATAACAAAATTTGTATACAGGATAGAAGAGGGAGTACAGAATCTTGACTCACCCTGTATAACCATTCGTATACACGGTTTTTCTGAATGGTCTGTAAAGTTTTCAAGATATGGTCCAGAGATGGACACCGTCTTTCTAAAATTGTAACGGTTTGAAGGTGTCCTGCCGTAGAGGAAATTAAACCTAAAGCGTATAGGATTTGCAAACTGTGTAATTTATTTCTAGTCTCTAAAGACAATACAATTGTTATAGCGAATGCTGAAAATGGGCTCTTTAAATTCCAAGGCAAACTGTACACGTCATCTCATATATTGGCGAATCCGTTGGAAAATAGCAAGTGTATGCCGCAGGCATCAATGATATGCTGAAGAAGAGTTGCAACATCTGGCACTGAAGCATCATAAACAAGAGTTTTCAAATACCCCCAGAAGCAGAAATCCGATGGATTCATCTCAGGTGAGCGTGCTAGCCACAATTTGTCGTAACTCTTCTTCTACTACAGGACACTATCAAACCATTGTAAATCTAAGAAGGAACCTTTTCGACCCCGTGTTCGAAAAGGTTGAAATTTTATGATTGTGTGGTCCCTGGAACATATTCTTAAAATCTACAGACCATTCAGAAACACCCTGTATAATATGCAATTTTCTTCGATCAAATAAATTGTTCAAAAAACCACAAAATATTGGCTTAATCCTTGATATTTATTTTGTCGCCCTAAAAATAACCCCAGATAAACTGATACCAACTAACAATGTACCTGTCGAAACACTTCCTAGGTAAGTCATCATTTTTTTCTGCTATTGCTTATAAATATTTAAAAAAATAACTAGTCTAGAGAAGAAAATGTTAGTAGTTTATCAACTTACATTAACGAAAAAGATAAACACGATGAATAAGTTACATGATATTTCTATTAACGAACACGAAAGGCCCCCGATTCGCAAAGGGGTATCTTCCTGACCCCAAACCATCAAGTTAATTTGTTATTAAATACTATATAATCTTCTATTTCTGTTGAATTTCATCAATTTATTTGATGGTTTAGGTAAGTAACATTCCCAATTTGCGAGTCGGAGGCTGGCTATGCAGATTGAGCTGATTAGTGACTTCATAGAAATCCATATGGATATAGTGTAACAGCTTGGCGGTTCATGTACGCGGGAGCTCCATTGGTAAGAGCTGTGCCCAAGATAGGTATGGTATCTGGTTCGAGCCCAGGTCGCGAAATTTTTTTCTTCCCCTTTCTATTTGTTATTATTCAATTTTTATTAAATATTAGGCTACAATTAAATTATATTTCTCGAAAATCAGATTAACTTCTTCAAATGTCATAAACTACGGATATGAATTACCATTTAAAATATCCTTCATTAAGGTTCAGGGGAGAGGTAGCACAAATATAGTAAAAGTTTATACGAGACTAAGTCGGCTTGAGTAATTCTACAATATAATTTATGCTAACGTAGTTGGCACATTTATCAGTGGTACGCATTAAGTAAACTTAGCCCGATATTTTAATTTCAACTAGTCCAATATTACAATTGATCTTTTGATGATTTCAACTGTTGTTCTTAAATCAAATATGGGTAACAGCTAAGTTTATATCCCTGGTAATAAACTTTGTTTCAATTTACGGGTCATAAGTTACATCTTTTTTCCGTAAACGCTGGACCGGATATCCAATGCATATTGGGTTAAAGCTCAGATGTCATATTTTCTATGCAAAACGATTGTTATTTTTTATTCAAGTATAGCGTTATTTTTTATGTTGTGTATTATTTTTCATATTTTTACTAGCTGAAAACCCGGCGTCGCCCGGGACTTTACTTATCCTCTTGTTGGGTTGACCTGCCTCAGGTTAAAATATGCATTTTCACCACGGGGAGATATCACTGGATACTTTAGATCTCATCTTTCCTTCGAAGTTTTCCTTGACTCTGACGTAGAAGTTCTTATACCCTCCTGTTCTAGATGAAGCTCCCGTTGTTCAGATGTTCCCGATGCCCATTTGTCTTGTAGCTGCAGAGTTTCCTGGCCAATACTCGTTCTTTGTCTTTCTCTTTCCTTTCTAACACACAAACAAATACACAAACTTTTGTCAGTCGTCTGGACATTTGTTAGAGGGCTCAAGGTCTGTGATCTCTTCAGGTCGTTGAAGAAATCCCTCAAGGAACAAAGATTCAACACCGATGCGAAGGCGTTGAAAGCAGTTGCGGACCGATGCAACAGCAACCCATATGATTTTTCGTGGACGGAATATCCCGTCTGTCTGGCTAGAGTTCTTTTAAAAAACTCCATGAGAAACATCTGTACTATTCATTAAATACTACCCTTTCTATTTGCTTTTGTTTCCTGTTCTTACAACATCTATTTACTCGAACTGTTTTCATTTGAATTACTGTGAAATGTGAATTGTGCAAAATTTCCTTTTGCGATAAGTAAAATACTGTATACAGCAATATAACAATCTACATTGTTCATTGAAATTTAATACCGTAATAAATCCACAGGTCAGGAAATTTTATTACATGTTATCGAAAGTAAATTTTTTTTTAAGGGTAAGCAATTATTTAAGATTTTCTCATTTCAGTATTTGAAAAGCAATAAATGTTTGTGCGCATTTTTTACAATGCTGACACAAAGAATGCTATATAAATTGAGATTTTCGAAATAGAATGACACCATAACTGAAGACAAGAAAATGATTCGTGCGGTTTTTCTCCTTTTCTGTTTAGTTGTTTTTACAGAAGCATGTGTTGTTCCTATTCGCTTACCTCCCAAAACAGGAAATACTACAGCTACTGATTCAGGAACGTCACCAAAACCTGCAAATGTTAATGGTTCAAAATTGTCTGATGCCAGCGGCGGTAAGGAACCAGAAGTAGCTGCAAAGGGAAATTTATATAACCATTTGTATACACATGAAAAATGAAAAGAGAAATTCTGCGACCTGGATTCGAACCAAGAACCTCGGGTATCATATTTCCCACGCCTCTACCAATTGGACTATCGATGACATCCGGACAGCCATGGTAGAGGCGTCGGGCATTTGATACCCGAGATTCCTGGTTCGAATCCAGGTCGCAGAAATTTTCCTTTCATTTTTCATTTGGAAAAATCATAACCGAGATGTGAAGGTTATCTCCAATATTTAATTATTATTATTTATATGTATACACGGTGTTTCTGAATGGTCTGTACAAACTTTTAGGATATGTTCCAGGGACGAAAACTAGCAAAAAATTTCCTAACAACATGGGAGTCAAAAATGCTTTTTTCTAGAGTTTTAACGGTTTGAAGCCGTCCTGCATTATACCAAATTAACGTTAAAAGGTACAGGAGTTGCAAACTGTATAATTTATTTTTAGGGTATAACACTTGTTATAGCCAATACACAAAACGGCCTCCATTAGATCCCAAGGGAGCCTGTGTACGTTCCTCATGTATTGGCGAACCCGTTGGAAAATATCAGGCGTATGTCGCAGTCAAAGAGATTCTGCTGACGAAGAGTTGCAAAATATAGTACGGGGGCAGAATAAACAAGAGTTTTCAAATATCCCCAGAAGAAGAAGTCTGACGGATTCAGGTCAAGTGAGCCACGATATTGTCTCACTACAATATCGTGGCTCACTCTAGGACAACATCTAACCGTTATAAATTGAGAAAGAAGCGTTTTCGACCCCATCTTATTATGACATTTTGTGATTGTTTTGGTCCCTGGAACATATCCTGAAAGTTCTTACTGACCATTCAGAAATACTCTGTATAATATGCAATTTTCTTCATTCAAATAAAGACCAGGAATTGTTCGATATTGGCTTAATCATGAAAATTTATTTTGTCTCTCTAAAAATAGGTAGCACGTGATGCGATAAACTGATTCCAACTAAATGAAGTAGTTGAAACTCCTCTTATAGGTAAGTTATCATTTTTGTCTGTTATTGGAATAAATATTAAATAACTAGTCTAGGAAAGCAATGTTGGTAGTTTATTAACTTACATGATCGAAAAAGGAAAACACGATGAATAAATTACGTGATATTTCTCTTAACAAAGATTTCAGGAAGAAACCAGTTTAAAATGCGCAAGCTTGCAATTTTGTAGCAACGAAATTGAAAGTTTCTATAACAACAAACGACTCTGGAAATGTTATTTCAAATTAGTATTATTTTATCACCAACAGTTTTAATAAAAAAAAGTTTCCTTTTGGAAGGAAGTTGTCCTTGGCTATCTCCTTAGACAATGATAAATTTTATATTAACAATTACGCTGTGTTTAAAAAAAATTTAAGTAATTAGTAATTGACCGTATGGAGTAAAAGCTGAGAGTAAATTGAGCAGCAAAGGTCGATGCAAACATCCGCTCCCAAGTACCAATTCCGATAGCCCACTAGTTGATATTTTTACAGTTTTTTCGAATGCTGAAAGTCATTTTCAGAAATAAAAATTTTTACGGAACTGTGTTAGAACACGGCCGCTAGTTAGGTCGTAGAATACGTCATGTGGTCCCATGGCGAATAAGAAATAAATTTGTATACAATATAGTTTAAGGCATTTAATTTCTATATAAAACTAGGTGATATGCACGGCATTGCTCGGTCTCTTTATTTGATGAAATTTTGGCGGCGTTTCCCTTGCGCCATCTCTTGAGGAAACAAACAAACATAAATCAAGATATATTTTATTTACCCCACCCCCTCCCTTTGGGGACATGTAAACCTTACTCTGAACCTAACGGACATATGGTGCGAATATGAGCTCAATCGGATAAGTGGTTCAAAAGTTTTTAGAACATTTACAGACGCACCCTGAACCTGAATTTTTATACAGGGTGTTTTTGAATTGAGTACAGATTTTTTGGGAGATGATAGAAGAGGTCCTTAGAAGTATTTTTTGTCATATGAACATGGGGTCCCCGCAGCTCCGTTTACTTACAATATTGCACTGAACAATCAAATGACACCGGGATGCAGTGTGCGTTGGTAGGCCTAGATTATTTTATTTTTAACAATTAACACAAGCAATCTACTGTATGACTTTTACAGTAATTGTTCGAAATGACCGCCATTTGCTTCATAGCACAATTCGCAACGCCTTATGATGGATTGATGTACGCGTGGAAACAGTTGATTTGCACGGTCACTGATGTCACCTGCTGCCGCGACAACACGAGCCGCCAATTCTTCTTCGGTATCTACGGGTTTGGAGTACACCATTGATTTTATGCTTCCCCATAAAAAAAAATCCATCGGTGTGAGATCTGGCGATCTCGGTGGCCAAGCAACTGGTCCGCCACGACCAATCCAACAAACAAGCACGTGCACCTTGAAATTTCTTTGCAAACAATTACTTTAAAAGTTATTACAGTAGATTGCTTGTGTTAATTGTTAAAAATAAAATAATCTAGGCCTACCAACGCACACAGCGTCCCGGTGTCATTTGATTGTTCAATGCAGTATTATAAGTAAACGGAGCTGCGGGGATCCCATGTTCATATGACAAAAAATACTTCTAAGGACCTCTTCTATCATCTCCCAAAAAATCTGTATATAAAGATATGGAGGCTTTCCATTACATTTATGAAATTTATTTCACAACTAGTTTCGCCATCTTTACGTCATCTTTTCTTCGTCATGGTGATGGAATAAATGGTTTACAATGAACAGTGAAGAAAGTAAAAGATTAAAGGTGCATATACTTTTCAGCTAGTGGCGCTAGAAGCGCGCTTGAGGCGTGTACTTTTCAGCTATTAGCGCATCCTGCTTGCGTATACTTTTCTATTGCTAGCGTGACAGAAACGCCAGTATATATTCTAGCTAGCACGGATGATTTCAAAGATGGCAGTACCCGGGTGCATTTACTTTTCAGCTAGAAGCCGAGACCACTAGAAGCCGTATAATTATCTTTCGTGCTAGTAGCTTGCTGCTTTCGACACTACGCGTACTGGAGGCGCGAGCTGCTATTTGAATAATATATATACCCCCTATAGTAAAGAGGATGGATAAAACAAATTAATAACTACAATTTAAATATATTTAATTTCTGACATCAAATGATTAAACAACTAATACTGGAAGTATATCATAAATATTTAACCAAACCTTAAATGAATGAATTACAAGGCATTCTCAACTTATAAAACACTGGTCTATGATAAGGGAATTGTGATACAAATGGCAATAAGCTAAAATCAATATGTCGCACAAATATCAAATCTATAGTATTGCCACCCAATGTGACGGGTATGTAATGTATATTGAATTGTTTCTTCATAAAGCTAAGACCGTGTAAATTTAATCTAGCGTCTAGATTGAAATCGCCAATATTATAATTGGCACATCAATATCCACCTCCATGTTGCCACTGATTGGTCTAGTTGTTGGGGAATATTTCATCATCACACATTAGGATGAATGCAAACACTGCCTAGTATAAATCTCATTATACCATTGTACAACTCTATAAATATACAAATACAGGGTGACCCAAAAAAAACCGGGAATTTTTGAAATGCGTAGTGGCAGCACTGTGGGACAGCGACTTTGAGCAAGTAAACACTTTGCCATTTTAGTAAGCATGGGTCAGTGGAACGGGCAACAGCGTGCGTTAGCCATAAAAATGTTTTTAACCGTGTGATCTCAAGATTCGGTAACGTTCCCTGGCTCCCTGGATCGCCAGATTTGTTCGTTTGTGATTTTTTCTTGTGGGGCTATCTCAAGAGTAAAGTGTACACGACTCGACCAAGAACTCTGGATGAGGTAAAACAGAGAATTCAGGATGAAATTCACAGTATCGCAGCTGAGATGCTGCAGGGGTCAGTGAGGAATCACAGCAGCAGATTTCAAGAATGCATTCGTGCAGGAGGACGCCATAAAAATGATAAATTCCATTACTGTTTCCTAAATGGCAAGTATATTAAGAATTCAATTACTAAGAATAAAATGTTTTATTGGATTGTTAAAAAGTTCCCGTTTTCTTTGGTCAACCTGTATCTCCGATACCAGCGTCAATCACTCGTCTGTATTTGTCAGTCTGTATACCAGTCTGTCAGTATAACTTCTAGTTCTGGTGAAGAGTTAATATTTTTAAAGATCACCGTGTTTATTGAGTGAAGCTCGCCATGGAGCAAAGATATCACGCTACTGTTAGGTGGATGCTACACGTCCTTCTCAAACGATAATCTATCACAAATATTACACGGATATCCAGATTTATTGCTTATAGAAGGAAATTTGAACTTAGTTTCCTAAATTGTCCCATATATATCGCTCCATATCTAATTTACATTTAGGGAAGATGCAATTAATGTTGATGATTACGGTCATTAACGATTTCTATGGGCTGAATTCTATCACCCGATGTTGAAACGTTTCTGTTGTCAAATATGTTAATTGTGTCGAACTGAGCGATGGAAATAATTGGCGCATTCGTATCGGGCTCTAGTTCACCTTGGCGGTGCGACGCCTCATATTTGAGGCACTCCTGCCGAGCCTATTGGTGCTCAACATCGGATATCCGGGTCTTCATGGATTTCCCATCTCTCGATCTGTTTTCCTGTGGCGTTTTCTATATTTTACTGCAGTTTATTATGCATATTTTTGAAATTTCTGTAATTTTTGTGAAATTTCCACACTTCGTAAGCCTATATCTTTGACACTATTAAATACTAAGGTATAATTTTTAAGCTGTTTTATAAAGCGCAAGAAGATAAAACAAATGACACTTCAAACATCATGCTAGCACAACGCAAGCCGAAACTAAACTAAATCAATGCCCACCACAGAGCAGATTTTCTGACTCAATTTTCTACTGCGATTGCATCAGCCAATGACAACAGCAGAAAGTCAATCAGGGTCTGAAATATGCTTTGCTTTATACTCTGTCTAATGCAATATCGGTCATTTTTTTGTGATAAACAGGTTTAACGTTATTGAATTTTTCCTGATCAACACTTTTCGTGACATTCACGATTTAAGCGGGGCATCCCAGTTTCGAAACGTAAGGCGTATTCTACGTCAAAACAATGTTGCTTCTAGAATTAAAAACGTGTTTGAAAAATAAAGCATGTTCTTTGCGAAATAAAAAGGCAGCTTATGGAATTTTTAAATCTAACTTAGGAGACACTCAGCAAGCTAAAATAGTGGTAAAATATGGATAAAAATATGGGAGACAAAAAGTTAAGCTGCATTTAAATACAGTCGTGTCCAAAAGTTAAGCTTCATCAATATCAGCATATCTATACCTGTAAAATAAAACTGTAGCATACCTGGTATCTGTACCTAGAAAATATTAAAAAATCTTATGCGATAGACCTTACTAACACTAATAGAAGCTAAAACAATCATTTTTAGAATTTTTGTCTGTCTGTTTGTATGTTTGTTTGTTACCTCATCAGGCAAAAAAAATCGCTCAGTGAGGACGACGAGGATTTTTCAGGGGGAAAACCTGAGATCATGCACATCCTTCGGAAGGGAAATAGAGCCGTTTGTCCCGTGTAGTCGTTTGCCAGCTGCACGTTAAAAAACACTTGCAAGCAAAAATTTGATATAACGTCGTCCTGATATGACCATAGTTGTTGCAAGGGACGTTAATACCAATCAAACCAAACCAACCACGCAAAAACATTAGAAATGCTGTTACTTTTGAAATTAAAATAAATTTAATTTAGAAACAAATCAAATTAAAATTAGAAATGCTTTAAAACATGTAAGTGAAAAATTAAAAACAATTTACAACAAATTTTAAAATGTGTATTTCCTTATTAAACATGAGCTTATGACCAATGTTCTTAACAATAACTGTTTATTATCTGAATCATTCTATAAAATTATTAATACACATATATTTATTATTAAAAATCTTGTAAAGTTTTAGCATTTCTTTTTGCTTTGGTGTAGTTAAATACTCTTCGTAGCGTTTTTTTTTCTTTTCTTTTTATTGTTTAATGCAGGATATAGTTGAGGTATATAAATAATATCTAAACTTAAAACGTACATTTGCTTCTCAACGGTAACTTTTTTAAAATATGGAAATTAAGTTATAACGAAAGTGGAATTTAGATGAACAATTTTTTAATAGTGATTTTTCTTTGGAAATAAGGAATGATAAAAAACAATTTTGATAACATCCTCTCACTACAGCATACACTCACACCCCTCCAATCAGGTTCCCTCTCCGTAATGAGACACACCCCGCTGCTTCCATTCTCGGAAAGCAGGTGCACAGGACTCCTTGATATCACACAATCATTGTAAGCAAAACTAGTCGCAGAAATGCAGCACGCCGAGAGCTATCTGCATTTGAACGGCGGATGGTTTAGTGCCAGACGGATGGGTGCCTGAATATTAGATGTAGCCAAGACCCTGCAATTTTCCGCACAACTGCCGCAAGGGTCTAACGAGAGTACACCCAACGAGGGGTTACAGCCCATGTGGGACAGCGGACGGGCAGCCGTCCACGCCTCATTGATGCCAGAGGTGTTCGCCGGGTCACCCGGCTTGCAATTGCTGACCGAAGAGCGACAGCGGCACAATCACCATGCGGTACAACCAGGGATGCCCCACAATACGGCTGATGACAATTCGGCGAACATTGGCAACTGCAAGCTTTGGGAGCAGTTGGCCACGACGGGTGCCACTCTTGATAGCTGCACATTGTAGGCAACGCCCTGCCTGGGCCAACCAACATCGACATTGGACCGCTGACGACTGGAGAAAGGTTACCTGGTCCGACGAGTCATGGTTTCAGGTGTATCGGGCTGATGATCTTGTCTGTGTCTGGCGCAGGCCACACGGAGCCATGGACCTCGCTTTTCAGGTGGGTACCACTCAAGCAGGTGGAGGGTCCATACTGGTCTGGGGTATTTTTTCATGGCATACATTGGGTCCATTGGTGCAGCTGACATCCACTCTGCGTGCTACTTCCTACGTCGATCTGCTTGGGGATCACCTGCACCCCTTCTTGAATGTTTTTAGCCCGCGGGCGACGGCACATTCCAGCAAGACAGTGCGCCTCCACACACGGCCATTGTGACACGACAGTGGCTGTAGGAACATGCTACCGACTTCACGACAATGATTAGCCTCCACGTTCCCAGATTGCAACCCCTTTAAACATTAGTGGGATGTCATTAAACGATCTGTCAGATCGTCACCAACTGATAAATGCAGCATCGTTATGGAGTGCAGTGGAAACGGCATGGCTGGCAGTGCCTGTGGATGTGTTCCAGAGACTGATAGACTCTCTTCCACGACGGGCTGCCGCCGTTATCTGGGCCAGAGGGGGCCCAACAAGTTATTAGGCAGGTGTGCCATGAATTTTGGTGAGTGAGAGTTAGTGATACATCAATCCATGAGCCCAATATTGCATCATTCTGTCTCACATCAGGTAAACCATGAACTGTTAATTTCACACAAGTGGTCTGCTAAAAAACTGTCCTAATAACCCAAGAACAATAAACTAAAGTTGTTTTCAACATACAACTGATTTCATGATTAAAATTGATACCTTGAAGAATTTTTTTTCATCCGATATTATCAAAACTTTTTTCTATCAGTTATTATTTCTAAACGAAAAAATTATTATTAAAAAATGTTCATCCAAATTCCACTTTCATTGTAAACTAGCAGAGGACCCGGCGTTGCCCGGGATAATTACGCTTGTAGGTAAACAGAACAACCTCAAAAAGCTAAATTAAACCTCCAAATTGGTTAAATAATAGCTCAATCACTACAATATAGAGCGAAAGGACTATCCATTCTAAGAAAAATCCGAAAGACAGGAATTTACCTCTTCACTGAAAAAATCCATTCTAGGTGATATACCGGGACTTTATTTACCGAATAAAATTTTTTAAAGGCTCACAATAGGTGGACCTCTCCAAGGATGCCTTCTAGATCGGAATAAAACTGTAGATTTGTATAAAAAACAAACAAACAAACAAACCCACAAACAAACATCCTTCTTTATAGAAAGATTAATTTCCTTATTTCTTTAATTTTTCACTAAAGTTGAGAAGCAAGTGTATGTTTTAAGTTTAATTTTTATTGTTTATTTATAAATATGGCTTGCATGTGAAATAATTAAAAATTATATACAGCCATCATTATTAATACTCGGAATAGCCAACATAACTTAATAATTAATTTAAATTTAAATGTGTTTATTCTCCTTTTAATGGGGAAAATCGTAAAATTAATAAAAACAAAAAAATAAATAATAAATAAAGTCACCAATCTTGAAAACGATGAAGAAACGTTTTCCCCCTATCAACATTATCTTCACAAGACTTCATCTACATCCTCAATAGACTGGGTTTATTTCTACTATCAACAACATCTTGAATAGACTACATCCTTTGAGTTTTCTTCCATCTCACAAGTTTCTTCATCGTTTTTCAAGATTGGTGACTTTATTTATTTATTTATTTTTTGTTTTTATTAATTTTACGATTTTCCCCATTAAAAGGAGACTGAACACTCCTTAAACTCCTTAGATCAATAATTCATAACCTAATAATGATCCCAAATTACAATAAAAATAAAATAACAAAAAATGCATGAAAAAAATGAAAGATGTTACAAGTTGCATGGTCATGCTGCATGCTGTCTTTTTACAAAAATGGGTGTTCATACTTTATCTATCTAGAACTTTACTATTTGTACTTAGCATCTTTATTATCTGTGTTATGGTTTAGAATTTTTAAACATCCACACAATTGAAGTCACCGGCAACGACCAGTTTATTCCACAAACCAATGTCGAGAGTGAAACTGGTACGCATGTACTCATGTATTGCAAGTACAAAACAAGACAAAAAATGTTTAATTAAACAAGTTTGTAAAAAAAGCTGTTTGTGAAAGCAGAGAAAAAGAAGATGCTCTTTATGCGCATGGGGAAAATGGTGCTAATTTGGAATATGGTCCCATAAGCTTCTACACAAGCCATACATCTGCGTTCTATGCTTTCAATAATATTGTTGAAGAGCTCGGTTAGCATCAAGTCCTACTCCAGACGAAGAGCAGTTTTGAGCTCTGGGATGGCCACTGGTGAAGGCAGACAGGATGTAATTCGTCTCCCTAGTGATCCCACGCATGCTTAATCAGGTTCCTTTACGGAGATCTGGCAGGCGACTCTCTGCATTGGATATCCTCACGTTGCAGAAATTCCTCCACTAGCAGAGCTCTGTGGGAACATGTATTATCGTTCATGAGAATAAAATCTGGATCCACAGCACTTGAATTAATTCAATTGAACAACAAAATATTTCAAACTTTATAGCTACCAATCTCAATGTTCAATGTTTAGTTTGCATGCACGGACATCGAAACAGATACTGTATTCAGTACATCTGATTACTTGGCAATAAGTGAGACTTGGATTAATCTAGACTGACTTGATTAACCAAGGTGAACTTACACATACAGAAGGATTTGAATCGAGAACACAAATGAATTAGTATGGTTGCGTTAAATTCGAATTAACACACAGAAACTGGTGTTATGAGTTATGGATGAGCAGGCCGTGTTGCGAGCTTTAGAAATATTAACTTTCCAACCGAATGCGAAACTATTGTGATAGACTAGTCAAACCATACACGACTATTATTGTATTATGGTTAGAGTGTTGTATTATGGTTTAGTGGGATATATACAAGACATTGTTTATATTTATCCTAATGTATCGATATCTGATATGGAAACGTTATTCGATGCGATGATGAAATATTCACCAACAACTAGATCAATCAGTAACAAATAAAAGAGTAAATTGACGCTAGATTAAATTTACAGGCCCTTAGCATTATGAACAAACCCATTTATACCCATTTACCCATTTATTTAGATGTGGATTATGTACCCATCGAATTGGCTGCTACATTAGGTGGCACTGCTACAGATTTAATGTTTCAGTGAAATATTGTTTCTAGACTCTTGCCATTTGGAGCATACTACTCTAATCAGACACGATGATTTGAAACTTGAGAATGCTTTGTAGTTAATTTATTTAAGGTTTGTTTTTAAAATAATGTCTTCTTATCAATTAATTTCTAATCGTCGCAGAACAAAATGTTAATATGATCAGTAATTAGAATTTAAGATATGAAGGAGTTTATAATTTTTGTTGCAACTGTTGTATTGAACATTTGATGTGTGAAATTAAATTCCTTAAACTGTCTTAGAGAAAATTATTTCTCATTCGTCTTGTGGACACAGGATATATTCTACGCTTTGACTATAGTAGTTTTCTTTTAAATTGGCTGCTCAAAGTCATGCGATCTCGCGGTAACCATAGAAACTTTCGTTCTTTTAGAGGCTATCAAGGCTGCTGAAATAACTGAATTAAACTAGAATTCTGATTACGAGATATAATTTTATTTTATGCTCTAATACTCGCAAATATTTTAATAATAATACCATATTTATCTGACTATAAGAAAATTTAGATTTTAAGACGACCCATCTTTTTTGAGGTCAATTTTTTGGAAAAAAATATTTTAATGAACATGGAAGCAAAAAAACTTATTTAAAAATTAAAACAACTTTAATTGAAATGTATTTTGATTTCAAAGAAAATTTAAAAAATTCTACCGCGTCGATCCATACCTTAAGCTTGAAAACTTGCTGCGATATGTGAATGAGAATGATATTTTTCTAAACTCTCAAGCGCTATCGTAAAATCTCCGAGGCCAACGAGAAATACAGTTGGGTTTGTAAAATCTCGTTATGATGGGAGAATGCCAGTAAATGCAGCGCCACTACAGCTGAAGAGGAGGATTTTAAAATTAACTTGCAAAAGTCGGCATATTTGTGTGATTTGCAATTTTAAGACGACCCCTCCTTTTATTGTCCCTTAAATTTGAAAAGAAGACTCGTCTTATAGTCGAGTAAATACGGTTATAAAAATTGTAAGACTCAAAGTGGTAGTATTTTTATCTTTAAAAATACAATTTGGCATAGAGGCTAGGAGGAGAAGTGTGACCCTGAGCCCCATTTAAAAGAAAACTACTATAGCGGACCGACCAACTATCCGACACAGCTCCGTACAATTTTTTAATTATTTTAAGATATAATAATGATATAATAGTAAAAGAATATAGCAAACCAATCACAGCAACGTATTCAACTTGTTTACCAAATCTGTCTAGGTTTCGTTTCAGCTGCGATTTCACTAAGGGAAAGTCAAGAAAAATTAAGAATTGCTCCTCTCCGTTTCTGATTGGTTGAGCGAGTTTGGTTTTTTTTCATTTAAACATGTGTCAGTCCTGCGGTCACTGTAGACACCTTATTGTAAACTTATTTGTTTGTTGACGCTAGATCATACCAATGATTAATATTATTTCTTTGGTTTTCTTTTTTCCTTTTAGAAAAGAAATGACGAAATGCACATACATCTCAAAATTGAATCATGAATTTAACTGCATCTGTAACACTGGGAAACTTCAAATACAAGCAGAGTTAGCTTTATTCAAACACAGCTTACATTTTCTTGATAATTAATTTAAATTCAGTAACCTAATATTTCATTGAATTATTCTTTTTCTCTTGTCAAGCTTAACTCTTTACATATATGAAAATAAATATTTAAATTATAACAGCACTAAAAATGTTTCTGAAATTTCAATTTTAAAATTATGACACATTACAAAGAGTAACATTAAAGATTATTAAAATTATATGTGATAAACTCATTTAGTGTCCTTCTTTCTATTCATGTTCATCCTAAGAATTGTTCTTTCCTTCCATGTCCCACCTATCGCTTCAAAACTGCGACCTCCCTGTCCCTTTAATCCGCTAAAATCCATCTTCCCGTCTCTTTTCAAACAAGTCAGACATTAAAAATGCCCAGGACCGAGAGAATTTTAAGACATTGGAGGAAGAAAGGAAAGTATTTGTGTTCTAAAGAAGCCTTTCATTGTTAGGGTTAGATGAGGTTGCTAAGGAAGCCTCTGGATGCTGAAGCAAGGCGTACTTCTAACTGAACTGTGTAGTGCAAATGAATAAAAGTACCTAAAATTTAATTAGAGAGAGAAGTAATTCTCTATATATTCGAACATATACACTGAGTGAGCATATTATTATGACCACCTGACATGTTTATGCATATGCGTGCACGGAAGTCGCCACAATGTTGCTAGCGGGCCGGACCAATATAAAAAGAAAAGCTGAGTGTCGTCGATAAAAGTAGACGTGTTCCATTCTTCAACTATGGGTAAACGACGCGATTTAATAGCCTTCGAACGCGGGATAATTGTAGGCGCTCGGAGCTATGGAGCCAGTATTAGCGAAACAGTAGCATTCGTGGGGTGCTCAAGAGCAGCCCTCGTTAAAGTATTTAAAGATGTACGGTTAGCCGGAAGACGGGGTCTGAAAGTTCGCGTTGTGGCCGCCCGCGGATGGTTGATGAACGGACAAAACGGAGACTGTCACGACTGGTAAAGGATAACAGAAGGGCAACTGCGCATCAAATCACTGCTCACCTTAATCAGGGGTCCTCCAAAACGGTCTCTGAATGCAAACTGCATCGCATGGGATACGGAAGCTGAAGACCTGTCCGCACACTTTTGCTGTCTGCAGCCAACAAGCGGAAACTACTCCAATTCGCTCAGGAGCACAAGGGCTGGACTATCGAGCAGTGGAATCAAATCATGTGGTCAGACGAGTGACGATTCCAGTTACATCATGCACACGGCCGCGTGAGAATCTGGCGGAAACAGCACGAAAGCATGGACCCCGCATCCCTAAGAACAACCCTTCAGGCCGGTGCGGGCAGTGTTATGGTCTGGGGAATGTTTTCATGGCGTGCGTTGGGTCCGTTAATACGTGTTGAACAACGTATGGATGGCACAGCATACATCCATATCGTCACCGATCAAGTCCACCCTGTCATGTTGATGGCGTACCCAAATGGATATGGCTACTTCCAGCAAGACAATGCGCCATGCCACAGAGCTCGTATTGTGCAGGAGTGGTTCCAGGAACATGAGGGGGGCTTTACCTTACTTCGGTGGCCCCCACAATCCCCAGATCTCACTCCAATTGAGCATTTGTGAGACGAACTCGAACGAACCATCAGACGGCTGGATCCACCACTGTCCAATCTAGCACAACTGATCAGTGTCTGCTAACTGTAACGTGTAAATTGCAATGTAAAGGAGAGCACGCAGTGGAATTAAAGTAAATCACGTAACCAGGGTAAGGTAGGGTAAAAATAAGTTTAATTTCAAACAATTCAACTGGCAAAATAAAAAGTGAAATAAAAATAAGTCAAATGTGAGATGACGAGCTAAATCTCAGCTCAATAAAACAAATGAAGGTTGTCAGATGTAAGTAATACCACTTAATAACATCTATAAAATTAAAATGGATACTCAAGTTACCATTTAGTAACCAAGTTAATACCAAATCTTACGAACTAAGAATTCAATAAACTTAATTAGGTTTCTATTCTCGAAAACCAAACGAGCATCCGCAAGTAGTATACTCATACAGTAACGAACCGGGTTATCCGGTCGCTAAAAGAAATACACAATATCTAAGTGACCCAAGGGAATCACTACTAGTTAAAGCTTGCTTAACCGTACAAAATACACAAGAAAAGGTTATCAAATATAAATCTTATCCTCTAAAGCAATAATACAAATAGTCTATAATTTGTCTCTAATCGCTTAGACTAAGGCTACAATTAATTGGACAGAAAACTTAGCAAGGCATTTTCAGATTAACTTATTTTACAATTAGCACAAGTCTTGGCCCCTTATGAGGGTTATGCCTGGACACAGACGCAATATACGGTAAATCACAAAACATTAGCTGGAGAACAGAGCAACGTATACAATACTAATAAAAGATTATGCGTTACAAGTCCCGTCGATTAATAGAACTTAGAGTTCGGTCAGTTTTAGGAGAAACACCGAATAAGCTCAAATAAATCAAGTTCTGTCAGTCTTAGACTATTACAACATAAATCCGAAGCACAACGAATTTAATAAAATAGTCTCAAAGTCAAAAGTCCGCTCGGAACCAAATACAAACACCGAGTCTTCATGAAGAAATTTACATAAGAGAAAATCTTATCGTAATAAACTACACCCCACGTAGCTAACGTGAGCTCGCCAGGCGGGGAGGACACTAAAAGAAAGCAAAAGCAATGAACAGACCAAAATTGACACACTAAATAATGATATTATATCTTCCCCCAACTCTTGGTCACAAACATTGGGCACACATTTTAATTCTTTCTTTTTCTAAAATAAAATGGGCGTGAGCTCCGCAATACACCAAAGCTTTACTTGCTTAAGTAAACGAACCCATACTGGGCTGAGAGGTAGGCGTTCAACCCAGCTGGAAAACAGCCTCGTATTGTCGAACGCCCGTCGAACTTCCTTCCGTAGAAATCACTTAGCACTGTTCCCCAGGCACCGGGGTCATAACACAATAAATTGAAAGCACTTACACATGTGGTTGTTGAAACGGAGAGCGTTCTGCAAAACGTAACCCTCGAGGTTACTCCATACGGGCTCGAACTCGCCGACGCTTTCCTAACGCCGGGGTGGCTCGTCGGAGAAATCGCCGCCTGCGGGGCTTCCCCGTCGAACACGCCTTGTCTCGGCGTAGAGCACGGACGACTCGTCGCGTCGTCGCCTTCGCTCGGCTGAGGATTCTGGCGTTCCCGTCTTTCACGGGCGACGGCGAAGAGACCTCTTTCCTCCGGATTCAAGCTGGTTTTCCTTTGGTCCTCTCGTTCCGAAGTCCGGGTCACTCTCCTTTTTTCCGACGAAACTTCCCGCCAGGAAAGCTTCGATTCCACGTCATCAAGCTTCACCTGGTCTCCATTGGTTCTTCCGTGGTGAAAGGTATGACGACACTGTCTGCCCCGCTCCTCCCCCGCCTTCGAACGGGTGAATACACGTGAGCGGTGAAAGCAGGCAGTGTCGCGGGAAATCACCTTCGGCTTCGATTTCCGTGACAATAACTTTCCATTATCTCCAGTTACTGATTATTTTTAAAGATTTTCAAGAAATTGTTAAGTACTAAGAACTCTGTTTTCTAAGAAAAGCCTGAATAACAGGAACTCTATGCATTGTTAGAAATTGAAACTTATCCGTATTGCATCATCATTTCATGTTCATTGTTATAATTCTTGGAAAGATTGCTTTAACATTACATCATCATTCTGTGCTCAATGTTATAGGTGAATTGCGCGTTGATACCATTGTTGATGTGAACACGATGGGCCTATTGCCTTGCACTGTTGGTCATGAGATATATATTGTTGGTCCATGCAGTGTGTTTGTGAATTGCGTGCTGATACCATTGTTGATACCTATTGTTGTACAAACTTTGCCTTGCATTGTTGGTCATGAGATATTTCTCATTAATATGCCTTGGCATAACCATGAATATCGATTTTTTATCGATATTTATTATTTTTCCGAAATCTGAGGTAGACAATGATCTTCCTCATGCTTTGAAGGTCAAGTATGCAAAATTTCATCAAGATCGGAATAAAACTGTAGATTTGTATAAAAAACATACAGACAAACAGACCCACAGACAAACAGACCCACAAACATCCTTCTTTATATATATAGATAGATTTTGGTTTCTGGACTTCTGGTTTAAAATTTATAGCTTGATTTGAGATTCAGGCCGCATGGCCCCTTCCAAGAGACATAAAACTTTTAATATATATTAGCTAAATTTTTACATACTATGCTATGATTAAAAAAATTTCAGGTCCCTACCTTTCCATTCAAATGTTATAGCTTCAATTGTATTAAAGGCCGCCAGGGGCCTCGAGGCCTATACCAATCTCCTTGTATATTGTCTGTAATTTTTAAGCAACGCACAATAAAAACATAAAACTTCAAGTTCTTAGGCCTTTTTATTATTCAATTGTTAGAGCTTATTTGTGATTAGGGCTTCAGGGCCCTTGTCGAGACCTAAGAGCCTTATACCAGTTTTTCATATATATTAGTTAAATTTTTAGTAAACTACTATAAGTATACAAATTTTCAGATTTCTAAGTCTTTTCGTTCAAACATTATAGCTATGTTTGTGTTTAGGGCCCCTGCCAGGGCCGCAGAGGACTATAAAAGTCTTAGTGTATAAGAGCTAAAGTTTTTATATGGAGTAATTCAGGTTTCTGGACGTCCGGTTCAAAATTTATAGCTTCATTGGTGACTGCGGGCTCAGGGCCCCTGTCGAGATTCAAGAGTCTTATACCAGCTTTTAGTGTATATTAACTAAGTATTTAAGTAATTAATATAACTAAAAAAAATTATTTTTTTTTGTCCGCAAAAAACGCATTGTTGCATGAAAATGAGTTTCGCGAGGTAAATTTGGAATACTATTGTTGTAGCCGTTGGTTTAACGGATTTTATTCAAACTTATTCTACGAACCATAATATATTTAAGAGTTTTGCCCGGTTATTCCGGGGAATGGTGGAGAGAATAATATTTACTATTTAACATACTAATTTACTGTTATGTTGCGGGATGGCCTAGTTTTCTATAAGTAAACAAATTTCAGATTTCTAGACCTTTTCGTTTAGAATTTGTAGCTATGCTTGTGTTTGGAGCCTGTGGGGCTCTGCTGGGGCATATATTACTTTTTGGTATATTTGCAATATTTTTTAGTACCACACAATGAATATACAAAATTTCAGGTTCCTAGGTCGTTCCATTCAAATGTTATAGCTTCATTTGTATTTCGGTCCTCGGGACCTCCGGCGGGGCCCTAGAGGCTTATATCACTTTTCTTGTATATTGGTTTTATTGTTTTAGAACCGCATTACAAATTTACGAATTTTCAGGATTTTTGCCCTCTTTATTCAAAAAATAAATAAGGAAACATGAAATTCATACAAGAGGCCTCTGAGGGACCTTGTGCCAACCTAGAGGATATGCTTATTTTTCGCACTCTCCTCTGTAAAGGGCCTACGTGTGTAGAAGATTTCAAGCCTCTAGGTCAATACTTTCAAAGGTTATGGCATCAAAATATCACGAGCAGTAGCGGGAGGATTCGCTATACTTCAAAAAGAGTTCTTTAAATTCTGACATTAAACAGTCAAACTGTGACGTCATAAATTGCTCAAACGCGATCAAAACTCTATAGACACGAAAAGGAAACCAAAAAACACATAGTTGGGCCCACCCTAGAGGATTCGCTATATTTTCCCAACCGTCCTCCGTATAGACAGGGCTATATTTTCCCAACCGTCCTTCGCTATATTTTCCCGACCGTGCAGGGCTCGACAAATTCCAAAAATCTGAATAGACAGTTGGCTATCACTGCAATTTTCATGGTAGCCAACCGAAACGTGATATTTGTGTGTCGGTAAAATGAGTCTTAAATCTTAAATAAATGATTTATTTACGAAGTTTAAAATATTTTTAAATGAGAAGTAACAAAGAGTGAAGAATCAATTCACTAAAAATTTTAAATACATAATTTAAACTAAATCTTGATTGCTGTCACTGTCACTATCATATTCTGAAAGTGTTTTATCAGTTATCGCCTTTAAATATTAGCTTTACCCATACTATGGGTCCTATAGTTCCCTCTAATTTTCATGAGAACTGCACGGTCCAAAATTAACTGTGCGCAATAAAAAATATAAACAAAACAAAGGCCATTTTTGATAATTTTGTAAGTGGGAAAATGATCGCAAGTGCGCGGGAAATAAATACCCTCCCCCCCACCAAATCACACGTAACTTACGCAGCTTAGAGGGAATTATGACCACACTTGATTTTCAAGAATATTAAAATAGTCTAAAACTGATTCCTAGAAACGTATAAATATGGCAATTTTATTGAAAGCAACTTACTGTTTGTACATTTTGGTAGAAGTAAGCCATTGTTTCTATGTACTGAATGAGATTATTTTAAACATCGAAACCTGACTTTGACGTTCGATTGGATGTGCCTTGCACTCACTGATCGTTATTATAGAGATTAGTGCTTGCACTTCACATCCCCCCTCGGATGTCTTATGAGTGCAGGGGCGCTTGTGCGTTTTTATGAATTAAGCGGGGTTTTTTTAGTTTTTTTTATTAAAAGCAATTCAATGTCATTGGATGAATTTTCAAACGAAGTGTTAAAAAGTAAAGGTCGAATCTAAAACATAATTTAATTACTGAAATAATAAAATAATAAAAAATCAGAAGTAAAAAAAACGCACATGGGATTCGAATGGGCACAAGACATGAGCCATAAACCCAAGTGAAATGCCTTCCACCGATAAGACTGACGAACTGGACGGCTTTTTTTTTATTCATCGCACATTTCGCAGATGCTAGAAGCCGGGTCTGACTATACATAACAAATATTTCATCAACAAGGAACTAAAATATAGCATAACAATATGTGCCGACAGAGTAATCACGAACAGTAAATACGTAAATAACAAACAGGAAAGAAGACCACGCCGGCCTTCATAGCTACCAATAAGAAAGACCTGCCGAATTCGCGCTGAGGCAGGGCTTGGAGCTGGCAATAAGTGGCGATTTGAGCTTCTCGGGCATGCAGCTCCACTGGTCAGTTAGGAGAATTAAAGTATTGTTCAAGCCGGAGGCTCCACGAAAAGTTTTATGTAAGTGCTAATTTCACTACAAATTTAAATTTCAGGTGGCTACAATACAATAATGTAATTAGACCGTCCAATCAGCTGCCACATTGGCCAGTAGCCAAGTCGCTACACCTGTTTGTAAGTTATAGCCAAAATGGAATTTCTGGTAGCAATTGGCTACCAAAATATAGGATTTGTTGAGCTCTGTATGTGTGTACAAAATTTCAAGCCTCTAGGTCAATCCTTTCAAAAGTTATGGAGTGTGACTTACACATTACATAAACACTTATATACATCTGCACATACACATTACTTACATTTAGCATCTGTAAAATGATGCTAAAACCTTAAAAATATAACACACTTTTGAATCTCCCGGTATAGTTTTGCAGCAAATAGGGAGATTTTGTTCTTAAATACCATCATCACGATTTAATTACCGCTATCGCCATTGTGACTCAAATAACCGATATACAGGGTGAGGCATTTTTCTTGAGACAACTGAATATCTCGGAAACTAAGCATTGTACGAAAAAATGTTCAAAATCAAAACTGAATTATTTCGTGGGGGAAATCCATTGTTAACCCCCCCCCCCCTTGTGAGGGGGAGGGGCTAGAGAGAGGGGGTGACTTTGAAATCTTAAATAGAAACCCCTATTTTTATTAGTGTATTCAGATTGTACACGATATTCGAGAAATATTTTATTCTTGGTGTTTTTTGAATGGATCCAACCGTTTAGGAGATAGAGGCCCTGAAACTGTGGAACTTTTAAAGTTTTGAACCCAATTTTATCGATGAAGACAAAGAAATAGAGAGTGGGTCTTACAGACATTCCTATTCTGCTTTTTAATGGTTTTTAAGAATCCGAAGGTCTTTGGGGACAGCAGTCCTATGGATTTTTGAAATTCTGACTTCGGATTCTTAACGACCATTAAAAAGAAGAATAGGAATGTCTGTAAGACCCACTCTCTATCTCTTAGTTTTCATCAATAAAATTGGTTTCAAAACTGTAAAAAGTCCACACATTCAGGGCATCTATCTGCTAAATGGTTGGGTCAATTGAAAAACCACCAAGAATAAAACATTTCTCGAATATTCTCTACAATCGGAATATACCATTAAAAATAGGGGTTCCTATTTAAGATTTCAAAGTTACCCCCTCCCCCAAGCTCCCGTCACAAGAGGGGGTGTAATTTTCATAACTGATGAATTTCTCCTGCAAAATAATTCACTTTTGATTTTGGACATTTTTTCGTACAATGCTTAGTTTCTGAGATATTCATTGTCTCAAGATAAATGCCTCACCCAGAATATACTGAAATACATCGTCACATATATAAATATCCGTCATATTTACAGAAAAATGAACATATGAAAAAAGCTTGAATTAATATAGTAAAAATTAATAGTGAAGAATCGAAAAGAATTTTTAAAATGCTCCCAATGGATGGCCCTCCAACTACCGCTCTTTAGCAGTTCTACACGACTTTGCTCGCTTTGGAATGTTGAGTGAGTTTGACGCAGTGCTGCAGAAAAAAGATGGATAATAATGTTCATTTTTTCTGTAAAAAACTTTCATCCAAAAAGAGTCCGAGCAACGCTGGGTACATGTTCAAGTAATTGATAAGATTTTTTTGAGATTATCTGAGATTTGTTTATGTAAAGACGGTGGTTCACTTCACCCCTTGGTTCATCACCCTCTATTATCATATTTAAAAAGTATTCACTAAAAAGTTAACTATTAAGTTTAAAATATTAAAAGAAAACTGTTAACAGTTATTTCATAACTAGCAGAGTTAACCGGCGTTGCCCGGGATAATTACATTTGTAGGTAAAGAGAACAACCTCGGTTTGGCTTGGTATTAACGTTCTTTTCAACTACTATGGCCATTTCAGAACGGCGTTATAGGGATCGCAAGTTTTGCCTCGCAAGGGTTCTTTAAGGCGCAGCCGGCAAACGACAACACGGGACCAAGGACTTTACTTCCCTTCCGAAGGAAGTGCGTGATCTCAGGATTTTCCCCCTGAAAAAAACCCTCGTCGTCCTCGGCCGGGATCGAACTCGCTTCCTCGGGCATCAGAGGCGAGCACACAACCACTGAGCCACCGAGGCCGATGAGAACAATCTCAAAAAATTAAATTATAACTCCCAATTGGTTTAATAATAACTCAATCAATGCAACACAGAGCAAAGGGACTATCCATTTTACGAAAAATACGAAAAACAGGAAGTCTAGGTGATATACCGGGACTTTATCTAAACTCTTCTTGACTTGCCTCACCACTGCGGAGCATCACCAGAAACTTTAGACTCAAGTTTTTCTTGCCCTAGACGTAGAAGCTCTTATACCCTGTTGCCTATTCGAAACTCCCGTTGTTCAGATGTTTCAAACGCCCATATAGCATTTTCTGTTTTAGTTGCAGAGTTTCTCTGACCAATACCCGTTTTTTCTCTTTCCTTTCTAGACACATAAATTTTTGCCAGTCGTCTGGACGTTTGATAGGGAGCTCAAGGAAGACACGCGTGACTCCTATGCCTAATCAGTAGACGCTGCCTTATTAATATTCTGCGATTGCATCTTTACTTTATGCTCATTATCAATAATTCTTGGAAACGAATTTTCAGTCATCGCATTATCAGCCTCTCAGTTTCCAAATTACGCACTTTCCCACAGAATATAGACAAAATGCATTTTTATGAAATGTTTGGATCTGCTGTGCTACCAAATAAGCTAGGTGATAACCCCGGCGTGGCTCGGACTTTTTTTTTGGAATAAATTTTGAAATATCTTAAAAATAAACACATGAAAACGCTTAGTATTAATACAGTAAAAATTCTTAATGAAAATTTGAAAAAAAAATTTTAAACGCTCACAATGGATGGACCTCTCCAAGGATGCCACTGCTAATCTAAATAATTTCTTACTCACGTAATCTTACTTTAGATGTACACTTGATGGTGTTACAATTCCCTTTCTTCTTTCGATGTCTTGTAGCAAAACTTGGCCATTCAACTCTTTAGTCTAGCGATCGCCGATTCTTCTATTGACATGCTTACCATTTGCCTAATACAGCACGGAGCTAAAGGAGTGCTTCCTCTGTCGTCTTTCCACTCTTTCTCAATAGTCTGCTAACTCTCCATTATCTCCAGTTACTGATCATTTTTAAAGATTTTCAAAAAATTGTTAAGTACTAAGAACTCTCTTTTCTAAGAAAAGCCTGAATAACAGGAATTCTATGCATTGTTACAATTTGAAATTTATCTATATTGCACAAACTTTGCCTTTCATTATTGATCTAAGGAGTTTAAATGATTAATATTAAATTTAAATGTGGATTTTTAATGGAGAAAATCGTAAAATTAAAATTTAATAAAAACAAAAAAATAAAGTCACCAATCTTGAAAAACGATGAAGAAACTTGTGAGATGGAAGAAAACTTAAACGATGTAGTCTATTGAAGATGTTGTTGATAGTAGAAATAAATTTAATCTATTGATGATGTAGATGATGTCTTGTGAAGATAGTAGAAAACGATAATCTTGAAGGAAGTGTTGGTTTTGAAATACAGATGAAATTTTGAAGAGGGTGATCCAAATATTTGAGATAAAATTTATATAAACCGTTTTCGAGAATATTTCTCATCATCAGTAGGATAAAACATTTTTGAATGGTGAAAACAGTTGAAATAAGAATTTAACAACTGATATAAAGATGAAGAAGCTAAGTTGGTTGTAATTGTTGGTATACTTTTAAACAACAATTACCCTAGTATACAATAGCCAACAATCATAACCAACAATTACAACCAACTTAGCTTCATCATCTTTATATCATTTGTTAAATTCTTATTTCAACTGTTTTCACCATTCAAAAATGTTTTATCCTACTGATGATGAGAAATATTCTCGAAAACGTTTTATATAAATTTTATCCCAAATATTTGGATCACCCTCTTCAAAATTTCTTCTGTATTTCAAAACCAACACTTCCTTCAAGATTATCGTTTTCCACTATCAATATTATCTTCACAAGACTTCATTTACATCCTCAATAGACTAAATTTATTTCTACTATCAACAACATCTTCAATAGACTACATCGTTTAAGTTTTCTTCCATCTCACAAGTTTCTTCATCGTTTTTCAAGATTGGTGATTTATTTTTTTGTTTTTATTAAATTTTAATTTAACGATTTTCCTCATTAAAAGGAGACTAATCACATTTAAATTAAAAATTTACCTTTCATTTTTGGTCATGTATATTGTTGATCCCTGCCTAGTGTTGGTGTATTGCGTGTTGACACCATTGTTGATAACTATTGTTGCACAAATTTTTCCTTGCATTGTTTGTCATAAGATATATATTGTTGGTCCGTGTAGTGTTCGGGAATTGCATGTTGATACCATTGTTGATACCTATTGTTGCACAGACTTTTCCTTGCATTGTTGGTCATGAAATATTTCTCATTAATATGCCCTGCTATAACCATGAATATCGATTTTTTATCGATAATTATTATTTTTCCGACATCTGAAGTAGACAGTGACTTTCCTCATGCTTTGAAGGTTAAGTATGCAAAATTTCATCAAGATCGGAATAAAACTGTAGATTTGTATAAAAAACAAACCCACCCAAAAATATCCTTCTTTATAAACAGGGTGTAAATGGACGACGGTTCATAAATTTAGGGATATGCAGAGAATGAAACTCTGTGCAAAAAAGTGTAGTCGCGTTTTTCGATCTGAGGTTCCGTTAAAAAGTTATATCGCTTTAAAGTTTCGTGGCGTCACTTCCGGAAATCTATCTTGGTACAGATGCTGAGAAATTTTTAACTTAGCTCTATAACTTTTTAACGGAGCTTCAGACCGAAAAACGCGACTAGACACTTTTGCTCAGAATTTCACCCTCTACCTGCCTTTTCATTTGGGCACGACCTTTTAGAATCACCCTGGACGATACCGATACCGATATTCCTTACCGATACCGAACTTTAAAGCGCTGTAAGTTTTTAACGGAGCTACAGTTCGAAAAACGCGACTAGACTTTTTTGCTCAGAGTTTTATCCTCTACATATCCTTAAATTTGTGAAACGTCGTCCATTTACACCCTGTATATAGAAGCCTAGCAGAGGCGTTGCCTGGGATAATTACGCTTATAGGTAAACACAACAAACTCAATAAGCTAAATTAAAACTCCAAATTGGTTAAATAATAACTCAATCACTACGATATAGAGCGAAGGGACTGTCCATTCTAAGAAGAATCGAGAAAGACAGGAATTTACCTCTTCACTAAAAAAATCCATTGTAGGTGATATACCGGGACTTGATTTACCGAAAAAAAAATTTTTAAAGGCTCACAATGGATGGACCTCTCCAAGGATGCCTTCTAGTCTAAATAATTTTTTACTCACGTAATCTTACTTTAGATGTACACTTGATATTGTTGCAATTTCCTTTCTTCTTTCGATGTCTCGAAGCAAAAATTGGCCATTCATCACTTTGTGTTGTCTAGCAGGCGCCGATTCTTCTACATAGGCTAAATGAGAAGAATTACCATTTGCTCACTATTTGCTCAATACAGTAGTTACCATTGCTGAATACAGCACGGAGCTAAAGGAGTGCTTCCTCTATCGTCTTTCACTCTTTCTCAACAGTCTGCTAACTCATTATCGGCAGTTACTGATCATTTTTAAAGATTTTCAGGAAATTGTTAACTACTAAGAATTCTCTTTTCTAAGAAAAGCCTGAATAACAGGAATTCTATGCATTGTTACAAATTGAAACTTATCTATATTGCATCATCATTTTATGTTAACTGTTATAATTCTTGAAAAGGATTGCTTTATCATTTCATCATCATTTTGTGCTCATTGTTATTGGTGAATTGCGCGTTGATACCATTGTTGATGGAACACGGCGGGCCTATTGTCACGCAAACTTTGCCTTGCATTGTTGGTCATGAGATATATATTGTCGGTCTATGCAAAGTGTTTTTGAATTGCGTGCTGATACTATTGTTGATACCTATTATTGTACAAACATTGCATTGCTTTCACGACTATTTGATCGATTAAAAATTACTTGCTTTAAAAAGTAAATTTGATAATGTCGTGGAGAAAATCTTCTGAGAGGCGAAGTCCCGAGCAGAAGTCGTGGAGAAATACTGTCTGAAGTGGCATCAGGCATGGTCCTTCTTCTTTCGCAGGTTATCGATTTCCATCGCTCTCTGTCTCTCTCTTCTTTGCCCTGGCTTTTTATTCTCCTTTCTAATATGCATGTTTACTTTTTCCTCCAATCGCTTCTTCGATTGTCACTTTTTGCTTCCTTCACTTCCTTCGCCCGATCTATTTTCTTTTGCCGGTATTAAGTATTGCCTTCCTATCTTTTTCTTTCGCTTACTTCCTTCTCCCCCTTTATTGCCCTTCCGTCGACGCTCGGCGATCTGACACTTGGCATTGTTGGTCATGAGATATTTCTCATTAATATGCCTTGATATAATCATGAATATCGATTTTTTATCGATAATTATTATTTTTCCGACATCTGAGGTAGACAGTGACCTTCCTCATGCTTAGAAGGTCAAGTATGCAAAATTTCATCAAGATCGGAATAAAACTGTAGATATGTATATAATACAAAGAAACGAACTCACCAACAAACCCACCCACAAACATCCTTCTTTATATACACTCTCTGACAATTAAGTTCGGTGAATGAGTTCACACAACAAAATGCAAAACAGATAGAGCCACATTTACTTTATTGTCCTTCGAAATAATCACCCTGGAAGGCAATACACTTTTGGAATCGGGTGTATAAGTCCTGGAAGCTCCTTAGGGATGGCTTTAAGGTCATTTGTAAATTTGCTTGAATGTCTGGAATGTCCGCAAATCTGTGTCCTTTAAGGTCCGTTTCAGGCGTGGGAACAAGAAAAAGTCTGCCGGTGCCAAGTCTGGTGAATAAGGTGGATGAGCTATGGATACGACCCCTTTGTTGGCCAGAAACTGTTGCACGATTACGGCAGTGTTCCTCTTTGATCCATTATCCACAGTTACGTGCGCACGCTACACCTTCAACTGAAGAAACGAGCATCTGCTAAACCATTGCACGCACAAACGTGACCTGTCTGAACTTGCTTAAACAGTGACTGGGCTTATATTCACATGCATTGCTACTCGCGTAAATCTCGCACAGATTCGGGTGTGACGTCATTCACCGAATTTAATTGTCAGAAGTTGTATATAGAAAGAAGATGAATCAAAAGCATCTCATTTATAAGTAAGTTAAGCATTTACCAGATTATTATTCAATTAAACTAAGTTAAACTAACGTGAAATCTAGAGCATTAGTTGCCTAAAGCTACAGCCTTGCTGAGATTCTGCGGGGAAAACTGCGAAAAAATTAAACTCGTAAATTTGACTGAGCGCACCATGTAGCGATTTTTTTTCGGCAGAAAACGACATATATTTTTTTCAGGCGGCAAAAAACTGCCCGTTTGGGCTTTCACCTGCGGCAGCAAACTGTGCGTAAGGGCCTAATGGTTTCAACCTCATTTCTCCTTTAACATAAAGGAACAATTTTATTAAAGAATAGCTCAAAATGGATCCATGAAGGTTTAATCATACGCCATAGCTCGGATATTAAATTATTGATGAAAAATAGGAAAGAAAATTCAACAGCCGAAGGTTCCTGAATCGAATCCAGGCTGTGGCATTTACTTTCCTATTTTTGATCAATAATTGAACAATTTTAGCCAATCTAAGAATTCTAAAGATAATACTTAATCCCGAGGTTTGCATTTGCAATTAAAATTGTGATTGAATTCATATCTCTTAATTTCATTATTCTTCTTTTAATAAAGAAATAATTATAATGCAGACTCAATGAAGAGACTAGTTAACGCAGATAAGGGATTCTAATCAAATGCCCTGTTGCTTTCAAAAGGGATTCTTCTAGTTTTATCGGAAATTACTTCAGAAACATCCTATGGATATTACTTATACATAATATATATGAAAGTTCAATTGATGAACTTACTGAAAAGGCGAATTCTTACCGGAATGATGAAGCCGATCGCATATTCTTTTTTTAAAATATGTACAGTAATAAAGAAAAAGAGTATGGCCAGTTATCCATTGGAAAATTTTATTTACGTTAATTTTTGCATGATAATAAATATAAAAAAGAAAAATTTTAAAGGATATTCAAAATTTGAAGAGTCCAAAAATACAACCATTTTGAATATGTTTTGGAAAACCAAAGCATTTCCGGTCAGTTATTTGTACATTTCCGATCATTTCCGAATAAACAAAGCAAAACGAGCAATATTCCAAGTCCCTGAAAGAACAAAGAAAAGAGTAAAAAAATAACATTTTAAATTATTTTAGACATTACGATTATTTAAAAACTAACAATACTATCATACAAAAGCAGGCGTTCAAAGTTTTTTAAACCTATAATTCAACTAGTTTTTAGCACATTTTCTATATATGAAATGTGCTTATGTGATCGGTTTGTCCAGCTGTCCGTCCGTCCGTCTGTCTGTAGATAATCCCACAATTCATTGCGTTGCAATAGAAAGAGTGCATGTATTGAATTGCTGGAAGACACGAATTATCCTCGCATTCGGGAAAACGCGTGTTGAGAACATACATGGGTTCGGCTCTGCGCGTGCTCTAAACGTTAATGAGATGGTGCGCGTGCAGGATGCACGTGTTTGACGATTATTGAAAGGGCAGTTCGGTCTCTAAATCAAGAGAATTTTTTTATTCCTAGGGAGCAATAATTTTATGATAAGGATCATTAAAATTCCAATGAATGATTCTGTTGTACATAATGGAATCTGCCTATATGTAACTACATTTAAATAAACATAAAATGGCCAAAACTTGTATTTCATTGATCTGTAAAGGCTGATACATAATTCTGTTAAACAAATACCGTACATTTTAACCTACAAAGTTTTTCTGAAAAATTTCTAGAAAAATAGAAATATAATTAGACTGGAATTATTTTTTTCCCTAATCGAAACACTGCTTAATATTATCAGTAGAGCTGCAAATCAAAGTAAAGTTTAAAAACGGTTGAAATAATTACATCGAAGGGAGACACTCTAATTTGTTTAAACGTTGTGATTTAATTTCAAATGACTGCACATGTCATTGTTAATGTCTAACTTTGTTTTTTAATATTTTTTTCATTGAAAATAAAGACCAACTATTTGATGGCTTTAACCACTACTGTTCAATTAAAACTTATAAAATTTAATACGAAAAAATTAGATGAATATTTTGTACCATCTCTAAAAGTTTTATATATAGAATTAAAATTGCCTCCTTATTCAGTACTTACTTAGTCAACAGTAGGTCTACATGTATCTGCTTTGTAGTCGCATACATAATGTAGAGGGCATGGAAACATAGGACAAGGCAGAAGTACTGATCTCAATTGTAATATAACTTCATCTTCACTTAATTCTTCTACCGAAATTGGAAATATTAGAAGATACACAAGAAGAAGAAAAATGCCTCCAAGCGCATTCCTATAAAACATGTAGAAGTTATGTTAATAATATTTAGCAATCTAATAACATATTATTAAACACGAGATTGTTATTACATGTATATTTTATCTCATAAAATTACATTACCATTGGAAAAGTGTTATAATTATGACAGCATTTCAATAGTGCTTGGTATTACACAAGAAAAATGACAATTTGTGAAAATGTTTTCAGAATTTTATTAATTTTATTTATTTGCATGTATTTCAATTAAAAATTTCACAAAAGAGAGAGCACAATTACATAAACAGAAAACAGGGCACACAAGGAAGGGGGGGGGGGGGCAAATTTTAGCAGAATATTGACGAAAAAATAACATAATCATTACGATAACTTGATTACCATTACCATTTTAAATGATTTATGAATGAATTTGCAGTCGTGTTTTACTACATTTTAAAGTTTATTATATTTTAATATAATTAAAGGGTTATTACATAAGAAATGAACGTATAGGATATTCAGCATATCCTGATAGTATTCTCATAGGATAGGGATTTAAATAATTCAGAAAACGTTCATCCCAATAAATTTTATAGATCAAAGCTTCATTGTCAATTGTTTTAGCTGTTTTTTTTAGTATTGTACAATGTACGAGGGAAAGTCAGTCAATAAGTAAATTATCTTTATACAGCTTCATCGACGGAAAAGTGACCCTCGCAGTCTTCTGGGATCACTAGGGCGTAATCTTTGCCACATTACAGCAACGAGAATAAACTGTAAATGCCGACTCCTACTATAATATCCTCATGTAATGTCTTTCGAGGGAAGCTACCAGAACTCCTCTCAAAGATGTTTTGTTATTGCATGATTACCCGCGCCCTCATATTGCCAACAAGACAACTGAAATGCTACGAAAATTCAACTGGGAAGTTTTCGAGCATCCTCCTTATAACCCTTACCTTGTTCTAAGCGATTTCATTTGTTCGACTCGAAGCTCTATAAAGGGAATTTACCGCCTGGTTCAGACAGTAGCCCAAAGATTTTATGCTGCTGGTTTTGAAGGGATTATGAAACGTGGGACAAGTGCCTCATTGCATAGAGAGATTTTCTGGAGAAATAAAAGAAGTTTTCATGTCAATACTCTTATTTGTTTCATTTCCATATCCGTTTGTAACTTACTTACTGGCTTTCCCTCGTATTTGCTTTAACCATTAAATACTCGCGCCATTTCTCATCACATAACTATACGCATGGTGTTCTTTTGTACGAGTGTTAAAATCTTGCAATAATTTTAAATTTCACTTGCTATTTAATTTAATTACTGATTAGCAAGATACAGCCTTTGAATATCTTAATACAGACATTCTCCAGTGTTCATTCGCTATTGGTCATCTTTCATTTATCACATTTCACTTGCATTGATAAATGTACCTTGCAGGCGAAGATTTTACAAGAAGAGTACTGCATAGTCCATTCAGTTTTTAGCTCTCCCATACAAAAGATACAGTTTTCGAACTGCGATCTCTAACTGTTGTGATTTATATTTGACCAAAAACCGTTTGATGTCAAATGGGAGTGCTCTGTCTTCTATAAATATATATATTGATCAAACCCATAGCAAGATCCTTGAAGAACTGACGTCTCTTTTTTTTGCTGCTGGAATTTCCGAACGTGTTATGTAATATTGAATATTACACATGCGATGTAGAGGATGACATTATAGCCATCTATGAATAATTCTAGACATAGAATAATTGCCACAAAGCAAGAAATTATAAGTAGCAAAGGAAATGTGTACACCAATTAAAATATATCAAATGGAAGTTGCAACTGCGCATCCACTTATAAGGCACATTGGAGGCAGACTACTGCGAAACTGTTCTTGTAGTGGCTCAAACTGAGGAGTGAAAGCGGATGGTGAGAGTAAGTGCACGTCAATACGTGTTAGATAAATCTTAATTGAGATCGGTGTACAAAGTACGCCAGCGCAACCAGTTAAGGTGCTCTTCACCTTGTATCTTCTTGTATTTGATATTGATTTGATTTACTGATATCAATTGGTTAATTTTCTGTGCTTAAAATTTTTCACTTACTATTGAATTCTTTAGATAGTCTTGTCACAAACCGAAATTAAGTGATAGTTTATATTTCGAAAATGATCGAACCGGTGTCAATCAATTGCATATTTTCACAGAAAAACTTCCCCCATAAAATAACGACAAATGATATTACAGTTAACGTTTCGACGCACGGAACCTGCTCTCTTGCCAGGCGCCCAGCTGACGCTTCCGCATTAAAGAGAAAAAGCGAATCAGAGACAATAATCACACTTTCGATTTTAGATGTTTTGTCGAATATCTAGTATAATACTTGGCCAACTATCCTGAAACTTCAATGGGTTAAAGAGCATGCTACACCTCATATAGTTCAGCGAATGCTTTGTCTCGAAGGTAAATAGGGGACCAGCAACAAATTCAACAAAAGAAATAATGTTTGGGATTACCCTGTAAAATATATTGCTTGAAATGCGCTGTTGCTGCAGCATATGCTTATGAGGCTTCTTTTACTTAGCTGTGTTCATTTAGATGAGAATAGCACATATATTCATGGGAAAATTAAGGCTTCTTTAAAAAAATCGAAGTCTTTTCGTAAGTTTTTTGTATATAACATGCAGGGTTTTCAAATCAATGCAATGCCATTTTCAGGAAACTTGACAAACTACATTAGAGAAAACACCCTGCAATCAGAATATAAAAATATTAAATACATGGCAGGTCAAAATGATGGACCCGATTTCAGAATTATATTCTGTGATTCTAATAAGCGTATCGTAATGCGAGATATTGCTTCGAAAGGTTAACTTTCACAGTTTAATTTCCTTCGTTGGCCACTTCGTTCCTCCGACTTCACTCCATGTGATTCCTGAAAACCGTATTTATAATCTGAACTCTAATTTCGGTAAATGTTTTCGACACATCTGACACAAGTTTTGTTCGTCGAAAATTCTAAAAGTTCATCGCCCGTCATATATTAATGTTGTTCCCGTGATTACTGAAAGTGGTTTTCATGTTTTGGTTTAATTATAGCTGCCGCCACGTAAGTTGAACGATGTTTTTGACATGCGCAGTAAGTCTTCTCATCAATTTGTTTTGTCTGGGTCTTACCTATGATGCACTTGTTCTACTATAGTAAAGGCAGAGATATCGTTGAAACGTGGAAAGCCTATTAAAAGCCATAATATAAAACAAATTGCCTTCGAATCGATATTCTGCGTCATTTTTTAATTTATTAATTTATTAACTTAATTTATCTATTTAAAAAAAAACGAAAATGGAAACTAAATATAAATACGAAAACAATGTTTCGAAAACGAAAGCGGATGCTTTCATGGAATAACTAAGTGATTTACTTCCCGTTGACGTCTATTGGCTGGCGTTAGAAATGACGTCATCCTGTCGTTCAACTTACGTGGCAGCTGCTATAGGCAGTGCATATATTTTTGGTCAACCACTGATGTTGTACCTTGCGAATTGCCAGGACACTCTGCCCACTCTCCCCCACCCCCCCCCCCCCACCCAACTGGGGGGGGGCCCAACACTGCTTAACGGTAGATTTAGTCAACACATATTGAAATCATCTTAGAAAAATACTACTTTAACACACTCGGCAATAATGAAAATGGTTCTCACGAGAAAGTACCTAATCCTAAATAAATTTAAAGGGCTGAATACGAATATCACACTGAAAAACTTGATTGGCTCTTTGCAGAGATATTGACGTATTGTCTGTTGTACAGGTACTATTTTTAACCGTGAAGAAACGAATGTACAGCACCCATCATTGGCAGAATACACAAAATTATCATTCCTACTTTACACATCAAGCTCGGCCTTGTAAAAGACTTGGTAAAAGCCATGGATAAGAACGCACCAACATACAAGTACCTGCAGGAATACAGCCAGTGGCGCATGACAGATTTGAGTTCTTCGTCAGTCTCAAACCTTTGACCATCCAGAAATCTCTTCATGGGGCGAAGGAGATGATAGCCCAAGGGCGCTTAAGTCTGGACTGAATACTGGATGATCGAGAACTCTCAACCGAAACGGGCCAGTTTTGCTTTGAGGATGTTGGCCATATGCGAGCGTGCGTTGTTATGAAGAAGTCGAATATCGTTTCCTCTTCCTCGTCGATTATTCCGAACAGTAAGCCGCAGTTTAGTCAACGTTTCACAATAGGTAGCGACGTTGACGGGTGATCCGAGAAGCAAGAATTCTGCGAGTGGGATGCTTTGCATATCCCAAAAAACGGTAGGCATAATCTTCCGAGTTGAAGGAAAAATAACTAAAAGGGCCTAAGAGTAGCAAAATGGGTCTAAGAGTAGTGTTTAATAGCTGAACCTACGCATTTCAAAATATAAATTTCATCATCAGGGCAGAGAACGGCTACAACCAAGCCGACGACAATCAGATGGGACGGAAGCAGTGCTTTCACTAGGCTCACCGTTCCAGGATATATTCCAAAGGAACTACACTTAAGTAGGCAAGAAGCCTGACTAATCCAAGAGGTCTTCCACACTAAGAAAAAAAATAAGATTGACGATTGTCAGTGGGGGGTGGGGGGTTATCACATCTTCCAATAAGATGGAAAGGAGTCGTATGTCAAGAATGTGCCTCGGCTTTCTATATTTCGTATGCCACTTCACTTCCATCGCGTTTTCCAATATTCCAGCGACCAGGTTGTTGTCATGGGCCTTTATCTTCTGCAATATACTCCCTTACTTATCAGATCTTGAGTAAACTTTCCTATTTGTGTAATATATAAATCCGAATGGATGTATCGATTTTTGAGATCTTTTATCCAAGCTGGGAAATGGTCCTCAGGGTAACATTATGGAACGACTGGAGCTCACTTCATCTGCTTTTACATATGCCCACGCAGGTATGCCATAGAGAAGGATGGTCAGAATCATTGACTTGTACAATATTGTCGATGCTGAGGGCGCTGTTTCGATCCAGGAGAGCTATGAACTGTACTTAGCCCTTTTCGCTTTGTTTAGAGCGTAAGTCACGTGACGAATCCAAGACAATCTTGAGCAGATGATAACGCCAAGGCACTTGTAGTTGTCATCCCATTCGAGTTTCTTATTGAATAGTAGAAGGGAATCCGGGAATTAAAGCAATTTGATTAATCTACAATCTAATGATTCATACATATAAATTCTGGGATCCTCTTAAAATACATTTCACTCGTTACGAACATGCATCATCAGATTCATCACACAGCAGTAACAATAGTTTTATCATTCCTCAAGTCAAAACTTAGCACGCACGATTGCTCTTATATTTTAGTAAAAACTGCAAATATATTTACTAAAACGCTGCAGAAGACGTGTTCAAATGAAAATGGCGATGCTTCCATTGACGACTCAATATTTCAAAATCAAAAACCACTTTAACTTCACCCTGCCCTTTACCATGGAAAGTCCACTTCGTTGTGTGTAAAACAGATCAGACACACGTTAACGAACCTAACGGTTTCCAACTTTCATTTTCACTTTTATTGAAACCATTGCATAATCAATCACAGTGCCATCTGGTTATTTTTGATGAAACAGAACCTACGCGTGAAAGTTGCGCATTACACATGAAATCAGCTAATGTCATATCTCTTTATTGATGATCTCTAGTGGAAGCCATTCAACAGGCGCTCCATAGCGCCTTATACACGTCTTGAAGCTAGCTCCGCACAGGAGTAGATTTATGAGATGGAACAACATCATGTTAAAAGTACATTTCCCGAAAGTGAACTAGTGCAAGATAGTTTTTGTCCCGTTAATGTTCCATCAAAAATACTTGTTCTTATATAATGTTAAGCCAGATATCGCACTAGATCTTGACGATTCATTGCACTTGAACCTCATTTAACATCTCCAAAAAGGATTTGTGGAATTCCAGAAGGATGCGTTGTGACAGTTGCCAATGTCTGTCCTCGTGAGATGGGCTTTGTCAGTAAAAAAATTTCTACAATAAACTAAAATTCTGTTCTTCAATAACGTTCATTACAAAATTGCGCAAGTTAGGGCGCCGTTTCTCATCTCCTCGAATAGCCTGTGTTCGAATAGCATGAAATGCATGAAAACTGCTGTCATACAATATTTACCATACACGAGTATTTTACAGACCATATACCTGTACTTCGTATGGGTGGATGACAACATAGGTGAGAATATTTTCTGGTTGGACTGTGGCTCTCGGTGATCTTAGTCGAAGCGACTTCCCTTTGATCGAATCAAAGCTGTGCAAGGAAAAGTTACCTTTCGGTTCTGACAGCAGCCCAGAGAATTTTATGCTGCTGGTTTTGAGGGACTTGTGAAACGATGGGACAAGTGCCTCCTTGTATAGGGACGTTATGCAGAGGAATAAAGGTAGTTTTCAAGTAAATACTTGTAAAGGACGTTAATACTAAACAAATCAATACAAACCAATCAAGTAATTACTCTTTATTTCATTCATTTTTATATCCAGGTCTGCCAGAATGAATTCGATTTATAACACTGCCTTTCACTTTAAATCGTTGGATCACAAGCCAATTTGTCGAGGTGATGGATCAGGACCACCGTGATATTGCAGGGCATTTTGGCGCGGGGTTTTCCTAAAATGACCCTAACAGTGTTTATGCATAGTACCATATCTCGATAATGTCCAGAGAATAGCTCGTCATTCTCAAACAGAAAATTACTGACTGAAGATGACGTAAATTAAAACACTCTGGCAATTAAATATTCTACCGTATTGCTTATCCAGGAGCCTGTTAGGTTTTTGTTTTCAGCAATATTGAATACCATGGAGAATATGAATACTGAGTAGTAGTTAGAATTCTTCGCACAGCCATTCTTATCTCAGCAGAAAGAACTCACATTCACATCCCAAAGTAACAAATTGTGATTTATATAAATCTGCACCCCATTTACATCATTGTAGCATTTCGGGCATTTCCGCAGTAATTTTCCTCATTCGGTATGAAACTTTTGTTTCGTTTAATTTTATTCAATTTTTCATTGTGACAAATATTAAAAAGGAGTGATTTTTGTAACGTCTTCACAGATCATTAATGTTTATAATCGTAAGAACGTTGCATAAATTTATTTTAGAGGTTCGTTATGCTAGACAATTTGATCTTAAGGACAGTGTGTGAAGATGTACAAAGAGATCAGACAAGAATTAAAGGGAATAAGATAATTATTTGACAAAATAATAAATTGTAAAAGGAAATAAGATAAAGTGTTCTTGAATTAAAAAAAACAAAATGGCATCAGACAAAGTAACACAAGTAGATTGATACACCGGATTCAACTGAAACCACACTAAAATAAAATAAAGAGAATTATTTTGACAAATTGATAAGTAACATGATAAAGCAAAAATCAAAATGTCACAAAAGAACAGGATAACTCAACAAATACCAAAGTGATAAAACACAATGGGATAAATAAATGCAAACAGCATTTAAATACAAAATAAATTTCAGTGATAACACTCTGAAAGAAATTGATGCATAAAGCATACAAATACAAGTAACTTCCAAAGTGATGGACACAATGGAGGGAATTAATGCATGAAGTATTAAAATCAAAATCAGTGGATAATTACCAATGTGACCAACACACTGGGAAAAGTTAATGCATAAAGCATCAGGAAAAATATTACTATCGTGATATACACGATGGGAAAATTACTACTAAGGTCATGTTCTGACTGCTAAAGCAAGACGTAAAGTATACTCAAATACAAAATTAAAGCTGGTAGCAGAATGGGCCAAATGGCCTGAAATAAATACATTAGTATCTATAAAAAATGTCCACCACTAATTAAAGTGTAAAGAGAAAGTGAACAAGTAATTGTCACAAATGAAATGAAAGAGCATTCAGAAAAATTATTAACTATCTGCCAATGCATTAACACAAGCAGAAAGATAAAGGAACAGCTACCACTTGATCAAGCTGTTAAATAGGCATATAAATGCCACAAAAAGATAAATGCATAAACATTTATATTTCAAAAACCTTGATAAAAGAAAATAGACAAATTAAAGTCGATGTAAGAAATTCATGTCCAATACATGAACACAATACTTAATAAAACAATGAAACAAATAACTTCATTGAAGGGACAATCAATATAAGAAAAGGTTTGCTCAAAAATAGAACACTATCACATCATTGAAGTGAAACTATACAATAGAGCAGACAAGCAATACAGATAACAGCCAGTTGCAAAATTGTCCAAGAAACACTAAAAAGAAAGAACAAAATACAAATAAATATATGAGTAAATAAGAAAAAGATATATAAAAATAAACAATATAATTGAGCAAACAGCACAGCAAGAAAATATAAACCAAGTCCAAGAGTGTTGAAGTGGAGTTAAGGAAACAGTCAATTTGAAGATAATAAATAAATTTCTTGAAGAAAATGGCAAGAGCATAGTATAAAAGAAAGAAGTATCAACCTTGAAGAGAAGAGCACAGGTAATATCACTGGAACCAAATCCAAAATGTGGCTAAGTCCAGGAATAGAAGAAACAATTGTTTGTTCCTTAAGGAAGGCATGATGATCATCATTAAGCTGGAAGAAGTGTCTGCTACTGCTGCTGCTCACAGAAAAACTCCCTAAACAAAAATTTCCAGTCAGCAAAAAAAAATATCATTCATTGTTAAGCACATGAGCTGTAATAATTGGCATGAGACGAATGCTCACATGCTAACAAAGGAGAAAATTAACACTCACAAACAATGAAAAAAACTTTTAAAATATAGACAGAATTAATAACTAGTCAGAAAAATATTATATTATTTTTTTTAAGAAATAAAGACTCACAACGTGACAATTTATTGCGTTATAGAAGTGAATATTGCAACGTATGGTGTCGCATACATTTTTCTTTCGCATTGTACGAGTTTTCGATATCATAGTTTTCTTTATGGAAAGAGGGGATTATGCCACTCTCGCATTATGTCGGTGACGGCCTACCACTTAGTAATTAGATTTTTTTCTTTAGCTAACATGGCTCAAAATTTTGTTTTTTCTTCGTTTTAGTGAATTTCAGCGCTGACTCTAGGGACACCAGGAATTCTTTTATTCAGTCGAGCAAGGGAACTTTTATATAGATTTGTTCTAAAGTTATTCCACAATTTCGGGAATTTCTTCTACACCTTGTATATAATAGAATTTTCTTAAATTTAATTACATTACTGGAAGAAAAGTCCGTCGAAATCGTGGACACAATGATCAACCGAGCGATGAAAAGAAACTACAAATCTAAAATAATCATTTTTAATGCCTCAGATGTACATTTCGGGGGCTACGCTCATTTTTAATGCCTCAGATGTACCTTCATTAGTGAGTGATTTAGCAGACAATCGAACAACCTAGTGTATCAGCATTGGTGTGAAACTTGAAGCATAGCTTCCATAATCTCACTCACCCATGATAATCAAATTTTGAAGGAAATACACTGAATTAGATTAAAAGCCTGATGTACCCACAAAAATCATCCAAAGTATGAAAGAAGAAAATTGCCTCCTCATAAGGAGGGAAATTTGATTGGTGATTGTCTGAACTAGAAGTATATCACATAATCACATACAATAAATTTTGACAACACAGATTGCTTAAAGAAGGAACCAAGAGATTGAATATTCAATGAGATGACATTCATTTCTGAGGAATTAAGATGGCGGCGGCTGGCCTGAATCCGATGGAGACTGGAGCCACCAGGATGTGGAACGAGGCTCAGGCATCTTGTGGATTGGTGAGCGGGTCCGACGAGAAGTGCTGCGCCGATGACTTGGGCTGCTGTCTCGCTTAGACGAGGATGATACAATGTTGCGACGGCGTGTGGATTTTTTCTGACGAAGGCTTTTGGCCATCGTTAGGTCATCCCCTTGCATAGATGCTGCTGTAGATTTAGCATGGCCAGCAGGTGGACCGGATGATGACTCTGAAGCCAGATGAGGTGTACAGATGATCTTCAATGACTGTGATGATGGATGCAATGGCAGGGGAAGAGCAGGGAAATCCTTCCTCACAAACTCCAACTTGGAGCACATTGAGGCATCCATGTTATCCTGATTAGAGCTAACGCCCTCTACCATCACGATATCACTTGATGGCTGTGGAGAAGGAATGATTTATCGAACCTCTGAAGGCAGAGACAGTGGTGGTTCTGAAACGCACGTGACAGTGCTCTCATTGCTGATCGCTGAACTGGCATCTGGTGAGACGTTAATATGATTCTGCTGCCGGGTTGTAAGCCTTCTCTGGACAATGGTGGTTCTTGCCCACAATGTGAGAACAAGTCTCGCATTTCATTAGGAGAGGGCAATCTCTCCTGATGTGAGACCACTTCTTTCACTGCCTCATTCCCTTGTAATACAAAAAGACATTCTCCATGCATCACAAGAGAATCTCCAATGTCTCTCTCCAAACTCATGTCCTATTGCACGTTGTCATTCTGAAGACAGGGGGAGTTGGTATGCATTTGATGGTAGAAGCCGAGCACTTCCCCAAATTCTGACATGAGACTATTGATGTACTTCTCGGAGTTTAGCAGTGAAATCCCCTTGTCATGTACAGTGAGATGGCCAGGGTCAGTAGCCCATTCATAAACCCACCAACAGGCCTATCGGCGACTACCATAACCATGTTCTTCATGTTCCGAAAAATTAAAGAAAAAAGTCACAAAAGTTCGTAAGGGGGGGGGGGGCGCTCACCTACGAGGAACAAAAACAGTCTCACAGAGAAGATATAGATGATAAATCAGTTCTCAGTTAAAAATCACAGTACGGCACAAAATTCAAAATCACTCTTAGGCTTCTTTCCTTCTTTTTGCCATTCTCTCCAATAGAAAGCAATTGCTCTCTCTCAAGTCCCCCCTGATTTTTTATCTGATTTCCTGGCCCTGGGGTTAATTTTGCAACGAGCTCTAACCAATGAGCAATCTTTGCTCTTACTTGATCTCTGGACCAGGCAACTTGGACTTGGAGGGGAGCTTCGGCGTAGGCGACTTCTCTCCTCTTGACTTCATTTCGATGCCACATTATCGGGTTCATTGTTTCGCTTCTGGCGATCTTCGATGACGTGCAACCTGCATGACTTGAACGGGTTTTTGCTAAAAACACCTCGTATAAGCGAATATTTAATAGAGCTCTTAAGAAGTGTTTTTGAATTCAATTTTAGAAAACTTCACCCACTTGCCCCAATAGAAATGTTTTATTGGGGTATACATCGACACATTGATATAACTGTGAACATCACAAACAGGCTGTAACCATCATCTTTGTACAGTTCATTCAAATCATATGGATTGAAATTTAGCATTTAAATAAACATTTTTACCAACAAACAAAATGAAAAACTGATATTTTCGATATTCAGTCATTTATTTCTTGTAGAGTTTTCTTTCCCTAATAATCACTTTTTTATTAAATAATTTTCTTATTACAGGCTGGTTAGTTTAGGTTAGGTTAAGAATATGGACTATTGTTAAAATAACAAAAAAATTACATATGTATAATTTGTTTATTAATAATATATAAAATACAACAGTTTCAATTCTGTTACTTTTTATATTATGAATAGTAAAATATGTGAAATAAAATATGATGTATAGTAGTTTCAACTTGGCTCAGTTCCCAATATTTACTTACTTGAATTAATTTAATTCATTAAATCTAGCCAAATTAATGTTAAAATATTTATGAAATAAACATATTGTAGGAAATTTGAAAAAGACACGTTACTCTTTTTTTAAGCTTTCGTGTTTCTATTGATTCAATTCATCATCATGTAACAAATGCAAATGTGAACTATTAGAATGACGAATATGAAACAATCTATTCTATAATTTATTAAATGTAGCAAAAAAATTAATGCTAATTTAAATCCCATTCCAAAAATATCGTTTTTTTTTTCTTTATTAAAGAATTAGGATGGAAAGTTTGAATAATTATCGAAATTTTTAGAAATACAAATGGTGCAGTTTGAGTTTTTCCTTAATTTTTTACTTACTGTAAAATTAAAATGAACTAAAAAAATCCTAAAATATAGAAAAGAAGAACGAAGTCGTATAAAATAATTTACTTGGATATCATTCAAAGCTGTTTTCTTCAACCATCCGCCGAGTTTCGAGCAATTGCTGCAAATAAACAGGATATATGGCGAAACAGCTGTTTACGATATTAACCCAGAACTACAGCGACACAACGTTTTTTCCAAAGTACCTTCACATTTCATCAATCCCAGTGAAAAAAACGAGTATTAATCTACAGGATAAAGTAAAAGCACACTGCATATCATTCATAAGCTTAGACAAAAAAAAAAGATAAATTTTATTGTAGAAAAATTTTAATCAAAAATTATTCATAAATTCCTATTATACTCGTTGAGTCAAAAAAGAATACAGCCATTGGAATGGGTGCGCGCGATTTAATGCAATATAAATATTATTTCTTTTGGAAAGTTAAAGCAAAATTAATGATAGAAATTTTCGTTATAAATTGATAACTTGAAATTATTTTACCCGCTCCTCCAGAAATAAAACTGATATTACACAGCGTTGAGCTTAATGAAGTTTATAACCAATTTCACTGAATCGTAAATCCTGTAGGCCTTTAAGGAAAAGTTTTAAGGAATCCTGTTACCAAATCTTTTGACTGGTTTCTTAACCAACTCTACAATTTCTTAACCGTTACGTAGTATTATTATTTCTATAAAGTGTGTAGAAAAAAAGAAGGACGAGAACCAAAAATCCTGGAGTAAAACAGAAATTGAACACAGGATGGTAAGACCCTGAAAAAAGCTGACGTTTCAAATAGAGATTATCCTTTGTCAAAGCAAAGAGTAAAAGTGGACAAACAATAATCTTTATCCGAAAGTCAATTTTTTCAGGATCTTAATCCTGTTGTCAATTTTTATTTCTATAAACGAAATTAGTTAAAAAATATAACCCTGGTTTCTCCGATCTACGCATTAGTATTCTTATACGTCATAAACATTATGACGGTGTTAACGGTCCATTCAGTTCTATCAATGACTCTCTCTCAATTCCCTTTTCCAAGTTTAAAATTAATTACATCACCACAGGTACTTAATCCAGACAGATAAATTCCTGTAAAGAAGTCGAATATACGTGGTTGCGCTATTACTTACTAATAATTCCATTCCCTGATTATTAATTACAAATAGGTTAGGGTGTTTACAACTAATTGGAGCCGATTTGACGGGATGGTGTACGAATATTTATAGAGGCGTTACAACAATTTCTTGAGGGGGGGGGGGGGTCAGCATCTACAAAAGCTTGTGGCTAAGAGCTGAGCTGGACTAAGATAATTTTGTGCCTTTATCACATGACAAAAATCTAAAAAAACAATCCAATGATAATTATTAAAAGGAGAGGAAAAAGGTCAATTACAGGAACTTGTGACTCATCAATTAAAAAACAACACACCAGCACTATAAGCCATAAAACCATTTAAGTTTACTTAGGTAAGAAAATGCTGTCAGCGAGTTTCGGGAGGAGGGTGCAACCCCACCCCCTGCGTATAGCTTAGGGCGGAGCACTATCCTTTTTAAAGTATCAATCTGTCCGCACAGTCGGTTTACAACCTTGGCATGAGCCAATTTTTCAAGCATTTCCAGGTAGGAGTACCAAGTCACAGTTTCTTCCGCAAAGAAAAGCGAACCATAATTTTGAGAATGCGGGCAATTAAAAAAGAAAAAAAAGTTTTACTTCTTTTTTATAATCAAAACTTCATCATCACAATGCTAATAGATCGGCTACAAAAATTTCACGAAACACTCTGCTATAATAATTATGCTAATTAGTTCATTTAACTATGCACTTTGTAAAAACAAACCGTGTCACCCACGCTTTTAATTGTTGCTCAGTAGGCAGTGATGATTGTTTGTTGCGAGAATCGCACGTGGCTGTTTTTCGGTATTGATCGAGTGAAATCGGCATGGCTACCATCAATCTTCATTACTACGCATGTGCAATAACCTAATAAGCTGCACTCTTTTTAAATAATACATCAGGTATTTTCCAAAAAAAATTAATCGGTTCTACGTTTTTAATAGGCTCTTCGTATAACGTTTTACTTTATAAGAATGTTTTTAGAGTCATTCTTAGAAAGTAGCTTAACATTCTAAATAAGAACTAATTTATCGGAGCGGAATAGTGTAATCGGAGTTTTCAGAAGCCTTCAGCCAATGACAGCAGCCGAAAGCCACGTGCATTTGTTTTGATGGGGTGTAATCTTTGCAGCCAAATCCTCTGTTTACTACTGCAATCACAACAGAGACATAAAGTTGTTTATTAAATTGCAGGAATTTTAATGAAGAAATTTAATTTTCAAATCATTTATATTGCACGTTTTTCTATTTTTTTTTCCTTTCAAATAAAAAGAACAAAAAAGCAAGAAAATAAAACAACCATAAGCTATATGGATTAAGATTTTTATAACACATCTCCTATACAAAATACAGGGTGAGTTTAAAGTCGCGCACATTCAGTGAAAGCGCACTGAGTTTCGATTTCTTCACGGTAGGTAGTAGTGCAGATTGTTTCGAATTACAGCTCTATATATTGTGATGTTCGAATAAATCTCCTATCACATTTTTTTTGTGGAAAATAAAATGATAAATTATTTATCTCAATTTATTATCTGAGTTGCAGCCATTAAAGTTATACTTCAATTTAAAGCTTGATAATTTAGGATTATTTAATTTTCAGTAGTTTTTTTTTTGGCCCGGGCAATATTATTAAAAGTCTTAATTTTTTTTGTATCTTAGAGTAGGTAAAATGACAGCTGTTTTATTAATTCTTTTTTGGCTGTCGGGCAATGCTTTTCCCCAATTTGTAGTTTGGGTGGATTTTGAAGCATCTCAACTGCAAGGTTGATTAGTTAAATAATGCGTACACATTCACCTATAATCATTTACTTGTAGACATTTTCTTACAAATGTTTAGTTGCAAAATATTTTCTTTTGCAAACTAGAGCCAATTTACTTAATAGTATTTTGCTTATAAGCATTTCTTTTATAGAAATTTTGTTAATATTTCTTCAAGTAACATGTCCGTTGTCAATAATTGCTTTTGCAATATTTGTACAAGGATCCTATGAATTTGAGAATTTAAGTTATTTATTAAGATTAATTTTGTATAATTTTTCCTTTAGATAGCTTAATATGATTTTGTCAACAATGTCTATGAAACATATTGATTGTTGTCATTTCTTCTGAAGTTGTTCTATAATTTACATAATCATGCTCTAAAGTGTGCCTTTCTATTGTCGCCGCGTGCTAGCCGTGTGCTTTTTGACTGTTACCCCAAGAGCATAAAGTTGTCAACATTTGAAAATTTCTTCACTACTCTTCCACTCTTCCTTTTGGCCATGATGCTCCTTCATCTGCTTTAGCCTGATAAGAGAAGTGTGTAGTGCGTTCGCCCCTCCCCCCCCCCCCCCCCCCGGTGTCTCCTGGGGAGGTCCTTTTTTCTTCCTTCCACCCATAAACTTTACTTTTATCAACCATGAAGCGCATGGTTGATATGATTGCCGACGGGCTCTTCTCCGTCGGCATGTTCATGAAGGAGTTATACTCCAAAACGAGTATTCCTCCGGTTCTTCCGTCGGGTCATCCCGCTGTTTCTGTCCTGCAGAGGCTTTCTCCGACAGAGTCGAAGAGGCTCTGCAGGCAACAGAATGTTGCAGACTGTATAGTGGCTGCGGACTTTATTAAGGTTGGGCAAACCACCGTCCACTTTGGTTATACTGAATCCGGATATGTTCCAGTTCTCATCAGGGGCGCATCGCCACTGATGGCTGAGAAGTATCTCCGAGATTACATGTCGGGACTACGGGGTGGTGCGAAAAATCTGGTACCCCCCTCCACCCAGATTCTCCACTTCAGATGACGGGCGGCAGCATAGTCTACATGGAGCTTCATAAAGACATTCCAGAGTTCGTTGTAATGAGCGCAGTTAAAGTCTCCGTGTCTTACAAGGGACAGAAGCAGTGCTGCTGGTACTGCAAAAAGACTTCCCACGTTCGGAAAGACTGTCCTTTCTTTCGAAAATGCGATTTCCTGCCACAAGGCCGTGCACAAAGTCCACCAGTGCCAGGACAGGTCAGACGCTTTATCAGCAGCCCCAACGCCACCGCCTCGAGGAATGTCATCCCAGCAACCAGCAAAGATGACTTCACCGGCCAAGTCACCTCAGCCGAGTAGAGCAACAGCGCGTCGTCCTCCACCGAGGAAGTCGAAGGCGACCCCACAATCGTCGCCTCCTCCTTCACCAAGGAATTCGAAGACTGCCCCACCATCGTCGCCTCTTCCTACGACTCCTGGGAAGGAGATGCCGACTCCCCCTCCTCGGCCTCGTGTGGTTCAAGAGACTGTTCCTTCACGTCCACCTTCGCCTGATGTTTCCCTGATGGTGGAGGACTGCCACTCTGCAGAAGTCATCTTAGACGATTCGTTGTGTTCAGAGTCGGTGTTTGATGTGGAGGAGTTTCCTGCTCTACCTCCACCTGCTCCTTCATCGGCATCGCAGCCTCTTCGAATCGTCTGTGTGGCTACGCCTGGTAAAATTTCATCCTCTGCTGGGACTTCCAAGCCATCAGCGTCTGCTCAGCGGGTTCTTCTTGCGACGCCTAAGAGCCCTCGCAAGAAAAAGACCCGACGTTATCGTAGCAAGAGGGACGGAGTCCTGTGTCCTCTTCATCTGAACGAAACAGCTGCGTAGACCATCATCGCAGCCCCTCCTCCTCTTCGGGTCGTGCTCGCTCCCGCAGACGGAAGACATCTGAGCCTCCTCCCTCGACCGTGAGGCTCAAGTCTTCTTCAGATACAGGTCAGCCCCCGTCAGCTTAAATGACGGTCTTTTCTCTAAACGTTCGTTCCCTTGGTTCGTCTTTCAAGCAATCGGTTTTGTCATCATTCGTTGCCCTGTACAGGCCAGATATTCTCCTTCTTCAAGAGGTGAAGCTTGCTGCTTCGCAACAGCTTGCTAACCTCCCTGGCCTTCGCAGTCAATATCCATCTGCGCAGTTCTTCATCAACTCATCTTCGCCACATGGGCAGGGGAGTGCCTCCATCATCCTCAACCCCTCCATTGTAGTGTCGAACTGCGTCTTTGACTGTGAGTGCAGGGTAATTTCTTTGGACCTCCTGCTATCTCGTCTCTAATTCCGATTGCTTAATGTGTACGTCCCGTGTTTAACAGCAGAGAAACAGACAAACAGACATTCTTTGAAGACCTTGACTTTTACCTGTGCTCGTCCCTTGCCTGCAGTGGTTGCTGGGGACTTCAATTGCCATCCGGATGAGGACAACATCTTTTCGTCTGGATGTGTCTGTCAGCGGAATGCACTTTTTGATCTGTGGGCGTCTTCTTCCAATTCCAACAAAAGTGGGTCTACCTTTCATCAAGGGCCCTCTGTGTCTTCAAGGTTGGATCTTTTTCTAGTAGACGCCACTTTCGCTGGTGCTCCTGGTTCCATGGAGGTCATTCCATGCTCCTTTTCTGATCAAGTGGTCTTGGAACCCTCCATTCCCGGCCTCCTCTGCAGGATCTATTTCGAACAGTTGGTTTCTGAACGTTTCTCTGCTTGACATCGATAAATACAAGGGAATGTTCTTTCGGTTTGTGGAAAGACATCTTCACAACCTGGCTCCGTCCTTGCTTCGTGGCTCTTTTAAATCCAAGATCCGACGTTTCCTCAGAAAGATTGGGTGTGACCCAGCTAGACGCAATTGGCGCCATCTCCTCTTGATGCAAGATATCCTGCGCCTCCTCCGCTGTTCCATCCCGAAGGGGGAGTACGCTGATGACATCCGTCAGGTGAAGAGCAAGATCAACGCTCTACTGATCCGCAGGGCCGCCGGCGCAGCTTTCAGGGCCAAACTGTCCTGGGTGTCTGTCGTCCGGAATATGTCGTCAGCTGTGTAGGCTGAGGAGAGGCGTCGCGCCAACAAGAGGTGCCATCGTTTGGTGGTGGAGAATGGGACAATGAAAACCGACGCTTACATCTTTTCGGCTTTCCATTCTCATTTTTCATCATTTTTTGACCACCCAGTCTTTCCATCCAACACCACGATGAAATGGATCGAGGCACTTAAACCTTTCACTGCTGACGTTGACCAGTCAATTACCAGTCCCTTTTCCGAAGATGAAGTCAAGAAGTTTCTGTCGATGGACGGCCGTCATCAGTCCAGCCCTGGATTAGACGGCATCCCGTATTCGTTCTATAAGGCGACTTGGAAACTTCTTGGGCCTTTCCTGGTCCAAGTTTTTAACTCGATCCTCAAGGACCCTTCCTCCATCACATCGGACTTTACCGCGGGATGAATCATCTTACTCCCCAAGGTACCGAATCCTGAACTTGTCACCCACTGGAGACCTATTACTCTACTCAACACAGACTATAAGGTTGTCACAGGTGTGCTCCAACAAAGGCTCAAATGCTTCGCCGACGATTTCTTCGATCCGGGACAATCCTGCTCCAATCCATCTCGCAGGATGTCCGACAACATCATTACCATCAAATGTGTTATGGAGGAAGCGTGCGTGCATCGTCAGACTCTTGCCGTGCTAAGTCATGACCAGGAAAAGGCCTTCGACAAGGTGAATCGCGTGTTTCTTTTCCACCATCTTCATCTTCGGAAATTTGCTACGATTATCTCAGCACTGTATGCTTCTGCCACATCATGCGTGGCGTTTAATGGCTCCAATTCGCCTTTCTTCGAACTGTCCAAAGGCATCAGACAGGGGTGTCCCATCTCTCCCCTCTTATATATATTCTATTTGGAGCCATTATTACAATTTCTTAATCGCTATCCAGATGTCCGGGGGTGTGATTTGCCAGATGCTTCCATCAACATCCGTACGCTGGCATATGCTGATGATGCAGTGTTATTTGCATCTGATGCATATGCCCTGGGCATCTATAACGAATCCTTCGATCTCTTTAGTACTTCGACGGGAAGTTCCATCAATCTCGTTAAGTCTAAGGCATCGCTATTGGGAAGTGGACAATGGACTACAATCCTTCCCAATAACGTGGTGTGAGCAAATTACATTGCTGACATACGTCTTCTCCTTTCTTCCCGATATGGACTCTCGTCACTGGCAGCAAGTTTTTGTTCAGGGTTTGTCTCACCTTGGCAAGAACTTTCGTTTTTCCACCTCCATGTTTGTCAAGGCGAGGTTCATCAAGACACACATTTTGCCTCTACTGATTTCTAAATGCCTATTCGCCTTACCATCTCCTCGGCTCTTGCAGAAAGTGCATAGTGTATTTGTGGACTGTATTTGGGGGTATGCAGCAGTCCATCATCCCGTTCGCGGGGAACTGCTGTTTATCCCCTTTGATGGAGGACGCCTGGGCCTGCCTAACATCCGGCGCTACCTCATTGCGGCCAGAATGGCTGCTTTGATCCGGGTCTTCTTCCTTCCCCTCCCAGCTGGGCCAATATTCTATTCCTGCACCTGTGTTTCTTCTTTAAGGTGAATGGGCTGCCAGTTCTTACTTCGCTGCCAGTGACTATCAAACTACGATCTCCTGGGCTTTACAACCGCATCCAGCGAGACCTAGCGACCTTTGTTCTCGACCTACGTCAGGTGGACCCACAAGTCTGGGGGAATCTTCGTCTATCTTGGTTCTTCCAGCAGGTCGACCGGGGTGCGTCTTCTGACATCGTGCGCTGGCACCCCCAGTATCCATCCATTCGCCTTCGAGAGGACTGTGTTTAATTCTTAATCGCGCCTGCTGCACCATGGATTCTATACTCTCCAGCGGTTACATCAGTGGGGAGTAGTCGGTTCTGCTGGTTGCCTGTTTTGTGGGTCTGCTGAATCTATCGACCATGTTTTTTTCGAGTACCCGTTCGCAAGGTCCATCTGGGATCGCCTTTCGTCACATTTTGGTCTGACCGTCTTCTCCATCCAGTCAGTGCGATTTATGATTGACTATTCCACCAGTGCAGCGTACAAGTTGGACCTAGCCACTTTCATCGCCTTTTTCAATAGAGAACTTTTGTTGGCCGTCAGAAGCGATCTGATGGTGTTCATCAGCCAGCCTCAGCCATCTGGAGGATGGGCGCCATCCTTCTCAGGTCCTTCCTTCATCTCGAATGGCATCGGCTTGGCCCAGTACGTTCCGGAGACGCTATTCATCATCTCGGCGTCTCTGCAAGGTCATTGGAGGGGATACAGACAATATCTCGTACCTCTTCACCTTTCCCCTCGACATCGATGACCCCCCGGTGGGCGGACGGGCCTCTGTTTGAGGCGTTTACATAGGTGTAGCCCTTGAGGGCTGCCCGTATTTCTATAGCATGTGAGCCTGGTCACCCAGCCTGTTTTACGATCAAAGGGTGCCCCTCTGGAGCCATATCACCAGCTCCAGTTCCAACAGTAACATGAGGCTCCTCCATCTTCCATAGCCACTACAGCCTTCAACCTTCACCATGATATCTGAATATTTCTGCAAAGATAATGTTTTGATTACACCATTCCTTAAGTATATGGATATGTAAGCTCTTTTCATTCTCATCTTCTTCGTCCACTTCTGTTGAGATGGACATTTGTTTCTATAAACTGTGACACAAATGTTTATGTCGTCTGGATTCCCCAGTCAGTCTCTTCTCCGGAAGTCATCTTCATCTTCTGTCCACTATGTAATATAAAGTTTTTTTGTCTGTAGTTTGCTAGTCATGCCCATCGGGATTTAAAATTAAATTTTTCAATTAGGACTTTCTAAATTTTACAAAAGTCAATTTTATGTAATTTCTCTTTTTTTATCTTCATTTCTGGACCCCAATGTAATTCAAAATTTTCTTTCATTAATTTAAAGGGGGGGGGGGTTAAGTTTTTCTTTAATTTTGGTCCCTTTGCATCTAACATAATGGCTAAAGTGGAGTAGTCAAATAAGTATTTTTTTTATATTTTCTGCCTTCCAGTTTTCCTTATGGAAAATGGTAAGAAAAATTTTTCTTATTGGATTTCTTTTTATTATTCCCTGTCATAAATTAATTTTTACAACTGTGGGTGAATCAAGCATTCTTATTATAGTTAAGGCTTTTTGCATCTCACGCAAATATTTGATTCTTAAGCTTGATTAAGTTTAAATGCATATCAATTTTCTTCTTCATTTGTGATGGCCACACATGTGCTCTGAAGTTTTCTTTACATGCATAACTATTGCATGCTCTCTTAATTTTACCCAGCAATTTTTCATGTTGCTATGTTTTCATTAAATTAATTGATTCTCATACAATTGTGGGTTTACTTTTGTATTGTATCTTACTTCTTGAATTTATGGGGATTAATGTGTAAAGATAGCTCTTTATAAAGCTTATTTCTTCTAAAATATTAAAATATAAATTCAATTCTTTTACCATGCCTGCTGCTTATGTTTTCTTGTCTGCAAACATATACAACCTTATTTAACTTGAATTTTACGATATTAAAGTCTTTTTCCAGCTTTTAAAAAAAAAACAAAGGCAATGTCTAGTCTAAATGATGTTTAGATTATAAATCCACTATACTTTCCTTAACGATCTTTTTCTCTTACGTTAATCTCACTAATATTGTGAGAGTAGTTTATTTTGATGAAAGTAACAACTTTTAAAGAATTAAATTTTCGTTGTAGTCCTTTTTATAAATGCTTTAAAGATTTAAACTCAAGCTAATATTTTTAATAAGTTGACGTTTATAAGTCGATAAATCATCTTTAAAATTTAAACATTATATTTAGTTTTGTTTAAATGTTGCCTAGATAAACCAACTAAAGTATAAACGTTACATTTGGTATCGTGATTAACCAAAAAAAAGCAACGTTTTAATTGAAACGTTACAATATATAGAGCTTTATTTCGAATGTATTTTAATCGGTAACAGTGATCTCATGCTCAGAGATTTCATATGTGAAGCGTGCGTTCTTCAAGGTCGCGGCATGTTGTTTTGCCAGGAAGAGCGAATATCTCATATTTTGAATGAATATTTCGATTTGAAAGTTAGCGCGTCATTTCTCGGGGATTGTGACCCCCCCCCCCCCCTCGCTCGCCAGATTTATCACCACTTCATTTCAGGGTTATCTGAAAAATGTGGTTTATGTGAATATTCCACACATGATTCCTGAAAACGAACATCACAACAGCAGTTTCTAACATCAATACTGCCATGCTTTGCAGTCTCACGAAATCTGGTAAAACGAACATGCCTTTATATTCGCGAAAGAGGACGTCATTTCCAACATTTATTGTAACACCTAAAATAAAAATAAAAGCCAATGTTTTAACGAATCTCTGTGATACGTTACTTTCATTTAAATTCTCAAAATGGTACATTTACGGGCAGCTAAACTTTGATGCGCGCGACTTTAAAGTCACCCTGTAGTTTCAAATAGAAAGGCTTTTGTCATATTAGAAAATTTGATGAGTGATTATCATTGGATTCCTTAAATAAGATAAATTATTTTTTTTTAGTTATTCGGGCCTATAAAAATTTTTTTTAGTCTTGCTATTATTAATAGAAAATTGCAGACAAACCCTTTTTTGGAGTCAGATAAAATGCGATAAAGAAAATCGTAAAAGAAGTTTTTGATAACGAACTGCCATTAACATAATTCAATAGCAAATGATTATCTAAATAGATCCAGAAAAAAGAAAGAGCTACCTGAACGCTTGGCGCGTTGCTGTCGTTATCCGGTTTTATGGCGTCGGTCTGGCAATAGCTACAGCAGTTCTTTGGCAAACAACAACCGACGCGGAGTGGACAAACTTTTCATCATTAGGCTATGAAATTTTTAAGAGCACCTGCTGACGATCTTGCAGAAGTAGAATACCAATTAAGTAAAATAAATTTGGTGAATTGGAAAAGCAAAAAAGAAACCAAAGCTGTGTGGAGTGAAGGAAAAGAATTTAAAAATGCTGGTGAGGATAATCCATTTGATAAGCTCTTTGCATATGCAACATCTGCTTTCATTATGCCACATTCAAATGCCGATGTGGAAAGAGTAAATCATATCAAATGTAAATTTCGAAATAAGATGAAAATTGATATCCTAATTGCAGTTTTAACAATAAAGCTTGCGCTGAGGAGAGTGGACGAATGCTGTACAACTTTATCAGCTCCCTGAGAGTGTTTTACGAGAAACTGGAACTGCTAAATATTATCGGAGTCATTCTGTCCTGTCGACTCAGCCAAATACTTTCGGTTGATCACATGAGATGGTCGTTAGCAAAGATGAGATATTTTGTTTAATTAACCTTTTGATACTGAGACAAATGGGTGTGTGATTCTTTTAAATTAATTTAATTATTTTATAATTGTTATTTATGAAAATAATTGTATTTTATAATGTAAATAAATAGTAAATAAAAGAAGGTTAATGGTATTAAATAAGACAAGGCTCCTTTTGAAAACAGTGATTATCCACAAAGCAAAAATGGTATTATTACCTTTTGATGGAGAAGGTAAACCACAAACCATTCGAACCACCACAACATGCCACAAAAAACACTACAATCCGTGGTTACTGTAGCAAGACAATTTTTACCACTGGCGGCGCTTTTCCAAACGACCAGGTCGCACCTTGTGTCAAAATTGGACAACCTCCACTCCATCCCACCAAGCACATGAAAACAAAAACATTTACCAAAACTCCGCAAACCAACACACACCCTCAATGTCAAAAAAATTGATCTTAACAAAACCCACCAAACATATCCGACAAACATCCCCACCCACCGTCGACGAGCCACCGCTGCTCGCCGAAAAAAAAAAACAAAATGTTCTAAAAACCCATTTAAAACTGTTTTTTTTTCATTTTAAAAAACAACAAATCTATTTTCTATCTTCTTCTTCTACTATATATATAAAGAAGGATGTTTGTTTGTTTGTGGGTTTGTTTGTTCATTAAAAGAACGTTGTGAAATTTCGTTTCAGTAGGATGGTGCATCTCCACATTTTTCAATGGCAGCACGTGAATGTTTGAACTTGATGTTTCCAGATAAATGGCCTGAAAGAGATGAACCAATCACATGGCCACCCCGCACACGAGACTTAAAACTTTTGAACTTCTTCTTAGGGGGCCATGTAAAAATACAATTGTGTGCAGCAACTGACGGTCAACATATTGAACATTTATTTTCGTAATTCTCTATTGGTGTTTCCTGTGGCTTTACATTCTTATTGTCACAAAATTATTTTTTATTAGGTAACCTTTGTTGTAAAATCAAATTGGGTAAATAATTTAGACTAATTTTAGGCTGCTGTACAGGGTGTTGCAGACAACTACAGTTTAGTATAACGGGAAGCCTACACGCTTGATTGCAGGGGTCGGCTCGGTCGATAAGCAGAATGGAGAGAGATGAAGGTGGTCTGCAGCAGCCAGCAGTTTCCACAGTCGGGGAGGCGGGGTGAACGTCAAAACTGTCATGTTTTTGTCGTTTCTGTTCCATTCGTTTGTAGTACTTAACATCGCCCATAGTCAGATGACACTTCTCAGCAGCAGAGCTACGAGACGAAACCCGGGTTAGCCCGTGAAGACCAAACATCTTCTACATATTTAAAGAAGGATGTTTGTTTGTTTGTAGGTTTGTGGGTTTCTTTGTTTGTTTTTTATACAAATCTACAGTTTTATTCCGATCGTGATAAAATTTCGCATACATGACCTTCAAAGCATGAGGAAGGTCACTGTCTACTTCAGATTTCGAAAAAATAATAATTATTGATAAAAAATCGATATTCATGGTTATGGCAGGGCATATTAATGAGAAATATCGCATGACCAACAATGCAAGACAAAGTTTTTGCAACAATGGTATCAACACGCAATTCACAAACACTCTGCATGGACCAACAATATATATCTCATGACCAACAATGCAAATAAAAGTTTGTGCAACAATAGGTATCAACAATGGTTTCAACACGCAATTCACCAATAACAATGAGCTCAAAATGATGATGCAATGATAAAGCAATCCTTTCCAAGAATTATAACAATGAACATAAAATGATGATGCAATATGGATAAGTTTCAATTTGTAACAATGCATAGAATTCCTGTTATTCAGGTTTTTCTTAGAAAAGAGAGTTCTTAGTACTTAACAATTTCTTGAAAATCTTTAAAAATGATCAGTAGCTGGAGATAATGAAGAGTTAGCAGACTATTGAGAAAGAGTGGAAAGACGACAGAGGAAGCACTCCTTTAGCTCCGTGATGTATTGAGCAAATGGGAAGCAAGTAAATAGAAGAATCCGCGACCGCTAGACTGCACAAAGTGATGAATGGCCAAATTTTGCTTCAACACATCGAGAGAGGAGTGGTAATTGCAACAACACTAAGTATACATCTGAGGTAAGATTACGTGAGTAAGAAATTATTAGAGAGGTCCAGCCATTGTGAGCCTTTAAAAATATTTTTTTCGAATTTTCATTAAGAATTTTTACTGTATTAATTCTAAGCATTTTCATGTGTTTATTTTTAAGATATTGCAAAATTTAATTTAATTTTTTGAGATTGTTCTGTTTACATGCAAGTGTAATTATCCCGGGCAACGCCGGGTACCTTTGCTAGTAATGCAAATAAAAGTTTGTACAACAATAGGCATCAACAATGGTGTCAACGCGCAATGCACCCACACTATTCATGGATCAACAATATATGTCTCATGACCAACAATGCAAGGCAAAGTTTGTGCAATATAGAATTCAATGCATAGAATTCCTTTTATTCAGGCTTTTCTTAGAAAAGAGAATTCTTAGTACTAACAATTTCTTGAAAATCTTTAAAAATGATCAGTAACTGGAGATAATGGAGAGTTAGCAGACTATTGAGAAAGAGTGGAAAGATGACAGAGGAAGCACTCCTTTAGTTCCGTGCTGTATTGAGCAAATGGTAAGCAAGTAAATAGAAGAATCGGCGACCGCTGGACTACACAAAGTGATGAATGGCCATTTTTTGTTTCAAGACATCGAAAGAAGAAAGGAAATTACAACAACATCAAGTGTACATCTAAAGTAAGATTACGTGAGTAAAAAATTATTTAGACTAGAAGGCATCCTTGGAAAAGTCCATCCATTGTGAGCCTTTAAAAACTTTTTTTCGGTAAATCAAGTCCCGGTATATCAACTAGAATGGATTTTTTCAGTGAAGAGGTAAATTCCTGTCTTTCGGATTTTTCTTAGAATGGATAATCCGTTCGCTCTATATTTTAGTGATTGAGTTATTATTTAACCAATTTGGAGGTTTAATTTAGCTTTTTGAGGTTGTTCTGTTTACCTACAAGCGTAATTATCCCGGGCAACGCCGGGTTCTCTGCTAGTAATAATAATAAAAGTGTGAAACGCTATTTTTTTACTATTCTCCTCTGTTGAATTTTTGGTTTGTTTGTTGGTCCCCTCTAGCTGCGGAGGACATTCATAAGGGTGTTTACTTTTTGTGTACCTCCTACCCTGTAGGAGTATAGCGCGCACCCCTCCTTGGCTGAATTGGCCATGCCCTTTGCCAAACAAGCAAGTTCAACAAAATAAAATTACCCAATTATCATTTGATGTTGAGCCGGCCCCTGCAATCCAGCGGGTAGGCTTCCCGTTATACTGCCCTGTAGTTAACTGCAACAGCCTGTACAACTTTCTATCTCCAACCGACTTTTTCCCCCTATCTTTACGGTTTTCATTATGCATTAAATTTGACCTTGAAATTAAATTTGAAAGTCAAAATTAGGATCATTATTAAAAGCCCAAATCTGATTTAATAGTAGATAATTTTTTCGAAATCTGGGAATTCCCATTAATTATTGAGATATTGAGACTGGGAACAGACTTTTTGAACACCCTGTATATTAATTAGTCAAATTTATTTGTTTATTAAATTATTGTATTTTCTTTATTTAATTGTATTTTTTATCATAATGTCACGGAAATCGGTTCCTCAAGTGATTTCCGGCGGCACTGGCTGTTATTACCGCTCGCGTATATTCACCCGTTCGAAGGCGGGGGAGGAGCGGGGCAGACAGTGTCGTCACAACCAACACCACGCAAGAGCCAATGGAGATCAGAGGAAATTCCGTGACGTCAAGCCGAAGCTTTCTTGGCGGGAAGATTGGTCGGTGGAAAGGAGAGCGAGTGTGACTTCAAGGGGAAAACACCTAAAGTTGTCCGGACCGGCACGAGAGGGAGAGGACTCTTTACAGTCGTCCGTCATGGTGGTAAGCCCCGAGACCCGCAGCCAGATAAAGGAGACGGCGTGGCGAGCCGTTCTCAAGCTTGGCTGAAACGAGATGCGTTCGGCGGGGAAGCTCAGCAGGGGAAGTTTCTACGGAGGAACGACTCCATAGACGTGTGCGAAACAGCGTGCCGGAGTTCAGAAAACGAAACTAAAAGGTTGGTGGTGTATCAAACACTTGCGGTGTCCACAACGGCAACCGTAAGTTGCTTTGCGCTAACGTGCAAGAATCCGTGTGAGTGGTCCTCGACATTTATGGATTTACATGGAAGAGAGTGCGACGGGCGTAGAATGGTGAAAGGCTTCTTTCCCGCCGGGCTAAATGCCTATCTGTCGTCCCAGTACGGTTTCACATATCTTTCCTGCTAAAGTAAATGAGAGCCGTTGGGTTTCATAGTCTATATTGCTGAAAAGTAAAGTTAATGTATAAAGCTTCTCTCCTTTGTTGTGACGATTTGTTTCAAGAGGAAGTGTTAATATTCTGTTTGTTTGAAATTTCATATTTAAGCTCAGTGTTTTGATTTTATTTCCTCTCTAATTTAGAAACCGATCTTACAGACGAACATTCATTCGACGATTTATTTCTAAATGCGTAAATGTGTTGTATTCCAATGTTTGAGAATTTGTTCACGTAGTTAATTATGTGTTCTAATTTTTCCAAGTGTACTGTAGTGTTTGATATAAATATTCAAGGAATTTTTAAGTAGGAAGCTTGGTTTATTTATAGAGATATTTATATGTGAACTTTCTTGAATTTCGCAACTTTGTGTTTGAATCTACGCCTTAGACTTTTACGGAGATTTGACTCATTTAAATGATATGGACTTGGACTAATTTAGAAATTCTGGACTTGGACGTTAATGCTTATTTATCGTGATATTCTACTTTGTGATTTATTTATGATAACCGGAAAAGTTGAATTTTAACGCCTGTATTTAAGCGTATTTGTAGATGAGAGACCATGTCAAGTGCTATGTATGAACTATATTACTTTTCAAGGAAATTGACGAATTGTTATTAACATTCAGTGTTATTTAATAGTTAAGTAATTTAAGACCTTTTTGACTAGGTTCAGCTTTATTCAAGTCTTAATTTTTTGATTTAAGAAATTTTATATCAGTTAATGATATTTTCTGATATTGTGGTTTTGTACTTGATTAAGTTTGCGTGTCTGAAATTTTCAGATTATTCCTTATTTAAAGGTGAATCCTTTAGTGTCTTAGTGCAACATGTATTGTATGAATTAATTTATAGTCAAACTTTGATATTTGAGATAATGAATGCTTTAGTATTTATTCTGAATGTAATGTACTAGAATTGTTACTGTTGGTTATGATATAGTTTATTTGTATTCTTTAATTTAGAATACATTCCAAATTTATGTAATTTGGGGTTAGCATTTGTTCATATTTATTGAGCTAGTGAATTAGCTCTTTATTTTCTTTTATTAAGATAAATATTCATTGATTTGTCTTAATATTGTTTTTTTTGCTTTACTCTTTATTAAACTTTATTTTTTTTAAACCTTACCCTGATAACGTGTTTCATTTTATTTTCCACTGCGTACATTCAACTCTGTTTTTACACGTTACACATATCATCTTCTATCTATACATATAATAAAAATGTAGAACCATCGTGTCGATACATTGAAAATATTCGCCTAAATCTGATTACGGGTGATGTAGGAAGTGTAATAGAATACAATAAGACAATTTAAAAATTTTTTGTCTGTCTGTTTATCTGTTTGAACACGCTAATATCCAAAACTACTTGACGAATCTTCATGGGGTTTTCACAGATAACTAGAGCGTAGCATGGAGCAACATAAAGGCTTTATTTCATCAAAATCGGCTCATGGAAAAAATATATATCTTAATTAAAAGTTTTAGGAATGTACTCAGTCACAGCCTACAGTACAAAGATAAGGAAAGCCAGCCTAATAGCTCGCTGCTCTATTGTTGTAACGATGCGAAATTTTGAACAATAATCTTCTCGCTTTGCCATCTGGTAACGCTGATACTGATCTCTCAACTTTGCTGTGGATAATTGTTAACTATCTTATGCGGATTCCAAAAAGATATTTTCCCATATTTTCATATTGTATTGCAGTGTTTATTGACCGCCGGTTTACAGAAAAAAATTTCCGACCCACGACATCCTTATAACGACCCACTGTAACTTTACTTGATACAGTCGAACTTCCTTATAACGAAATCATTGGCCACTCTCCAAAGCATTTGTTATACGGAAAATTTGTTATAACGAAATATGGTTAATACTCAAGATTTACATTTTTTTCTAGGTTAGGACCAAAGTAAAAATTCGTTATAGGGGAAAAAGTCTTTATAAGTAAAACTAGCGCACCTCTAATCTCATTTAACTTTACAGTGATCTGATTGCTCTGCTTCAAAGCATGCTGCATCAAGTGAATCCATATATTCATAGTTTTAAAGCTGCACTAGAGTCTATTCCGCAAGAGCAAAATAAGGATTATAAATTTCTCATAAGTGCAGATAAACGACCCGTTGTTGGACATCGCGGCAGGTACAATGTCCCTGTCACAAATGAAGTTGCACGGAACTTGCGGGGCATCGAACAGAAACTGTCCTTGCATGCAGGACGGCCGGTGTTCTAAAAGATAGCCAATAACACTGGTAAAGCAAACGATAACGGGAGAAGATGGATTCCCGTTCTGTCCTCGACGCTCACCTGAGCAAGATGGGTTTACAGCAACAATAAGATCAGGTGGCCAAGAAATTGCTTTGGACAATACATGGGTCGTACCCTATTCGCCAATATTACGAGGAAATATTTCTAGATATTTTCTCGTATCTATTCTAAATATTTTCTCGTATCTAAAATATTTCAAGCTCACATTAACGTTGAAATGTCCAAAAGCGTGGAATCAATTAAATATATTTGAATGTACGTGAACAAGGGCAGTGATCAAGCCACATTTTTTTTGAAAAATGAACACGATGAAATCACAAGGTTTCAGTCGGGCCGATACATGAACTTTTTAGCGGCAGTATGGCGCAATTTGAGCTTCGCTATTCGCGAAAGACACCCGCCTGTGATATATTTCGATGTTCACCTTGAAGGAGGACAACGAATATACATGTATTTTCAGCCTGAAACGTTACAGATCGGTTAGAAACTCTAGACAAACAACTTTGCTGGCATACATTCGGCTTTGTGAAATCGATGATGTTACGAGAACTATGTTGTATATGAAATACCGTCATGCAATACTTATGACAAAGAGCGAGGTGTCTTCAATCGTAGAAGGCATGACAGAGCTGTAGACGGCGAGCCCAGCATATTTAAAGAACACGTTTATTTCACTTGAATATTTCATTTCTTCAGTTTATGGTGATCAAATGGAAACAACAACAAGAGAAGGGAGAGAGAGACGTTGATATGCATAGTTGCAAATGGATAATTTAATGAATACGGTTAAATCAAATAGAATGCAATCAAATATACGCTTAACGATTTGTAAAGCAATTGTAATGAAATAGAATACAATATTCTTCAGAAAACGCCGTTGGTGAGGTGGTACGGAAGGGTATGCAGCCTTCAACTTGAATGCGCCGGAATAACTGGGGCCGATGAGTCCTTGTGGTACTCGTCACCGCAGACACAGATAGCGGTGACCCTAGAGGGTTTATTTGATCGATGCCGAACACCTGAGCAGAAGACGCAAAATCCGAGCGCGGCTCGCAGCACGAGATCTCTGCTAGTCGCGCGCTCGCAATGCAGTCGTCGTCGGCGGGCAGTCGGTCTGGGGCACTTGTCGGTATGGGCTCGTGTTGGACTTTCGTCCGGTCGTCCACACTCGTCGTGGTCAAACTCGGGAGATCCTCCGAATCCTTGGCTGGCTGGTCGTCCTCTCTGATGCCTTCGTTCGGTGAGCGATTCGAGCAGCACACCAAGGGATCGTCAGCACTGGCGGGCAGTCCGTGGCGTCATCGGATCGTGTCGGTGTCGAGGTCACGGGCCTCTCGGGTTCGATGCTCTCGCTGGTGAATCTAGCAGAAAAGTCTGTTCCCGATAAAGACTATCTGTCACTTGCGAATGGGTCCTCCTCTGAAGCCAATTCGTGTGTAGAAGCCTTTTCCAAGTCGGGGAGCGACGCTAATAAGCACGGTCGATGCATACGCCGGGGGCGGGCGGGAAACCTGCGACCATACGTATTCTCGTAATGTGCATTTACAAAAGTTCGTGGCCCTCGCCTAAATCTATGTGCACTTGCCTCTACTAATGGAGGCGATGCCAATCCTTTTGTTTCCCGGGCGGGCTATCGTTTCGTGCTTGCTGCTATTACCAAGTTCTACCCCTGAAGCAGAAACGTTCCTCCTTCCCGTCGAGTCGTCGCTTTTCCGTCGTCGTTCGTTCCTTCTCCCGACAAGTCGACAATTCTCAGCATTAATATTTGCACGTTGAGAACGCCTTCTCTTCTTCGCTTGCGAGCGTTCGTTTTCGTTCTTCGAACGCCCTCGTTCGTACCATCGCTCCTCATGCGAATCCTTCCTTTCTCCTCGGAAGCTCGAAACCTTCTGTCTTCTTTTTTTTCTATTTTCTTCCGCCTCTACCTCCTTCCCCAATCGGAGGCTTGGTTCACGCCTTCTCTCTCTTCCGACTCTTCTGTTGCTCTCCCGGGTTGGCAGGGAACTTGATTTCTTCGTTAATTCTTGTTTCTTTCTATTGCTTTTTCTTCTCCCCTGCTCTTGCTTTCCTGTTAGATCGCCGAATTTATTTCTTTTAATTTCTTCCTCAATTCGACGATCTGACACCATCCCTACCTCAAACTCGCAACGAGGATCTTGATTCTTCGTTTGCGATCTCCTCTTCCGTACACGCTTCCCATTTTTACTATCCCGCCTGGATCTTTCTGTTTCGGCCAGACTGACTTGTCTTTGTTTAGAAAATTTAGCTACCAGCTCCTTGCATCTATGAAGATTCTTCTCGGGCTCCCATGTCGGTTTCTCATAACCAGCCCACCTTACTAAGAATCTCTTATTGGGCGCCTTGCCTTTAACGTCCAGCAAGGTTTCTACTCTGTAGACGTCAGTGTATTCCTTATCTTTAATAGGTCCAGGCGGGCTTCTTATTTTCTTTTTCTTGCGCTCGTAAAATCTTCTAAGAAATGATACGTGAAATACTTTAGTTTTTATTTTTCTATTCGAAGGTACTTTCAACCTTACAGTAACACGGTTAATAATTTTCTCTACTTGGGATATAAAGGGCCCACAAATCTGGGATATAACTTTCTTCCTATAGTACCCCTTTGTTTCAAGATTTGGTGGGTCGCCACCATCACTTTGTCACCTTCTTTAATTTTCCAATCTGTATGTTTTCTATCGTGAAATTTTTTGTATTTTTCATTAGCCCTCTTTATATTCCGTTGAGCTTGTAACAGCAGTTGTCGCGGAATTCCCTGTTGGTTCCTTCTTCTTCCGTAACTTTTCCCATAACATCCGGAAGACGAATCTCACGCCCTAAATCCATAAAGTAGGCGAACAACCGATGGCTTCCGCTATGGTAGAATTCAAGGCAATCTCAGCGAAAGTCAGGTATTCGTCCCAGTCACTGCGATCCGCCTTTATCTAATTACGAATTATCTGAATAGCTGACTGATTTGTTCTCTCCGATTGGCCATCGGTTTGGGGATGATACTCGCTAGAACAGCGGCGTTCAGACAGATTTACCTCCCTCCAAATCTGTGAAGTAAACCGAACATCTCGGTCGGATATAATTATGGCCGGAAATCCGTGAATCTTAATTCTTTTAATTTTTTCCTCAATTCGACGATCTGACAGTTGGGTTTCTTGTTCTTTCCCAAAAACCCATGAGTTACAACCTTCAGAGCTGGGCAGTTTCCGCTGTGTTCAATGCAGTATCAAGCCCGTTATCAACCATTCGCTCCCTGATTTGAGGGCCGACAAAAATTCCTTCCTTTATTTTCGCGTCGCTGATGTGGGGAAACTTCTGTTTCAGATGCTGGAATCCCGCGCCCTATCTGTCCATTGACTTTAAAATGTTTAGCATTAAACTCAGTTTGATATGAAATGGGGGCAGCAGGATTTTCTCAATTTCGACTAATGTTTATTTTCGAAATTCTGTTGCGTAGGAGTCAAACTTTGGCGATATATTCAGTCCTTTTTGCTGTATTGAAAATCTTTTGCCCGGCTACGCTACTTACAAATGAAACAGCAGCATTTGATGTACCAGCTCTGCACGTCTTAAAGAAGTCCAATGACTCACAAATCTCCATAAATGTACCATTTGTACTGGTCAATACCGAATTTTAATTCGCATTCTCTGAAAAACTGCGCGTGCTAGAGAAAATGCGCGTGCATAATTTTATTCGTAATCAACAGAAAAAAATACTACCAAATCACCCACTTTCATTCCGTGTACCAGAAAAATTGTAAATTTTGTTGGCCAGTGTAATCTATTCAAATGGATAATACTTTTCGATCTGACAGTAATTTGGGCCTATGTTTATACCTAATTTTGTAGAGATCAGTGCTTTTGTGACATTTCGACTTCAGAATAACGTCGCTAACAATAGACCAGGGGTGATTTAACTGCACATTAATTTACCTCTGCGTCGCGTATCCGTGCCATTGGTTCAGTCGATGTTAAGCTAAGAGGTGTCAGCACTTTTGGCTGTATGAGCTTATGCATACATTAATTTTAATTGGAATTTACTTGTAACCGAGAACAACCAATGTTTGATTATGTTTCATGGGGAGCAAAGAATAAAGGGATGAAGCGATTGGCATATATTTATTAGTAGAATAAATAAATATGATGTAAAATACGAGGACCATTTTGAAAAAAATATGATAGACTGCAGAACACCAAACAAAATAACCTTAAAAATGCAGTTGCCAGTTTCGGAAATGAAGCGCGTGTAAAGTCTCGTGGTAAGCCTCCATGAGCTTTTTTGGGGGGGAGCGGGGGAAGAAGCTACCACAGAATACATGTACACAAAATTATTTCAATAGCATTTAATCATATTTGACGAGCACAAAGGCTAATCATTAGTCGATTCGACTAACACTTTTATAAACCTCATGTTACTGAATTTTTTGATTTTTGAAATTTAGACAAAAAAAATCGTTCTGCTAATATATCAATGGGCCCTCTATGTTATAACTATAATCTAAATGAAAGTTATTTTTTCATTTCACAATCTATTTATTTGTAAAATTTTATTAATAAAAACAATACAATTATTTGACATCAAAATAAAAGTCTCAAGAAAACTTTAAAAAAATTAACAAAATATAAAAGATCTATTGGATATTGTTCTTTGATGATTTTTTACACGCCACATCTCAGATATTTAAATTATTAATGAAAATAGGAAAGAAAATTCCACAGCCTGGGTTAGAACCAGGAACCTTTTGCTCACCGTGCAGATGCGCCAGCCAATTGCGCCACAGCGGACATGGCAGCATTAACGCTATCTACATACCCTTAGGGCTGGTTGGAGCAGTTCCCAGTACGCAGGCTGGGACTATGAAAGTAGGAAAGATAGTCCCAGCTTGCGAACTGGGAACTGTTGCAACCAGCCCTAAGGGCATGTAGATAGCGTTAATGCTTCCACGTCCGCTGTGGCGTAATTGATTGGCGCAGTGAGTAGAAGTTTCCTGGTTCGAACCCAGGCTGTGGAATTTTGTTTCCTATTTTCATTAATAAAAGATCTGTTTTTTCGTAATGATAACAAAATAAACAGCATTTATTATACATAAAATTAAAATATTTGAAGTTCTGAAACAATTAACACATATTTCAACTTGCTTTCTCCATTTGGAACATCTTTTGTATACCAGCAAATGGCACATATTCTCCTCTTCTTTTTAGGGTTTGTGACCTCAATGAAATCTCCTGAGATGCTAGTAATCACAGTTTGTTTATTAACTTTCAGTTTCATTTGTAATGTAGTCAAATTTAAGCAGATATATTATCTATCATCTATTCTTGTAATAAAAATATACTAGAAGTTTTCGTTTTTTTAAAATCAGTACGCAGTAATAAATAAGTTAAAATATAATTGTAATTGTAAAAAGAAAAATAATGATAAAATCTCAAAAGTTGCATAAAGGCTAAAGGAAACATTTATTTTGTTGAGTCCGCACATCTCCCGAAAGAATCAAAAGAAGTTAAAGCAAATGAAAAATTTATTTATAATCAATTCTTAAAATGAGTCTCAGCTTCACCATTGAAAAAACTTCACGTTGAAGTATTTTTTATAGTTTTTGCCCTCTTTTTTTTCAGAAAATCGATTGTTCCCATTATTTACCTGGTTCTTAATCTTTATTGGGTAAATCGCTCATAAACATATAAAAAACCCATCATAAACATCACCTGAGTATTCATTTTTCTTCCCAACAATAAACACCATCATCATATGATCATAGATATCATTATTTTTGATGATCAAGTTATATATTGTCATTGAAAATATATCACTTATTCTGTAGTTAATTAATTTTTTGTCTTTTTTATCATTACATTTTTATATGTATAGCCATTTTATTATTATATCCTGTCTTTTTCTTTCATTTTGTAATTTATTTGCACTTGTAAGCTATTACTGGGCTTTTAGCCTATTGCTTGCAGCTTTAAAATAAAATAAAATAAAATAAAATAAAATAAAATAAAATTATTTTCTATTAAAATTTTCTCCATATATATATAAACAGTAATAAGTTGAGGTTTTTAATATTGACTAATCAGGTTTTTGGTTGATTTACACTTTAACCATAATAAATTAATAAATTTTAAAATACATTGCATGTGTAGGTTTTTGTAAATTTAATCAAAACTTAATTTTATAAATTTTTATCAAATTAATTTTTATATTTATATTAATAACTTCATTACAATTTACAGTGATACGTTGAAGTGAATTAATTGAATAATTTCGTGAATTTTAAAAACTTCAACAAATTAATTATTAAAAAATTCTTAATATGACAAAAAAATGACAAAAAATAAATTAAAAACTTCTTAATATGCCAATAATTTTTAAATTGAATAATTTTTAAGTTTGGACTAAAAATAATTTTGACATATAGCCTAATAATAATTTTTGAAAACCTTAAATTTACAATTTTCACTTTGGGGTTGAAAACCTAACTTGGAACCAGGAAATTATAAACTTGGAATAAATTCATGAAATTATGCAATTAATAACTTCAATTTAGCCATTCGTATTATATTTATTACATATCTTATTGTAATAAAAATAGGAATTAATAAATTGAAGTTTTTGATAAAAATATAAAAATTAATTTGAAAAAAAATTATAAAAAAAACCTACTCATGAAATGGATTTTAAACTTTATTAATTATTAAGTGTGGGGTCCCCGGCCTCACAAAAGATAGAAATTCGGACAGGGATATGATACACTTCTGCGAGACCCAAAAGATCCACCTTCCATTTGTGTCGCGCTAATGGGACTCTCCGCACGGGATCGGCTTGATCATACGGTTTTAGAATAAGACGATTGATCTCACAATAAGTAATTAAATAAACCATTAAGGAATGACATAACCATTCGCGGAACTATATTTTTAAACAACCCTATGTTAACATTATAAGTTTCTAATGGGCCATAAAGATACCATTACACCACGTACCTTTAAATCAATTTCGACTATCATTAATTTTACGTTATATTCATTCATGACGCATCATTCCAAGTTGTTTGATATATTACATGCCATATTTTAGCATTGCAGTTTCAATGAACCATAATGGTTCCACTAAAACAGGATGGTTCCACTAACCAGTTTCCTTGAAACCAATTTCGATTATCGTTAATTTTACGTTATATTCATTCATGACACCTCATTCCAAGTCGTTTGATATATTACATGCTATATTTTAGCATTGAAAGTTCCAATGAACCATAATGGTTCCACTAAACCAGATTCCATGAAACCAATTTGGATTATCATGAATTTTACGTTATAATCATTCATGGCACATCATTTCAAATCGTTTGATATATTACATGCCATATTTTGGTATTGAAAGTTCCAATGAACCATCACGGTACCACAAAACCAGGTTCCTTGAAACCAACTTAGACTATCATTAATTTTACGTTATATTCATTCATGGCACCTCATTCCAAGTCGTTTGATATATTACATGCCATATTTTAGCATTGAAAGTTCCAATGAACCATCACGGTACCACAAAACCAGGTATCTTGAAACCAATTTGGACTATCATTAATTTTACGTTATATTCATTCATGACAACTCATTCCAAGTCGTTTGATATATTACATGCCATATTTTAGCATTGAAAGTTCCAATGAACCATAATGGTTCCACTAAAACAGGTGGCTTGAAACCAATTTCGACTATCATTAATTTTACTTTATATTAATTCATGACACATCATTTCAAGACGTTTGAAATCTTACATGCCATATTTTAGCATTGAACGTTCCAATGAATCATCAGGGTTTCATTAAACCAGATTCCTTGAAACCAATTTGGACTATCAATAATTTTACGTTATATTCATTCATGACACATCATTCCAAGTCGTTTGATATATTACATGCCATATTTTAGCATTGAATGTTCCAATGAACCATCATGGTTCCACTGAACTAGGTTCCTTGAAACCAATTTGGATTATCATGAATTTTACGTTATAATCCTTCATGGCACCTTATTCCAAATCGTTTGATATATTACATGCCATATTTTGGTATTGAAAGTTCCAATGAAGCATAATGGTTCCACTAAACCAGAATGGTTCCACTAAACCAGGTTCCTTGAAACCAATTTGGACTATCATTACTTTTACGTGATATTCATTTATGATACATCATCACAATTTGTTTGATGTATTACATGCCATATCTTATCATTGAAAATTTTTGAAGGTGTCATAAAGGTACCATTAGTACACGTGCCAATGTTTCGATTGCAACAATTTTCAAAATGGTTCATTTCCTGAACCATATTTATTGGCCGAAATAGTAATTTATATTCGCTTGTATCTCGTCATTAAGATTTGTTTGACATATTACTTAATATATCTGTCCATTGAAAATTGCTAGGTGGGGTCGTGACGGTGCCATTTGTGGACGTGCTAATGAACCGATTTAGATAAAATTTATGAATAACCGTAATGAATAACCGCATCTATCTCGTCATTACGATTTGTTTGATATATTACTCAATATTTCTTCCCATTGGAAATTGCTGGGCGGGAAAATAAAGGTACCATTTGTGCACGTGCCAATGAACCGATTTAGATAATATTTGTAACTGGTTCGTCCCATGAACCATATTCATCGACTGACGAAAACAGATTTTGAAAATCTTTCATAACCTCGGAGGAGTTTGAGTTACAGACAGACAGACAGACAGACAGACGGACAGACACGTTTTCCCACACTGATAGCATAAAGCACCTTTCGGTACTTAATAAACAATTACTAATTTAATTTATTATCAAGAGAACTAGCAAATATGGAAAGTTCAAAAATAATGCAATGACAAATATTTTAAACATTGAATTATGATTTAGACTATAAAACTAATTTCTGTTAATCATACTGAGATTATAATCAACCAAAACGATGGCTCAGAGAGAAAATGAGTGAATAAATGAGTGTTTTGTTACCCGAGTTTCACTGTAGCTCCTTTAATCGTCTCCGGATCGTCTAACGTTCGTTGATGTGGGTGGTGGCTGGTCTCCGATGAGGGCTCCGCTTCTAACTATCTCCTCATCAAAAATGATTAATAATAAAATATTCTTTATCTCATAACTGTAACTAATAGAATAGTGTGACATCCGTTCACCAGCTGCATTATAAGATTTGTCCCGGAATTTCTCCGCATCTACAGATGTCTGTGTTGGTCAGCATCTGCACCTCTGTTTCTCTGGAAACAGGCTCTCTCCTCCTGAGGATGTCTTTACTTCTTGACGGCTTGGTCTGGACTCTCTAACTCGACAGTCTTTCTCCACAAGAATGAAAAATGAGATGATTCTATAACAATTCTACTATTGTTAAAATTAGTGAAAAACTCCACCTATCTTTCACTCTTGAATCAGGTGATGCTAAAATGATTCATGGACTTGCAATTCTGTGTGGAAGAAAGTTGTGTATAGAGACTATATGCGTGTGTGGTCCTTGCAATCCAGCTCTTAGCAAACAAATGATTTCATTGGTAAAACTGACTCTTTCCCAACGCTGACTAAGCTTGGGGTAGAATTATACCTTCGATTTCATAAAATTCTAATATCTTTTTTAGAAAACTGGTTAAATTTTTTAACAAAGTATTAAACATTAACTGATCTAACATTAACTTCCACAAAACATTAATAAACAATTAATTGATAATAGCTTTAATTAATACAGCATAAATTTATAATTACTTTTAAAAGTTAAAAGATTCCTAATAATACCTAATTGTAATGAATGCGCGTACAACTGTTCTTTAAAATGTAGATGCTTCATAACTCCTAAGTTCATTTCAACAACAAAATAATTAACTTAATGATAATCTGAAATATATCTCACTTAGAAAGTCAAAACTTTCTTCCAAGTCAAAAACAAGTGAGAATTACTTTATTTGAAAAATAGTTTGAAATGTCCTTAATTGAATCAACAACAATAACTAACTGCTTATTAAAAGAGAGGGGGGATGGGTCTGGTAGTCCCGGAATCCCACATAAGTTTTTTTCATGGTCATGTGTAAATTAACCAAAAACTAGATCTATAATAATAAAAGCGAGGGTTAATCCCGTTTTAAAAACGGATGTTTTTTCAAGGTCTAATTAAAATAAATGAAAATGATTAATCAGATCTATCTATGGCAGTGTTTCCCAAACTGGGGTGTCGTGTATTTTAATGACACGTACAGAGTGGAACACAAGAAGGTAACGTGATAATCAATTTAATCATTGACTTTTAGTATTACATATAAATAGCAGAGTTTTGCTAGCAAATAGATTATAATGCCTAGATAAGTTTAGTCCAGCTCGTTGCTGTACGTCGGGATGGCCTGGCTGCAGACGGCGTCCAATGGAGCACTTGGCTGGTCACTCCAAACGATCGGGGACGTTGGGGCTGCGGCTGCCTTGGATGCCGACGTATCCAATCGGGCTGGATGTTTCTCGTGCGAATATGGTTGTCCCGCTGAGGGTACCGCAACTTTTGTAAGCGGCGACCTATTTAGGTTTGTCAACCGAGGAGGTAATACTGTAGGGGATAGAACAGTGCATTAATAATTTATCAACCTTTTAACGAGTACGGCACAAATCATTTAAGTTCAACAAAATATTCTAGAATGTATCTTATTGAGCACGGTACCATACGGCGCGACGTCGCTGTCCAAGCGCGGACGATCTGCAGGGCGCCCCGCGAGCAGGCCGGCTAGGTTATCTAGAGGCAACGCCGCTTCGCTGGATTTGATCCTCCACGGGAATATGCAAGGGGATGAGCAATACGCGGACTCCTGTCCGTGAAGCCGTGTAGTCGTGGGATGAGGTGCGCTATCCAACTGAGCGCCTTCTTGGGCGTGGTCCTCGGGCGTTAAAGGAGCGTCGGACTCGTCTTTGATTCGGGCGTCGGTCACATCCACAGTAGCATCCACCAATGCTAATGACGTCGATGATGTCCGGTTAAGTTCATCCGGGTCGTCCAAGAACTCGTGCTGACGTCCTTTCTTATTAACGTCCGAGAAGTCTCTTAGTTCGCCATCACATGAAACAAAGTCAAACAAGTCCAGAGAATTAATATTACTGTCGTCCTGCTTACGTGGCTCGGGCGTCGTTGACGAATCGGGCCTCTTGCGCTGATGCACCTTTCGCTTTCGTCGGTCGTGCAGTATACCGTCTGAACACGAGATCCGTCCTATGGTGACGGACTGCCGCGTATCCCCAAATACAGTCCACAACTGCACCATGCACTTTCTTTAAGATTTGAGAAGATGGTAAGGCAAATAGGCATTTGGACGTTAATATGGGCAAAATGTGCGTCTTGATGAATCTCACCTTGACAAACGAAAATTCGTGCCAAGGCAAGACAAACACTTCTCAATAACTTGCTGCCAGTGACGAGAGTCTATATCGGGTAAAAAGGAGAAGACATATCCCAGCACTGTAATTTCCTCACACCACGTTATTGGGAAGGCTTGAAGATAGCCCACCGTCCACTTCCAATAGCGATGCCTTTAGACTTGACGAGATTGATGGAACTTCCCGTCGAAGATTTCGAAAGATTCTTTATAGATGCCCAGGGAATATGCATCCGAAGCAAACAACACTACATCATCGGCGTATGCCAGGATACGAATGTTGATGGAAGCAGCCGGCAAATCATACCCCCGGACATCTGGGTGGGGATTAAGAAATTGTAATAATGGCTCCAAATAGAATATATATAAGAGGGGAGAGATGGGACACAATTGCCTGACGCCTTTAGACAGTTCGAAGAAAGGCGAATTGGAGCCATTAATCGCCACGCATGATGTGGCAGAAGCAAACAGTGCTGAGATAATCGTAGCAAATTTCCGAAGATGAAGATGGTGAAACACACGGAAAAGAAACTCGTGATTCACCTTGTCGAAGGCCTTTTCCTGGTCAAGACTTAGCACGGCGAGAGTCTGACGGCGCACACGCGCTTCCTCCATAACACACTTGATGGTAATGATGTTGTCGGTCATTCTGCGAGATGGAATGGAGAAGGATTGTCCCGGATCAAAGAACTCATCGGCGAAGCATTTGAGTCGTTGTTGGAGCACACCAGTGAAGATTTTATAGTCTGTGTTGAGTAATCCTGGGTGACAAGTTCAGGATTCGGTACCTTGGGGAGCAAGATGATTTTCCCCGCGGTAAAGTCCGACGTGATGGATGAAGTGTCCTTGAAGATCGAATTGAAAACTTGCACCAGGAAAGGCCCAAGAAGTTTCCAAGTCGCATTATAGAACGAATACAGGATGCCGTCTAATCCAGGACTGGACTGGTGACGGCCATCCATTGACAGAAACTTCTTGACTTCATCTTCGGAAAAGGGACAGGTAATTGACAGGTCAGCGTCAGCAGTGAAAGGTCTAAGTGCCTCGATCCATTTGATCGTGGCGTTGGATGGAACGACTGGGAGGCCAAAAATGATGAAAAATGAGAGTGAAAAACCGACAAGATGTTAGCATCGGTTTCCACTGTCCCATTCTCCACCACCAAACGATGGCACCTCTTCTTATTGGCGCGACGCCTCTCCTCAGCGAACACAGCTGACGACATATTCCGGACGTCAGACGCCCAGGTCAGTTTGGCCCTGAGAGCTGCTCCGGCGACCCTGCGGATCATTAGAGCGTTGATCTCGCTCTTCACCTGGCGGATGTCATCTGCGTACTCCCCCTTCTGGATGGAACAGCGGAGGAGGCGCAGGATTTCTTGTAGCATGATGAGATGGCGCCGATTGCGTCTAGCAGCGTCACATCCAATCTTTCTGAAGAAATCTCGGATCTTGGATTTAAAAGAGAGCCACGAAGCAAGCGACAGAGGCAGGTTGTGGAGATGTTTTTTCACAAACCGAACGAACATTCCCTTGCATTTACCAATGTCAAGCAGAGAAACGTTCAGAAACCAATTGTTCGAAGCAGAGCCTGCAGAGGAGGCTGGGAATGGAGAGTTCCAAGGCCACTTGATGGCACTGTGGTCAGAGAACGAGCACAGAAGGACCTTCATGGAACCCGGAGTACCAGAGAAAGTGGCGTCTACGAGAAAAAGGTCCAGCCTCGAAGACACTGAGGGCCCTTGATGAAATGAGAAGAGGACGCCCACAGATCGAAAAGAGCATTCCGCTGGCACAACTGGTAGACCCACCCGGACGAAAAGATGTCGTTCTCATCCGGACGGCAATTGAAATCCCTAGCCACCACTACAGGCAAGGACGAGCACCGGTAAAAGTCAAGGTCCTCGAAGAATGTCCGTTTCTCTGCTGATACACACGGGGCATACATAATAAGCAATCGGAATTTGAAACCAGATAACAGGAGGTCCAAAGAAATTACCCTGCACTCGCAGTCAAAGACGCAGTTCTACACCACAATAGAGGGGTTGAAGATGATGGAGGCAACCCCTTGCACATGTGGCGAAGATGAGTTGATGAAGAACTGCGCAGATGGATATTGACTACGAAGGCCAGGAAGGTTAGCTACCTGTTGAGAAGCAGCAAGCTTCACCTCTTGAAGAAGGAGAACATCTGGCCTGTACAGGGCAACGAATGATGACAAAACCGATTGCTTGAAAGACGAACCAAGGGAACGGATGTTTAGGGAAAAGGGCTTCACTGCGAATTTACGCTGATGGGGGCTGACCTGTATCTGAAGGAGACTTGAGCCTCACGGACGAGGGAGGAGGCTCAGATGTCTTCCGTCTAGGGGATCGAGCACGTCCCGAAGAGGAAGAAGGGCTGCAATGATGACGGTCTACGCAGCTGTCTCGATCAGATGAAGAAGACACAGGAATTCCGTCCTTCTTGCTACGATGACGCCGGGCCTTTTTCTTTCGAGGGCTTTTAAGCGTCGAAAGAAGATCCCGCTGAGCAGACGCTGATGGCTTGGAAGTCCCAGCTGAAGATGAATTTTTTCCAGGGTGGGCGCACAGACGATTCGGAGGGGCTGCGATGCCGATGTAAGAGCAGGTGGCGGAAGAGCGGGATACTCCTCTATATCACACACCGACTCGGAGCACAGCGAATCGTCTAAGATGACTTCTGCAGAGTGGCAGTCCTCCACCATCGGGGAAGCATCAGACGAAGGTGGGCGAGAAGGGATCGTCTCTTGAACCACACGAGGCCGAGAAGGGGGAGGCGGCATCTCCTTCCCAGGAGTCATAGGAAGAGGCGACGATGGCGGGGCCGTCTTCGATTTCCTTGGTGAAGTAGGAGCCGACGATGGTGAGGCCGCCTTCGATATCCTCGGTGAAGGAGGAAGCGACGATGATGAGGCCGCTTTCGATTTCCTCGATGAAGGAGGCGGCGTCGATGGCGGGGTCGCCTTCGATATCCTCGGTGTAGGACGTGGCATATTCCCTCTGCTAGGCTCAGTTGACTTGGCCGGTGAAGTCATCATTGCTGGTTGCTGGGACGACATCCCTCGAGGCGGTGGCGTTGGAGCTGCTGGTGGTGCACCTGTCCTCTCCGGGCACTGGTGATATTTGCCCACAATTTTCTTACAGAAGTCGCACTTCTTCAGGAGAGGACAGTCCTTCCTGATGTGGGAGGACTTCTTGCAGTACCAGCAGCACTGCCTCTGGCCCTTGTAGAACACGAAGAAACGAGTCTGGGATGTCTTTCTGAAGGCGCATGTCCAACAAAATGTCACCATTTTTCTGCAGGGGGGAGTCGGAGTGCTCTGGGTAGAACACTCGTAGCACCTCCCCGTAGTCGGACATGTATTCCTTCAGATATGATTCCGCCATCACCGGCGACGCACCCCGGACATGGACGGTGAGATGTCCGGGATCTGCATGAAACAAGTGGATAGTAGTCTGATTAACTTTGACGTGGTCAGATTCTACTATCCGTGGAGGAAAGCTTTTGCAGGACCGAAACAGCGGGAAAACCCGATGGAAGCACAGGGGGTATGCAAGTACGGGCATACAACCCCTTCATGAATGCACCGGCGGTAAACGGACCGTCGGCAATCATCATCATCATGCGTTCCATAGTGATGATGGAAAAAAGTCAAAGTTTATGAAAAGGGAGAAGAAGACCTCCCCCAGGGAGAAGAACACCAGGGGGGGGGGGGGCAAACGCACTACTCACTAAAAATCTGGTTGGAGAGTTTCGATTGGCAAGAAGATCATCCACTTTCTGTCTGCCTGGCCTTTGTCTTCGCCTTTTATTCGGGCTTGGAGGATTCTGTGCCGAGTTAGCGCACTTCATCCTCCAATCCCGAGGCTCAGACTTCTTCTTTCTCCAGTCCCACGGCTCCGGTTTTTCCGCTCCTGACGGCGTCGGTCGACTATGGTCGGGGATGTTATTTCTTTCTCTTTTTTTTTTCCTTGTCAAATCCTTGCAAAAACATTTTTGGAAATTTTTCGTCCTTCGGGGATTTGACATGGGTTTGCAACATCTTTCAAGGGGTTCGCCAAAATTTTTCTATAATGGCAGATTGTATGCATGTATGTTTATATATATGTAAGTTTGTGTTCGCGCTACTCAAATCTTTGTGAAAGGGGTTCGCGAGTCGAAAAGTTTTGTGAAAGGAGTTTTGTGAAAGTTCGTATCGAAAACGTCATTTAATCTCAACAATTGCCGCCGATTTAATTGTAATCGCCCCTCTGAATGTAATGAACTGCTAGTGCGGAAAGTTCATAAATGACGTAACGACGCAATTTAAATTTTGAGTTTTCGACATTTTCGATAAGGAACTTTAAGTTTGTAATCATGCAAAGGATCATGCTAGGTACTTTATGACCATCGAATCTGATACACCCTGTATATGAAATAGACTTGGTTTAGATTTGTTTCCTTGCGTGTGTGAACAATCAGCCCGTGGTGTTTACGTCAACAATCGGCTGGGTGAACGATGGTTGATGAAATTAATACATGCCGCAAAGCCAACTAGAAAGACACGCCCTGGCACTGAAAAGTTACCTGACCATCTTAGTCCAAGCAACAATGTAATATTCATTGTTTCCAGGTTAGATTTTAGCAATCAGTATTTTTTCGTTTGTTAGAAACAATGAAGGTTACATTATTGCTTCGACTAAGAAGATGAGGTGAATTTCCGTGCCTGGGCAACACCACCTAGACAGAAGGCCTGATAACGGAAACGTCATACATTGTTACATCATCATTAGTCAACCAAATTCAGGGCTTAATATTGGTAGAAATAGGATTAACAATGGCCAACACCACCTAAAGATAAGGCCTGGGCGCTGAAACGTCATTATATTGTTACATCACCTCTTTAGGGAAAATTCAGAGCTTATTATTGGTGGAAATACGGTTAACAATTTCCTACTGTGGTGATGTAACAATATAATGATGCTTTAGCGCCCAGGCCTTGTCTTAGGTGGTGTTGTGTTGGCCAGTGCCTGTCTTTTTCGTCAGGTACGATGCTTGCCTTAATGATTCACGTTTTAAAGGGGAGTGTTATAACAAGTAATAAATAAATAAATAAATAAATAAATAATCACTATTATTTTGTTTTGTATTAAAATCTTTGGAGAGATGTAATGTTTTTGCAATTTAGTAAATTCCTTTAGAGACGTAATAGATGTAGTAACTTTCTTTAGAGAAGTTATAGATAATGTTTACTTAAACTTATTAAAAAATTCTAGAGATTTTGTGTGATTGTGTGAGACGCCAATCCTTGCTGCTAAAATTGATACTTTCAATATAAACAACCACATTCAGGACATGATTCCACGCTCTGTGCCTGAATACCACTCTATTGAAACGGTTACATGTTGATGAGAGATGCTGATGAGACTGTAAATAGAGTTCCTTAATTCTCTCAATCCATCTATTAAGTGTTTTTTAATATAGACAGAAATAAATCAACACTCATAGTCTTTCATTGATAGTTTAAAATTCCAGTGCAAGCATTTAAAAAAATTCTGTTCGTTATTCGAAAATTAATACATACTTATTAAAGCTTTTTCGTTTATGTTCATATTCAGATATTGCAAAATTTCACCAAACAACCAGCCCGAGCAACGCCGGGCAAATCAGCTAATTTTAAACTATGAATGCTTTCCTGGTCTATTCTTGTCTAATTTGGAGGAAAAAATTAAGTAAGTTAAGTGACAGATAAAAATAATTCATTAATTTTATATTTGAATATTAAAAAATTGGTTTCAAAATGCAGTCTCTGAGACCGCGCGCACCATCCTTGTTACAAACACCTGCGCCATCTCTGGAGTGTTAAACTCTTGTTGTGGAATCTAGCATATAACGTCAGGCTATTGTGAGCAATGTTACGCAGTGTTCACTGCACATTTGATCAATTCTCGACTGTTATACTGTTCACACACTCACTACAGTAATGTCTTCTGAAGACCTTGAATCAGACACCACCGCACTTCTCAGTAAGCAGTATGCAATTACTTTTTATTAAACGAGCACGCTCACAGTAGAGAAAATGGTCATTTTGAACTGCTGTTGTGCTAGCGCTTCGGGTGACTGCATTTTTGTATTGCGACATCATGTGAGAAAAACCATGGCGTGTTTTGCTCTAAAATTACGTTTCAATCAATCTGTATGTTTTCTGAATAAATTCCTTATTTGCTTTTAAAATTTAAAGTCGTTTTGGATCACCCTGTTTATGAACATATTTACTTAAAAAAAACTGTTTTTCAACATAGGACAAAGTTGTCTTTGTAAATGAAATGTACAGTCGGGTGCATAAAGGTTTTGACCTAAGTCAAAATTGTTCGGCTTCCTTACAATACTTCAATTCAATGAGGTTACTTTATCCAGGTATCTAGTCGAGCACGCTTACTATGGAACGATTCCATTAAGTTTTTGCTTAGCATCGGGGGAAGGCAAGTTTTATGTCACGTGCTCAATTATGTTGACAAAATGATTATTTTGGCTGTTCTGATGAGAATTTTTGTTTTATTAATAATAAACTAATCTATTTGGTTAATAGTGTAACATAAATGGTGCACAGTAGCGATATAATTATATGCGTGATCAAGAGATAAGCTGATGCAGCGCTCGTTATCGTGTGATGCGGAAGTGATTTACAGGTGGAAGTGGAAGCTATTTTCTTTTGACTGCTTGAAAGGTTACAAGTTTTATTTTTTGTATATTTTGTGTATATAAAATAATCAACGACAGTTATGCCAAAACCATCCGAAAATTTTTTTAATTTATTATATAACTAGATGGATCCCGTCATAATTTGACGGAGAACAACCCATCTTATTATTAATCCCCATCTTTTTAATTAAAAAATAATAAAATAAAAAATTGTCAGAGCTGAAATATCTCATTTTGCACAAAGAATAAGAATTGAGTTAATATATAAAATCAAAATAGTTTTAAACTTAATTTCTCTGAAAGTATTAAACTGAGACATAAAGTGTAAGTGGATAAAATGATCAGTTTTTAAAGCTCTTTCTAACGATATAACACTTAACACAACATTTTCAGAGTTTTTCAGTAGTCACAAGGAAATGTCATAAAATGATCAAGGCAGAATTTTCTTTCTGCAAATCTTCAGTTTATTCGTGACCACCGATAGAGAAGGCCTCCGCAATGAAACTGAATACATTGTTACATCATCATAGATAGTGCAAATTCAGGGCATATTATTGGTAGAAATACGAATAACAATGCACTATGTATGTGATGCAACAATGTATTCAGTTTCATTGCGGAGGCCTTCTCTCTCGGTGGTCACGGTTTATTTAATTCAAAACAATGATTGAATATTGTCTCATTACAACAATCCCTGGCTTCTGATAGATTGTCGTTACTCTCTTTGTTGGCTTCAGATGCCCATGCGCAGAAATGCCAATTTTGCTCTTACAAAAAATGCTTTGCGTTTTAATATATAGGATTATATATTTTAATAGTAGAGAATATTAAATGATTTGAACAAAAGAGGATTTTTGTAAAAGTAACGGTGGTATGAATTAGTGTATATTTTATTAAAAATTAATATGAAAAGTTTTTAAAACCTCAAATAAACAGATCAAATTGCACACTTGGGTGAAAAAAATTTAATCTGTTTAGGGTGTTCTTTACATACACCGTTTAAAACTTAAACGAAGTCAAAAACGCGATAATGAACAAAAAAAAAAAAATGTCTATCCATATCGGATTCGAACTCTGCCATTCGAGGCAGCCGCTATCGCTTATTATTGTCAGGAGAGAGCCCGTGACGAGCACATCCCGGGCGTATACCTGCTACCCTATTTTCATTAAGAAGGGACAGGGCCATTCTAATCTGCCACGACTCCTAATACAAGTACCTGATTATGCAATCGATCAACATTCGCTAAGCTCAGCCCCTACGGAGCAGGTAAAAACCTTTTTGTACCCGACTGTACATACGTATTATATCCTTATTAAACTATTGGAAAAGTGTTTTCCTTTTCATTTTAATATGTTGTTGTAGGTGTTTATTTATGTTTAAAAACAATAAATATATCTCTTATTTGTGTCATATATGAAAGACGAAACTAGATTAATGATAAGATGACACTCAAATTAGTCTAATATTGACAGCGATTTGATATTGTTGCTAATAGATATTACAATTTATAGGAAAATAAATGAAATTAACATTTTTAATAAAAACGGAATCAAAATTTACTCATGATAAACGTTATCTATGACACTGATAAAAGTACTTTTATAGTAATTTGAAAGATAGGGAGGCCGAGACGGTTGTAAATATTATTTAACATACAATAGAGAATTTTTTCGTTGCCATTTTCAATACATGTTAATAGCAACACCTGGATTTTTTTCTGAGAATCTTTGATTAGAGAGTTTTGGGATTAGGGAGGTTTAGGTGACTGTATATTTCGCACAAACGAAATTCTTGTTATCGTCGAAGATTTAATGTGATTTATGATCATGATATTTTTATACCAATTCAGGGATAAAAAGTTTCATCTGCAGAATCAAAATGAATAGCAATCAGAAGCGAATGAACAGAATGATTTTCGTTTTGTTAGTAATATTCGCATCTCTTTCTGTGACCAACGGATGGTTTTTCCCATTTGAGTTCACCACGACGACGGGATCAACAGGACCAACGACAGCAGGTGTCCATTAATTTAATTGTAAAAATATTTATTATAATTTTAAAAATGTATTTAATTTTGCACTGAACTTTTACATGTAACTGAATGAAATTTTCTCGTCAGAAAAATTGAAGTTGCAAATATTTTTAAATACTTGCTAATTACTACTATAATAATCAGTTGCAGCTTTTTAAATCAAAATCCACTCCTCATTTGAAAGCACAGAAATAACTCCCAGATTTTAAATGCAAATAACAAAGCAATAAACGAAGTTTGAAGAGCAGTTTTAAATATTTACGTCATATACATTATCATTTAGTTTTGAAAACAAAATCGTGCAAATGCCGACCTTCATTTTGTATGCTTTCTGAAGCCTCTCCCGAAAGTTCTGCATCACCCGGTCATTTTCGGTGCTATTGCCACAATTTTTTGGAAGAAGGCAGCTTTCAGTTCTTTTAGTGTTTCAAGTGTGGTCGGCGGAGCGTGCTGGGCTGTTCATGTTACCTTGCAAGTCACCTGACCATCTTTGTCCGAGCAAAAATGGCCTCTTTCTAGCTGGCCTTGATGATAGTGTATGTGACGTAAATGGTAAACATAGTTTTTTCAAAATAAAATTTTGATTAGTTTCTATCATTCCTTTGTTATTTACGTTTGAAATTTGGGAGTTATTTTTGCCACATCTGTATTATATATTTTATTACAAACCTGAATAAACCGCCTTTCTTTGACCATTCTCTTTAATTCTTTCTCGTATCTGATAGTGTGATTATCATTTACTATATTTTAGATAATTTTTCACAAATGAAGACACTACTTTTAAGATAGAATATACGGGATCGATAAACTCCAACATCGTTTGACCAATCACATGAAAGTTGGCACTTGTGACTTTTCATGGAGAAGGTTTTTATGCTTTCCATTTTACTTTAACTCCTCACTAGAGGCAAGGCAGGCAGCTTACAGCTTGTGAAATTTATGTTTTGAGAATTATAGGTGTTCTTGGAAGAAATGGACACCTTTAAATAATTGCCTTTGAGAATCATTCCATTTTATATTGGTTTGTCCTAACTAATTCATTACCTACTTTCTGGAACTCAATTATGTTCATCCATACCACCACCTTCTCCCGCACCGATTTTTAGTCAGGTCGTCGACCAATGCCCTCAATTTCAATCAAAGACTGCCGCGACGATGTCGGGTCTATGCATCGAAGTTTTGTACGGAGCCAGCTGTTCTCTTATTTAAGTCCAATTTGGATTGCATGTAAATGTGATGAAGAGATCTGGTTTCCCGAACTTGGCCACTATGGCCATTGCATCCTGATAGTTTTGCTGCAATGCGCGTTTGCTTCCGGTAAATGACGTAGTGTCAGCAAAATCAGAGGCGATCGGGAGCGAGCAAGACGGTGCTCGGCAATCGGCCTTCCCCGCTAGAGTTCGTAGTTCCGCCGATTGCTCATTGGTCGAGAGCAAAAGACATCGGCCAATGGGCGATAGGAGAAATCGACGGAAAAAACGTCGGACGTCGACACGAGAGGAGGAGATCAGAAGAGTTTCAGTTTCGATGGTGGAAGGGAGCCGAAAAAAGGCTGCGAGAAGGAGATCGAAGCCGCGACGTGGACGAAAAACTTCGCCTGGAGAAAGCAGATGGAACAAGGAAGGTCGTGAGAGGACCTTGCCGGATTTCCGAGAAAGACGTGGCCATTCTGGGACAAGAGATGAAGTCGCCCGGTGCTAAGAATCTGAAAGACGCAGCATACGAGAAATAGCGACTCGGCCCCGAACCCGAGACGGGAGACGACAGCGAGCGCACGACTGCAGAGCTGAAGAGAGCTCGCGAACACGTCGACGCCGCACACGATTCCCGGCAAGAACTATTTACGCCTCCACGAGCAAAGACAGCAAGGAGCGGATAGGAGCCCAGGTATCAGCCGACGACGGACCGAGGTTAGCCAGTATCCCGTACGAATTTGCGGGTAACGGGGGGGGGGCTCTCTTTGTCACGTGACGCGCGGCCGCTCCGTTCCTGGCTTGGACGGAGAACATATAATTGTAAGCATTACCTGGTTAAGCTTAGATTATAACTAACTCCTAAATAGACTTGGTGCTCCGAAAGGCTTCGTCGGAACCCGCCTCATTGCTAGAAACAGATGGAATGCCCCAGACGCTCAAGGAATTAGCCCTCCATGACCGCCCAATACTCGACTAAGTCAAGACCCTATTGTAAAAACGATTGAAACTTGTTTTACAGTTGTTTGCGGAAGTTGCAGTTCACGACTAGCTGTAGGAGTTGATTTCTGCGGCCTGCGAATGTATGTGGCCCTTATTGCTTCCACCTTCGCTTCGCTTACACTTGGTCTTCCCGTGCTTTTGCGTTTACAAAGATCCAGTTTTCAGAAATTGATCACACCACTTACGGATGCTTTTGTCAGTAGGGCAATCTTTATGAAATTGCCTACGAAATGCCCGCTGGACTAAAATTATAGAGTTTGTTTTTGCATACTCCAAGACGCAAGATGCCTTTTCATTCACAGCTGCCATCTTTACTTTCATCGCGGAAAGGCCACGTGTAAGTAAAGCAAAGATGGAAGGACCTAGCGCTACCACAGCCTCCAATTGCGGGAAGTTTAAAAATATTTTAAACCCGGTCTGGTTAGTTTATGTTATAAAATAAATGCACAGTAAAATTTTGAAATGCCGGACATCATTTTGAATCACCCTGTATATTTAGTAACTCACTTGTCCAGGATCTGCCTTTGCAGCATTACATGTTTATGTTGCGATTGAATGGTGGTATTACAGGTTGAAGTTACATTTTGATTCAGGCCTATATGCCGTTCGCCCGACCATTAATTGAAGTACTGCAGTTCCACTCATTGCCGTTGCCAAGGTAATCTCGCCTTCCAGTCGAACAGTCGCCTTAAACCAAAATGATTTACCGGTTTCGCCAGGACCGTCCAAGAAATGTAGCCTCCTTTCTGGCGTCTCGTTGCATACCGCATTTAATATGTGATTGTACACAATCAGCTGTTATTCATTTAAGAGCGATGTTTGATCAACGAACTCTTGCAATTTTGCCCGAAGGTATGCAGTCTTCAGCCATACCAGTGGATTTGAATCCTGGCACGCTTCAACTTACGGATAATCCTTGAGTCGGCGTTCACTGTTCGTTAGATATTGATCTAAGTCTCTTAATGCGAGATACAGCACTCGAAGGTTGATTGCATCCGAGTTGAATTGATGATGATAGTCTTCTAACAACGCGTCTACACAACTATTCCACATTCGCTTAGGTTCCTGAGGACTTACGGTATTCCAGAATGACGTCTGAGTTGTCAAATCTGGAAAGCAATTGCTTCACGCATCGCATGCAACGATGCCATTCTTCATCGTCCTTTAGCAGCCCTAGAGCTTTTGAAGCCTCCTGGAAAGTATTTTGCAATACACCAACAACTCTTCGATGATATTTAAATGATTTTGGACCACGAATACAGCGAAGCAATCGATGCTGTCGACTTCCATACTCCGTTAGATTCGCATAGGCTTCTTAGACTTCTGAGAATGTCTGAAATTTTTGCTTTTTCGGCGCTATTACGCTATTCAACAAAAAAATGCAACTGTAACTTTGTTTTCTATATTTACAATTGATAATTTAGGAACCAACTAGAATAATACTCGGCTTAGCGCGCGTTAGTTGAATAGGGTAAATTTTTCAATGACTAAATTTGACTTTTTTGCCAGCTTAATTTTTCAATCACACTGTTTACTAATTGTATTACACGCTTCAAACAATTATCGAGCTATTTTTCGAATCTCCCACACGTGAAATTGAAATAGGTAACGACTTTCATTTGGTCTTAACAGCACTTTGAAAATTTTAGCGGATTTCCGTGACTAAGCACTGTTAATTTTAATTAACCCGGCGTTATATTAGTAAAAACAAAGAAGATTTTTAATTGTTTACTTTTTTCGCGTCATTTAGTTTTGTTTCAGCCCGTCGTACGACGGGTACCACAACAGTCGAATCTGTAAATTTGATTTTAATTTAACGTAAGCTTTTAATTACTGTACGCTAAGTGTCTGGAGAAGAGAAGTCGGGAAATAGTCGACTCCAAACTGTCGGGGGAGCAGCATGGTTTCCGACCTGGCCGAAGCACGACGGATCACATCTTTGCTCTAAGGCAGATCTTTGAGAAATCCTGGGAGTATGCAAAAGAGGTCTACGCTTGCTTTGTGGACCTCGAAAAAGCATATGACAGAGTTCCTCGGGAGAAGCTCTGGCAAGTGTTACAAGAGTATGGAGTGGATGGGCAATTACTGGTTGCTATCATGTCTCTGTACGAAAGCTCTGAGATGTGTATCCGGATAAATGGCATTAAGTCAAGACCGTTCACCGTGGGTGTTGGTCTCCGCCAAGGGTGCGTACTGTCGCCACTCTTGTTCATTATCTTTATGGACTGGATAGACAGGGGCAGCCGAGGCGATGAGCGTGTTTGTGTGGGCGACTGCCTGGTGGAGAGGTTGCTCTTTGCTGACGACCTTGTCCTCCTTGGGTCTTCTCGCACGAACCTTCAGCATGCACTAGACCGGTTTGCAGACGAATGTGAAGAAGCTGGGATGAAGATCAGTGTGGTTAAAACTGAGGGTCTGGTCCTTTCAAGACAGCCTGCTCAGTGCGCTCTTCATGTTAGGGGAGCCTCATTGAGACAGGTGGAGAAATTCAAGTATCTCGGGATTGCATTCACGAGTGATGGACGGCAGGAGAAAGAATTGGATGCTCGGATCGGTGCAGCAAGCTGTATCAGACGTGAACTGTGGCGATCCGTGGTAACAAAACGCGAGCTGGGTAACAAAGCCAAGCTCTCCGTCTTCAAATCTGTCTCTGTCCCCATTCTCACCTATGGTCATGAGGCTTGGGTAATGACCGAAAGAGTGCGAACGCGGGTACAAGGGGCCGATATGAGATTCCTGAGAGGTGTGGCAGGTGTTACCCTACTAGATAGAGTGCACAGCAGCACAATAAGGGAGTCTTTAGGTGTTGAGTCGCTACTTCTTCGCATTGAGAGATCTCAGTTGCGCTGGTATGGCCACTTGATACGGATGCTGCAAACTGGTCTTCCTAGGCAGTTGTTATTTTCCAAGCCGGTGGGTAAGAGACCAAGGGGTCGGCGTAGAACCAGGTGGCTAGACTACGTGGAGAATCTGGGTTCGAGTCGCTTGGATATTACCAGGGAGGACATGCGCCTGATGTCGGAAGATCGCGATCGCTGGAGATCCTCCATAGGGTTGCTGCCCCCGCGACCCTAACGGATAAGCGGGTTTGAAAAGTAAGTAAGTAAGCATTTTTTTTTATTATGGCCTATTGTTGCAGAAACTTTGCCTTGCATGAGATACACATTGTAGGTCCGCACATATTCACTGCGTTTACATGCACACTTTCGATCCGGATCGAAAGACAAGTTTCAAGTCAATCCTGCAAAAAGTGGCATGTAAACAGGCTTCAACACCCCGATCCGGATCGAGTTCAATCCCGTCGAAAGAGGTGGTTTGAAACCTGGGAAGCATGCCTCAGGAAAGAGGTCAATCAAATAATAATATCCGGATCGAGTTTAAATTTGCTGTTTGGTTGAAAGAAAAAATATAGAAAATTTTAGCTAAAATAAGTTCTTGGTTGATTTATACCTCAACACAATAAATATTTATAAATAAATAAATGAATAAATTTTAAAATACATTGCATGTTTAATTTTTTTTTTTGTAAACTTTTTTATCAAAATGTCATTTTTCCTAATTAAAAATTTTCAAATTGTCAATCAAATTGGAGTTTTATTTATATATATTTTTATCAAAATTTAATTTAATAATTTTTTTATCAAATTATAATTATCAAATTAAATATTATATTTATATCAAAAATTTCAATTTAACAATTTCTATTTTATTAAATTATAATTTGATAATTATTTATAATAATTATAATTGTAATTTTATAATTTTTATTATTTAATACAATTAAATTGAAGTTTTTGATATAAATCTAAAAATTAATTTGATAAAATCTATTAAAATTATGTTTTGATAAGAATGTATAAAATTATATTTTGTTACAAATAAGTATAAAAAACTTAAACATGCAAATGCATTTTAAAAATTATTAAGGATTATTATATTGAGGTAAATAAATCAAAAACTTGACATATAAATAATATTATAGTTAACATTATAAATAACCTCAACCTTATTATTTATATATAGAAAATTTTAATTGAAAACAAAATTTAAAGAAAAAATCAATAATTACAAAATTTATTGATTGTCAATTATATTTCTAGGCGATAATAATGAGAAAATTTTTAAAAATTGAATTTCAGCCATATTTTAGAGGAAGCGTAATTCAAGTGATAAGGCCGACTGAGCCAACAATGGCGGATTCTGTAGCAGATGACAAAGTCTGGCGTACTTTCCTAATCTAGAGCTTTACCCACAGGGCATCTTATCGGACTCGATCCGGATCGAGTTAGATGCATGTAAACGCGAGGCAATTTTGGATTAACTCAAGTCGATCCGGATCGAAATGTGCATGTAAACGTAGTGATTGTTGCTTATGCATTGTCGCTTCATAACAGACAGACGGGTTAAACAAAATATACAGGATGAGGAGTTAATCGTGAGACAACTGAATATCTCGGAATCTAAGCAATGTATGAAAAAGTGTCTAAAATCAAAAGTGAATTATTTCGTGGGGGAAATTCATTCGTTAAAAAATTACCCCCTCCCTTGTGAGGGGGGCTGGAGGGGTGGGGTAACTTTGAAATCTTAAATAAGAACCCCTATTTTTAATGGTATATTCCGTTTGTACACAATATTCGTGAAATATTTTATTTGGTGTTTTTTCAATTGATCCAACCGTTTAGGAGATAGAGGCCCTGAAAGTGTGGAACTTTTGAAGTTTTGAACCCAATTTTATCGATGAAGACAAAGAGATAGAGAGTGCGTCTGCGGAATACCTCTTCTCTCTTTTGATGGTCTTTAAGAATCCGAAGTCAGAATTTCAAAAATTCAAAATTGTTTGTAGCTGCCGCCACATAAGTTGAACGACAGGATGACGTCATTTCTAACGCCAGCCAAGAGACGTTAACGGGAAGTAAATCGCTTAGGTATTCCTGAAACATCCGCATTCGTTTTCGAAGCATTGTTTTCGTATTTATATTTAGTTTCTATTTTCGTTTTTTCTTTTAAATAGATAAATGAAATTAAAAAATTAATAAATTAAAAAATGACGCAGAATAGTCGACTCGAATGCAATTTGTTTTATATTATGACTTTTAATAGGCTTTCCACGTTTCAACGATATCTCCACCATTACTAAAGTAATGGATGAAGGAAAACTTGATCGAAAACTCCTTTGTCTCTGTAAGTGAGTGCTTCAAAAGAGCGCCATCTGGTTATTTGCAGTCGTACTAACTCACCTAAGCAGACGACACGGGAAATTTTTATCGGTTTTAATCAAACTTTTACTTTAAGAATTGCCTTAATCTAGCCAAAGATTATTAATATTTATTCCCTGAATCATATTTAGTCGTTCCATGAATTAATATCTAATTGATTTGAGTGAAACTTATTTTAATTCAATTAATCTCTTTAACTAAATAACAAACCAATCAAAGACTCACGCGCTTGTTTGTTTGTTGTTTCCTGAATCTAAAAAGTTATGAATATGGTTGAAATCACGGTCTATAGATATTCATGGTCATCGAGCTTCGGCCATTTTCCATTGTTTCGAGAAGCTAAGGAAAACAGATCGCGCCAGGTGCCGCATAGATCGCACCAGGGCCGACCGTAACCTGCGATAGAGGTTTTTCATTGAAACTGAAAATAATGTTTCTGTCTGTCGATAGAGCGGCGCTGCAGGCGTTTTTGGGCCGAATGTACATGCAGCGCCACTTTTCAATAGAGTTCCCGCCCTATTGGGAGCTAGAAACTTTAGCTTCATTTTAACAATGGAGCTCGATGACCATGAATATCTATACACCTTGGTTGAAATTAATACATTAAGAAAGTTTAAGTGTATTATAAATTTCATATAACACCTAAACGGTCGGAACCGTTTTTTTTTTTAACAGATGGGTTAATTGCATTTGTCAACAGGGAAGGGGTGGGAGTTTTAAAATCATATATTTTCATTATTTATTCATTTTTCATTAATCACTGAATGTGATTACTCATTTTTTTGTATGATTAATTTGACCGTAATTTTATAAATGTTTTAGCTTTTTTAATTTCTTTGATTTTCGTTTTTGTTTCAGTTCCTTTTCTCTGTTCTTCATGTCTATTCTCTGAGAATTGACTATCCTTTTTCGGCATCTGAAATTTTTTAAACATCAACGTTCAATATAACAAAGGTATGATCAGGATGTGGCTTATTAGTAAACTCACGGACTAAAACCAAATTTTAGTAGTGTGCAAATCAAAGTATATTTATTTATCATGACCACATATTCCTTGATACAAGACAGTAAGCTAGTATGCATTAGAAAATGCATCAAACTGTTCATCCATAAAAATTTATTACTCGATTTGTAATAATCAAAGTATTTTTTGTAATTTACAGAAATTCGTCCTTAAAATCTGAAGGATGAAGACTTTCTTCATATTCCCATCCCTATTTTGCGAACATTATATAAAAGCTAAATATACTCCAGTCCCTACTTAATTATATTACTATGCAATATTATTTTACGATTAATACAATAATATACGAGTAATACAATAATAAGTACTTTTCCGTGTCCTTTGGAAAGCGGAAAAACTATAGCTTGGGATTATTTCGACTGCTTAGTGCGTTGATACGAATGCAAATACCTAGGTGGCGACACTGAAAAAAAAACTCACGCGCGACGCCTTGGAGTTTTCGATCCGATTTTCCTTCATCCATGCTATAGTAGAACAAGTGCATCATAGATAAAACATGGAAGTGCCTCTCGCCGAAGAAAGCGTCATGCGAGATAGGACGATATATCATGTTGTCCGCTAGAGTGCCACGAAATCCAAATGTTTGTTTTCATTGAGCGAGAATCTTTTTTTGTATCTAAATGCTATAATAATATAATAAATATTCAATTTTGTGCGTTAAATAACTGAAACAATGATATTTTGAAGAAATTTTGTTCATTATTGCTCTTTCTCTCAGTCAACATGTCTAGAACTTAACAGTTAATTTCACGGAAACCCCTGCACCATTTTAATCAATTTTTAAAAAAATAATTCCAAATCATTTTCCTACCATTTTTTAAAAAAAGTGCTCTTAAGCCGGGCCCATATTAAATTTGAAAAGGGTCATTAAAATGAAAGGAGAAAATAAGCATTGAATGAAAGAAAAGCATTTATTTCCTCTAAAAACGATTATAAAATGCAAATTCAAAAATTTTTTAATGAAATATCAAGTGTTCAATTATTTCAAATACATCTGTAATTCTAAAATCATAAAAAGATCATAGGGGCTGTAAGCGCAATCATGTAAGCCGCCAGGTGCGCTGCGATAGCAGCAAGTGACACATTCAGTCGCATTTTAGCATTGGAAATGCTACAAGAGGCGCTTCCTTGTATTCTTCCATGGATAAAATCCAGACAAAGCATATTGATGAGATGACTTACTGCGCATGTCAAAAAGATCGTTCAACTTACATGGCGGCTGCTATAGTGCATAAATAATCTTTTGGGGGTAGCAGTGCTATGGAGACCGAGTCGATGTGTGTGTAATGAAAAATATTGGATTTTTAAAATTCTGACTTCGGAATTCTTAAAAACCATTAAAAAGTAGAATAGGAATGCCTGTAAGATTCACTCTCTATCTCTTTGTCTTCATCGATAAAATTGGATTCAAAACTTAAAAAGTTCCACACTTTCAGGGCCTCTATCTGCTAAACGGTTGGATCGATTGAAAAAACACCAAGAATAAAACATTTTTCGAATATTGTTTACAGTCTGAAATTACCATTAAAATAGGGGTTCCTCTTTAAGATTTCAAAGTTACAAATGCCACAGAGCTCGTATTGTGCAGGAGTGGTTCCAGGAGCATGAGGGGGACTTTACCTTACTTCGGTGGCCTGGCCCCCACAATCTCCAGATCTCACTCCAATTGAGCATTTGTGGGACGAAGTCGAAGGAACCATCAGACGTCCAATCTAGCACAACTAGACAGTGCTATCCATCAGGCATGGTGTCAGATTCCTCCCACCACCTTCCAACATCTCATGGAATTAATGCTACGAAGCATCATCACAGTATTAAAGGCAAAACGTGGCCCAACGAGATACTGACAGGGTGGTCATAATAATATGCTCACTCAGCATAGAATTGCTTGCTTCAGTTCTGCAATGAATTGAAAATTCCTTCCATCCTTGCAGACGGCTCTTGCCAAGATTCCCCGCAAGTTTTCCATCGAATTAATATCCGGCGAAAGTGGAGGCCAATCCATGACACATACTCCAGTCTGCAGAAACCCTTCCCAGGTTGTTTTCGCTGTATGAGTAGGAGCGTTATCTTGTTGATACATGAAGAAAGGTCTACCAAGATTTTTTGCAACAAGCAAAAGATGAACTCTCAGTAACTCCTGATGGTCCGTAGCCTTTATTCTACTAGAAGGAAATGCAAGGGTTGTTTTACCAGGAGAGCTAAATCTTCCACACCATCAATGACCCACCTCCTTGTTGAGGCTTTGAGAACAGCGACTATTCTCGTCTGACATCATGCCTGTAGTAGGACCAGTCATCTGGACACCTAAATTAAACTTTTTTCCATCACTGCAGATGACTGTATCGTATTGTCCAGGTCGTGTGTTCACGAGCCCAGGTCACTCGTTTAGTCTGGTGTTGTGATTTCAGTGCAGGCATTACTTTCAGTTTTCTGGATTGGCAAGTCCACTAGAGCACTAAAGATATTTAGAGCCTTAAGTCCACTAGAAGTGGGTGACATCTGGTGGTAACAATACAAAACACACAATGGCGGCTGAGAAGGGTATAAATGACGCTTGCATGGACGAAGGCTGTGACAGGAAGACAGGCGTTAAGCATTTAAGGGCGAATGATAGATACTGCTGTATAGTTAAATATAAACCAAAATATCGTTCAGAAAAACATAAATCTAGATACATTTCCAAAGAATAAATTTTTAAGAAAAGAATAAAAAGTAAAGGTTGAAGTTTGGAAAACCTATTTCACGCACATTTACAGATTGCATTTCCAAGATTCAAATTATTATTTTCCAACCAGGCTTTACTGGTTTGATTGTGAGTCTGTTACGATGCATATGACAGCCGACATGTATGTTTTGATCCGATTTTGGTAGAAATTTTGGAGTTTAAGAGTTAAGTTTGTTGATATTCTTCTAAACTGATGTTACTCATCACAGCATTACTATCACACATGGCTTGAAACAACAATATGACATTTTCATGGACAGGGATTTATTTTCCATTCCATGATACAACCAAAGTGTGGCTGTATGGAATGTTGGCTGGCTAATGCGGAAAATTTTGGTAAAATTTTTAGGAAAACATCTCTCGCCCTGTCATTTGAGAAAGTTCAAATTTTGTTGTAAGAGACTCCACATGACACAAATTTTCTACTACAGATGGTTTATAAAATCTTCCCGTTTTCTTTATTTTACTCCAGGTGTGCTCAAGGTCTATGCAACTCAGGTCTCTATTTACCGTTCATTCTTGTCACAATTTCGACTCACGATACTAGCACTGTTAACTTTTATTCGATACTGCCGATACCGATATGATCGAAATACTCAATACAGTATCGGGTATAGACCCAACTCTACCCTACAATATTCAATTAGGAAGGTATTTAAAAAAGCAATAGTTTGCTGGTTTGAACGCATAACCCAGCTATTTTGCAATAATGTGTTTTCATTCGACGCTTTCACAAAATAATAAATATTTTTTATTAAAAAGGCCTCGCCTTATATCAAATAACATACTCTTTCAATTCCTCGTTTTTTAATCTAAGCAAGGATGTTGGCCAATGATGTCTTTAAAATCATTTTGTTCGTAACCTAGCATAAGTGAAGTAGCCAGTAGTGTTGTGTTAACACCCTACAACTCCTCCATATTGGGTGACTGCGGCGCCACCTAGTCACGGGATTTGCCAATACATGCACTAGCCAAATACGAGGTCTGTTCAAAAAATAACCGAACTTTTTTAATTACGCGGCAAACGATCATCGTAGCGACGAGCGGTTGGCAATACTGCAATTGTCATATCCTTCTGTCTAATGGACTATTTACAAGTTTTTACATGTTGTGTAGTTTCCTAGTTGAATGCAACGTGTTTCAGTGGTCGTGACGACTTTTGTAATGTCCGATTTACGAGAACAACGATGCAACGTGAAAATCGAAAAGAGTCGCAGGGTGCTAGGTCTGGAGAGTAGGGAAGCTGGGGGAAGACAGTCATCTGATGTTGGCACAACACTGGCGAAGTAACAAGGCTGAGTGCGCAGGCGCAACCATGAAGCGCAACTCTGAGTCGTCTTGCCACAACAGTGGTCTCTTTTTGCGAATTTTTTTCGCGCAACCTTTTCCAAACGTCTTCTTAGGACAGACGGTTGACTGTTTGGTCTTGAGGCAAAAATTCAAAATGCACAACTCCGTTGAAATCGAAAAAAAAAACCGGTGAGCATCACCTTGGCAGAGGACCGACCCTTTGCCAACCCACTGTGACCACTGAACTTCGTTTCCGTGAATGTTTTCTCCAGTTTCACGCAAAATTTCACGTTGCATCGTTGTTCTCGTAAATCGGACATTGCAAAAATCGTCACGACCACTGAAACACTTTGCATTCAAATGGCAATAACTAGGAAACTAAACAACATGTAAAAACTTGTAAATAGTCCATTAGACAGAAGGATATGACAATTGCAGTATTGCCAACCGCTCGTCGCTACGATGATCCTTTGCCGCGTAATTAACGAAGTTCGGTTATTTTTTGAACAGACCTCGTATATGCTTTTGCAGTTCTTATAACTGTGGACTGTGATACCTGAATTGCGGGATGCGATGCAACTGATCGTGTGCTAGAATGAGAGTTCTTTTATGACAAATCTTTTTTGCCGTGCTGAAAGAGCAGCATGGCGACCAGTTTATTTTCTCGTCCTATAAGCATCCTTCTGAGCAATGAAATTGCTGACAAATTTGTCAGATCACTCGATTCTTCTGCCAATTTCTCTGAGAGAATGTCCAGCTTCGTGTAATTCTGTTATTCTTCCTCTTTCAAATTGTGTCAGTTTGTTTAGGATACCGTGCAAAATGAATTGTTTCACACAGAGTTGAAAACTGATTTGGTTTTAATGTTTCTCATGATGATTTCCTGGCTTGTATGCAAATTGGTGCAAATGGTGGTGCTATCATTTTGACCCAGCTTACAAATAGTGAATTCATGCAATTACATGATTTTATCGATAAAAATGATAATGTGAAGTTTGAAGTTTTCATATTTTTTGCTAACCAGAAATGTAATAAAAAAAAAAAGGTTGTTACATATTTTTTGTTTTGGGTAATTGTGGTTTTCCTCTGTGGTGCTATCATTTTGACTCGCACCTTATATTAGAAATCAATATATAGATGATTTTATTTTATTTCTTTTTTTTATTTAGGGACGGGGAAACCAGGATCTTGTCCCACTAGAGGATATGCGTCTTTATTTTGTTTTCCGTGCACTTCTGACCGACAATGCTTTGGTTCTCGAAAGTGTTGCCAAGACGGTTATTTCCCAAAAAGATGTTGTTTTCGGCCTGTTCTTTAATTTAAATCTGAAATCTTAATATTTGTACTTGAAATTTATCTTCATGTAAAGGTATAGATTTCAACTAATAAACTGTGCATCGAATTATTCTTGTATATCGTTCAGGTTATTTTGTATACTAACACATTAAACCGACTGATGGCATAGAAAATAATAATTTATTTCCGGCGTTTTCTTCGTCTTTTATGCTCTAGCTTTCACATTTATAACTAGCAAAACACACTGCGAAAGACGGGGATAATATTTTCAAACTTTCCGCTCTTCCGTATGACCTATGGACTCAAAGCCAATAGAGTCGGCCCAAAAATATAAATAATTAATAATTTTATATTTTCCACAACACGTATCATTGAACCAATTTTGACTAATTCTGACCAGCAAGGATCACCGTGTAGTCACTTTATTCAGAAGCCTTCTCTCGAATAGCAAAAAGAAAAATTCGCTGATCAATGCATAGGCCATTTATACATGAAACTGTATAGTGAAAAACGTGATCTCCTCTATTATTTGTGACCTTTTGAACCGGATGTCGTTCACCAATTTTTTCCACCAACGAACTCAAGCTGTCGTTTTGCTTCAGTTGTCGAATGGCTAAAACGGAAAACGAAATTCGGAAGCGTTCGAACGCAACCGCACTAAAAGACAGACAGACGCACATTGTTAAAACATAGAATCTATCGGTCGTAATAAGGAAATATAAAAACACCTTTTTTATATTTTTACTTTAAAAAGTGCACTTAAAAAGTAATAAATAATTTTTGGTTTCTCGCGTTAAAATATGAATTCCTAAAATTAAAAAAGACAATGCTATAGCAGCGCGTAGTTTTTCATCTTAAAATTTAATAGGACACACTGCTTAAAAAAACACCAGCAAAGGTTTCTTTGAAATGCCATATTAAATAATAGCATCGTCTGTTATTCCAGTCACAGATTAATAATCACAAATGGTCAACTTTCCATACTTAAATGAATGAGGTCAAAAACTCTCCCCTCTGAGAAGAATTTCTCAGTGGACTAACCATCTTTATTCTCGGATCGGACGGTTAGAGTAACCGGTTAAGATCGGAATATCTGCCGTTTTCGAGCAGAGTTAAAATAATATCATTGTTTTCTCGCCGGGATATATGATCGACCAATATGAACAGGGCTTAACTCTTCTCACCGATTAGAGTTTTTGACCTCAGCCAAGTTTATAACAATTTGGTTGATTAGCCAATCAGCATTCGGCATTGGTACCAAGTGGCTGAGATAAGAAGTAAAAATGGCATCATATATTAAAAAATGGATACAGCACATCGTCTGAATTCATGGATTTTTGAGGAGGAACTTCGTGGAGGTGCTCGGCTGCGCCATCGTTGTTACTGGTTGCTATTGAGAATTCATCGGTGGATTTTCCAAGAGGGAGTACATCTCAAGTCTCTTTAACTTTTAAGTTTCGTCATTGAGTAGGTACGTCCTTCTAAGGACACTTGCTTCTTAGCGACGACAGGCGCTGCGTCGAAAGCTGCTAACATTAATATACAATATGCTGATGGTAAGGTTGTTAGCTTGTGATGTAGCTTACAAGGATGCATGTAAGGATCCCCGATTTCTTGCATTGGACATCATTATTAATGAGCAGCTTGAGGCACTAGATTCCGAACTGAACAAGAAATATCTGGACTTGGAGTCAAGGTTGGAAGCGCTATAAATTGATAGCTATAGAGAGAAAGTAAAGAATGCAAGTTTGGAAACTTCCAAAGGCCTTGCCAATCTTGGGAATGATATCAGGGGATTTATGGGCTCTCCCATTACGTCCGATTCGCTCACGATTGATCCTCCACTTAATAATAAAGAAGGTTCTGCTGGCCTGGGAGCGCTCAGCGATAGAAACTGCTTTCTAAGAACAAGGACAAAGAGGAGGCTCGATAATAACTCCGCTGACATACATGGAGCTGATCGGCATGTCGCGCGGAGTAAGAGGAACAGAGGAGGTGTTAGGATCGACAATATTCAGTCCATTGTCGATGTCAACGCTAACAGGGTTGCCAGGTTCAGACATTAATGGCTCGCCCAATTGGGAAATTGAAGTAGCCCAGAATCGCAAATTTTTTTGGTCGTTATTTAAATTAGAATTTAATTTAATTTATTCAAGTTTCCAACGGGATTTACCCATAAAATACATTATAAGCAGCAATAAGAGGGGGGGGGGATAATCAGAATACAATAACTAAAAGGAAAAAGAAAGCAATCAGCAAATTCTGCATATAATTAAAAATACCAAATTCTATGTAAAATACTCTAAAAACGATAAAAATTACAATTAAAAAGATCCAAATTCTTAGAAATAGAATTACCAGTAAATTGGATACGAATAATTGTCCGTGGTGTCTGCGATAGCCCAATTGGTAGAGACATCGGCCATGATAGTCGAGGTTCCTGGTTCGAATCCGGGTCACAGAATTTTTCCTTCCATTTTTCAATTGAAAAAATCATTATCTATGCTTGGAGACGAATCTCCAGTTAATATTTATTATTTACTTGTGAGTTCATCAACTTTCTGATGGTTTGGAGTGGAGAAATTCTCGATCTGCAGGCCAGGTTTCCCGTCTCCCATTGGGCTTTCAACCGTGACAACTTGGTTGTCCGTGGTGTCTGCGATCGCCCAATTGGTAGAGGCATCGGCCATGATAATCGAGGTTCCTAAATAAATATTTTACCTATGCTTGGAGACGCATCTCCAGTTAATATTTACTTGGATACGAATAATTGCACACATTGTTTCATAGTTTGTGGTGCAGAAAGGAATGTGAAAAGTAACTTTACTACGGTGAAATCAGGAATTTTGAAATTAACTCTGCTCAGAAGTTCGGGGGAATCAATATACCCATTTATCAATTTATAGACAAAGAGAGCATCTTGAATCCTTTGTCTACTCTGTAATAGATGCTGTTCACAGGAATGGTTATGGATTTAAGCTCAAATCGAGAGGATAAAAAATGTATGAATCGTTTTTGAACAGATTGAATTTCATCAATAAGACAGTGATGGATTCCAAACGACAGAAGCGTATTCTAGAATAGGTCTAACGTAGGTGCAAAATAGAAGAACTAAAACTGAGGGTTTATTAATAACTTTAAAAGAACGAATTAGTAGTCCTAAGACATAGAATAAAATACAATACATACGAAATACATAAAAATACAAATAAACCATACAATAAAAATATAAATCTCCGTAAATTAGAAAAGTTTTATACTTCAAAATGACTGCTGATGGATAAAATAATAAATCGTTTGTCAGTAAACATAACATTTTAATACGTTGTAACTTACATGAACAAATCATTAATAATTAGGTTTTTAAAATACTACAAATAAAAGATACCATTAAAAGACATTATACAAGGTTGCCGTTAGGATCAGAATCGTTATAAATTGAATTGATAAATCTTGTTAATCATCAAAATTACTAGGAAATCGTTGTAAAATTTCTTCACACAATGATCGTAAAAAGTTGAAACATCTCTCCTTTAAAACATCCTTATTAACGCTATTTACACATTTATGCAGTTCTTGAAGACATTCAAATCTAAAATCTACTTTATATAATGGCAAAAAGATTGACTCAAAATTTGAAACGCTTGTTTCTAACCAGCCATGATTAGGATCCACAGTCCTTTTTAATAACGACAATGCCAAGCCTTTCAATTCTGAAATCATCTGAATACGAAGGATCATCTGAATCATTAAAAACAAGTTGGTCTACAGCATAGTGCATAAGATAACAGGAAAAGAAAGCGTTTATGCACTTACCTGAACATTCTTCTAGCCATGCTATAAAGCACTTTTCTTTTTTACCATGATGTTTGGTAATTTTTTTTTATATTTCGCCCATTTATCTATTTTATACCGTAGGAAGAAGCAAATATTTGATTAAAATATCCACTTCCACTCCACTGCCCGAGAATGAAAACAGGAAATGGAGTGAGTCACTGCACAGAAAATGGGAAGCACGTACATGGTGAGAGGAAAAAAGGACGCATTTCATGGGAAGAACGTGGCAAAGACCTATGAGAAAAAACAACTTTGTCTTTGCGTCTAGCGATAGCCTATGGGCAAGATGTTTGCTGTTTTTTTCATTTTTAATAATTGTCTAAAACCATTTTTTTTATTGAACAATAATTTCGGCCAAAAATCGCCACAAAATTTGCACAAAAAAGAAGATCGCCCAAAAATCGTCACTTGCAATAAGTAGTAGCCCAATTCAGTCGCAAACTCAAATTTGAAATTTTAGTCGCAAATTGAACAAAAAAGTAGCCCAATTTGCGATAAATCGCCCAACCTGGCAACCCTCCGAGCAAGGGACTGTTCCAATATTAAAGGTAAAGAATCCCCTGAATGCATCAGATGCGCAGGTCAACACACATCCAGCTACACGAAATGCCCAAAATACCCCTAGCACCAAAGCAGTGGTCGGTAGAACGTTTGCTTCTGTCGCCTCCAGTTCTGTTATTAAAGGAATTGTAGATCACAATGAATTGAGTATACAGATATGTGGGGAACTTGACGAATCTTCTAAAGGAACGAAGCAAAGATTTACCTCAGCTTGTCTCAGTCGAAACATAATTAACCTTGGACAGACAACCTTATAGAGTAATCAAGCAAAGTAAGCTTCGTTGCACTATTTGGAATGCGAGGGGGCTCTTTCACAATCGCACAGAGTTTTACAACATGTTGGAATATTGTTATTGCCTTTGTGTGTGAAATTCATCTCAAACCGAGTCAGAGCTTCAAATTGTCTGGTTATTCTGTCTACCGCAATGATAGAACCCTTACAAATGCTGCTGGCCCTGCGTTTGGTGGAGCAGCAATTATAGTCAAACAAGGCATTGATCATGGCGAGAGCACCACTACTCCTTTCGTGGGAATGGAAGCCGTGTCCGTGATCATAAACGAAGTGAACGTAGGGGAAGTTAAATTTATCTCCTTGTATAACTCGCCCAGGCATAAGCTTGATCCCTGTGAGCTCGATGATCTGCTAAACGGGCCCATTCCAGTTATTATGGCGGGTGACTTGAACGCCAAACACCCACACTGGATTTCCAAACGTATGAAACATAATGGCTCCATCCTCCATGGTTACTTGATGAATCAAATTGACACCTTTGTCATCGGTCCTCTTGAAGACACCTACTATTGCGACCACTCGCCCGTCAGTGACGTACTTGATATTGCTGTTCTCATGGGGTTTTTCAAGCCGTTTAACATCTTTACTGTGAATGCTTTATACTCAGATCCACGCCCACTCGCACTAAACTTCGAAGGTTTAAACCTAAAACTGAGGACAATCTATGAAGTAGGCAAGATTGGAAGCTATTTAGAGATCTATTCAAGGAAAGCAATATTTCATATAAGTATCCTGCCAACAACAACGACATTGATGATAATATCCGCGATATCGCTCAATTGATCATTCAGCCACTGAATCCAGCACCACTGCCATCAACCGTAAGCGACCCGACTATCTCGATCTTCCCCTGGCCATCAGGTAACTCATACTTGAAAGTAACTCCTCCAGAAGATTGTAGCAACGTACTAGGTGCCTCCAGTTTAAGACCAAATACAACAGGCTAACTCACAAGGTTAGTAAACAGGTGAAGGAGCTACGAAACCAAAGGTGGAACAACGATATCAAGAACCTGTCTATCCGATCTACCTCCCCTGGTTGCGGATAATGGTAATTTTGTTAGCAGCCCCCAGGAAAAAAACTCAACTTATCGTGAACACACTGAAGAGCCAATTCACCAACCCCATTGCAGATAAACTAATAGGTATCAAGAATACCCGCCAAGTCATTTAAGAGTGCATATATTATGATCTTACTCATCACGTACTTAACCCTCTCCATGCCATAGAAGTAACCGAGATCTCGATCATCATAAAACGTCTTAGGACTAGAAAGCTCCTGGTATCGACTCCATCACCAACAGTGCATTAAGGAATTTACCTCCAAAGGTTGTCTCCTTAATTACCAAGACCTTAAATGACTGCTAGAACCGCGGCTACATCCCCAACACCTGGAAGGATTCAGTCATCCTCACTATACCTAAGCTGGGTCTAAATCCTGCTCTTCCCGTCAGCTACAGGCCCACTAGTTTATTGCCTACGCTTCCTAAGGTCTTCCAGCGCACTATTCTGAAGAGGTTCAATGACTTCTGCGAACCAAATATAGTTATTCGCAATGAGCAATTCGGCTTTCGTTCGAATTATTCATGCCAACTCCAAATATGGAGGCTTGTAGCAGATTAGAACAGTCCTCTCAATTACTCTATGTACGGAGGAATAGATTTTTCTATCGAAAAATGGAAGGAAAAATTCTGCGACCTGGGATCGAACCAGGAACCTCGGCTGTCATGGCCGACGCCTCTACCAGTTGGGCTATCGCAGACACCCGGCCAGCCATGCTGACTCAAGGTGTCTTAAAGACAACCAAGTTGTCAAGGTTGAAAGCCCAATGGGAGGCAGGCACCTGGCTCACAGATCGAGAATCTCTCCTATCCAACCATCAGAAAGTTTGTGGAACTCACAGATAAATGAAATAACCTACAGTTGAACTAACCTTGGTATGGCCAACATGGTAGCTATATTCAGGTACTCCTAAAGAAGTTATTTCTAAAAATCGAGTCATGATAGTTCCTTGGTAGCCGGTATTTTGGGCCACTCTCTAGCCTTTAAAGGTCACTTACGGTTTCGTAGACCCCGACAAGTCCTGGAAGTCAACTTCGACGATATCAACAAGGGCGTCTTCTCTGACTTCTGGATCTCCTAACCCGCAGATGGGTCATAACTACGTCAATCCACAATCTTACTAGGTAATGACGCTATCCTCAGGATGACTCAACGAGACCATCAGGCTTTTCCTCTATCTCAGTGTTGCTCTTTGGGCGAGTGTGCTATGGAAGCCCTGCTCTCAGACCGCTCGTGACTTTTTTTTTTCACTTCAATGCTCGATTGTCGATCATATATTGCCACTAATCACGCCATTTGTGACATATATATATATATGACGTAAATTCCTTTGAGGAACGAGGCTAACGGCAGATAGGCCAGGATACTCAAAAGTCACTTGATCATCGGGGTCCGAGCAACAATCCATCCTTCATTGTCTCCATCTTAAATTCTAAAAAAGTGTTTTTTTCTTTTTTGGAAATGATGAAGGATGGATTGCTTCTCGAACTCCAGCAGCCTGGTCTTTTGAGTGCCCTGGCCTGTCTCTCATTTGCTTCTCGGACTCCAGCAGTCTGGTCGTTTGGGCAATATATGACATAGACTCATCGAGTTTACGTTACTAGGATCAATTTTTTAAAATTAATTTTGAAAAATTTGTAAAAAAAAATTGGAATTTAATAAAACAAATTACTTCCGATTGTGAATTGAGTAATGCTAATAATAAAAGAAATGACAACGTTAAACATTATAAAATTAAATTCGTTAATTTTATTTAAAAATGGAATTCATAACTTACAAATAAATACTCAATATGATTTTACAGCAATTTGTTAAGTTCTTGTAGAAGCTCTTAGCTTATGTTTATAGTTCTTCACAAATCTTCCCTTGGTTGGTTTATGCTACGTTTTACTTGCTTGTCAGTTCCCAGAATTTTTTTTTGTTTTGAAACCGCTTTGCCCTGTGATTTTCACTTAATACTCGTAGCGTTAGAGTAATTTTAAAACTCTTCTTCATGGTAGAATCGGAGATTGTATAACTCTTACAATGGCAGAATTTTAAAGAATAATGAAAATTCATCCAATCACAATAGACCATGTCCGTGATATGTACACTCCAACTGGTGGTGTATTTCTAAAACGCCATCAGGTGTAACAGCCATCATGATTGCCTTAGTTGAGGAGGAAAAGCAGCTCCAAATATTACTTGGTATTCTTTTTCAACTAACGAAGAGCTACGGAAACAGTCTTAATGAAGTAGTTTTTAATAACATTCTAATACAGCACCCAGATGATGACGATTTCCACTGAGCCTGCAAATTAATTTATACTTTGGAAGCTTATAAAGAGCAAAATTAAACATTTTAACCGAATCAAGACCAATCTTTCACTTAGATTTAATTTACAATTAATGTACTTATATAATAATAATTATTTTATTTATTACTTTTCATTTATTTATTTATTTATTATATCAAATTACATTTTGTTATATACAGGGTGTCCGGAAATAAATGGTAAATATTCATACACGTGAGAGAACATGTATAAAGAAGCATTTTTATTCCTATGAACATGGTGTCGCAAGCCAACCCCCACAGACATACAGGGGGATTAAAGTATGTTGCGCCGCCTGATTGTTGGCTTCCCGCGAGCGAATAGGCAACGTGGTGCAGCCCACATTGGAGCCTACAGACCTTAGTACTCACGGGCTCTTAATAACTGCATCAACGATCCCATTTGTGGTGGTTCAGGTAGTAAGCTTATTTGTGAAATGTATGCAAATCAATCGTGTGCCACGACCTCCAGTGACATTTAAGGTATTAAAGGTTTGTGGAGTGACCTGACAGGGGCGCCCATTCGAGCATACATTGACATCTCTTGAATAGATGTGGGCTGCACCACATTGCCTACTCGCTCGCGGGATGCCAACAATCAGACTGCGCAACATACTTTAATCCCCCTGTATCTCTGTGGGGGTTGGCTTCCGACACCATGTTCATAGGAATAAAAATGCTTCTTTATACATGTTCTCTCACGTGTATGAATATTTACCATTTATTTCCGGACACCCTGTATATACATACAATAATAAATTAAAAATAAAAGGCATGATCAAAATTCTAAGGATTCCCCAAAGACTAACTGGCTTGTATAGGGAGGCCTAGAATTTTATTTTATAGTTTACTATACGTTATTTCAACAAGGATTAATAATTTTTCCATACTAGAATTGCATTTTTGATCATTCTAAAGGTAGTCAACAACTGTAACCATCTTGGCAGTGGTTTAAATAAAGCTGGAATATAATATTCTCTTTCTCTACATTCATAGTGATTGAAGACTTTTGGTATACAGAACAGGTTTTGACGTCTTAAGTTATATATCGGTTTTTCTTATTTAGAAATTCAGTATTAAAGAAGTATTTCGCTATAGTATTATATCCCAGCTAGCACTCATATGTTATATTTCCGTTGGAAACTGGTATTTAGGTTGGTAAACCGTAAGAGCTGAGAATGGAAATGTTCAGATCTTGTTATTAAAGTGTTCGGTTAGATAACGGTTAGATGTTAAGTAATTCCTACGTTTGGTACTCGTTGGGAAATCGTAATATAATTTCACTCATGGCTCGTATAAAATGGCGATCCATTATTGGATGTTCACTAATTGACGTATGTGCGCAGTAAAAATGCGCAGAAGAGCAATGCAGCATCTAATTCAGAGACCGTTAAAGTAAGCGCCTCTGATCTAATTTGACTGAAAGCGCGCCTTTTACAAACGTCTCTGATCGACTATTGAAGATTGACATCTACGCTCGCTTCCTGCTTTTTTGTTTCTCCAAGAAAAAAAGTAAGTTATAACTTACTATTATATATGTTTCAATATAATTATTTGTATTTTGGTGTAACTTTTTAACACTTATTTTGTGGGATTCTATTTTCACATCATATTAACAATATTTATTTCTCTTTAAGAAATTGCTGTTTTCTTATTCCTACGGAATAATCATATAAGGTATGCAATCTTTTTTGATCTGAAATTCATATTACCTTGTGTTTGCTTGAGTACAAATAGAAATAACAATTTTACTTGTATTTTAACAAGTAGGATAAACTGTACATACGTATAAGACTATTATTACTTGTCCAGAGTCATTGGAATAATATTATTGGAAAACGACGTTTATTTATTTAATAATAATGGAAGCTGTTCGTTTAATATGAGATTATTTTTATAGCTTATTTAATTCATCGTCACCACGATCAATACTTTTGGGACACCATGAATTTTGGCCATTCTGAATTATTATTATTATTTTGCATGCTTTTGTAATTTTTAGTGTATAGTTTCAAATTATTATATGTATATTTTTTTTCCTACAGATGCTGCTAAAAAGGACCCCGACCTGAGACGTTGGAGATAGGGTTTTTCCAAACTAATCGAATAAATCGTGAAAAAAAATTCGACTAAATAACCGATATTTTTTTTTCGAATAAAAAATCGAGTAATCAAATTTTCAAATTACTTTGAGGGGGATGAAAATATGACAACCATCCAGGAACGGTTAGGCATAGGCTTTGGAATTCATCTATCCCAGTGTTTATAGTATTGCAAAGAAATATGTTAGCTTAATTTCGACCTCTGTTCCGTCAGAATGTTTATTTTCTCAAGCAGGAAGAATTATTTCACCGTCACGGAATCGAATTTCTGGCATTTTTTACAGAGCTTAGATGTTAAATACTGGAATTTGTAAACGATAGTTTTTAAAATTTAGATTTTGTAATTTGTTCTCTTTAAAATTCGTGTAATTGATGATTTTGTTCAATAAAATAAAAAACTATTAGCGAATTTGTATTTTTATTCGATATTTACTTAGACATAAATATCATTACTCATTATCGACAGATAAAAAAATCGAGTATTCATTTGTTCGAATAATTTTTCCTAGGAAAAACACTACTTGGAGATTTCCAAGAAGGACCCCGACCTGTTACTAAACGGAGACGCAGGCCCGATAGGAGATTCGACACTTATCAAATTGCTTAAAGAGTCAAGTTAATTTTGTATCATCGTTTATCTTTTACTTTCTTTGATTTTATTCATTGTAATTTTATTAATCGGCATTCGGTATCGATTGTAACGATTGTTCGCGACCAGGAGGAAGTATCTCTACTAGGTCCGCGCTTCTGATGTTAAGAGACTGTTTTCCCCCCATTCGTCTTTCTTTTTATTTTGTAATTTACATTTGTACCTTTTTATTGGATAATGGCCACTCTGGCCCTTATATATATTCTCTGTAATTCAACCAAATTTTGTATCGGCATTGAATAATGGACTCAATGAGTTCGAAATACGTATATGCTTAATAAAATTCTTTTGTGGACAAGAGGTTGTTGTCAGTTGGTCATGTCGTTATCCACAGTCCTTTCCAGTTTCTCATATTAATGTTGGGATCACGTTAGGAAATCATTGGGAATATATTCTATAGAATTCTATATAATATATTAATGTTGGGGTTATGTTCGAAAATTGATGGAAATACGTTATATTAATGTCAGGGCTATGTTAGAAAATTGTTGGAAA
>JAHWFO010117657.1:663798-698582 GCA_023313115.1 Rhysida immarginata | reverse complement strand
GTTGGAAATACGTTATATTAATGTTGGGATTATCTTAGAAAATTGTTGGAAATACGTTATATTAATGTTGGGATTATGTTAAAAATAACCCAGATCTAACGGTTAACCAACCATCAGACAGCGTACCATTTCTGCGTTAGTCTAACGTATGGACCTAACGTTGCAATTACGTATTGGAATTTACATTGGAATTACGTAAGCATGCTAGCTGGGATTCAAATAAGTCATCTAATTTAAGCAGTTTGGGTCGTCTGTGTATTTGATCAACGGATAAATTTTTTATAGTATTATCAATTTTAAACATTTTCATTATCCTATTTTGCATAACAACCAACTCCCCAGAATTGGGTGTGAATTTGTAGATTTGTAATCCATATCGTAGATGGTGAAGAGGCGTGAAGAGAGTTTTCGTGACTCTTGCTCAACGTTAAATGGTTTCGTTGAGCTCAAAATAGATGACTGATACATGTGAGATAAAATGCAAAGATATCTATACCCTGTCTCAGCTTTAGTTGAGAGTGACGTCACGAGTGAAGCGGTTACAGTTCGTCCGCATGAACAAATAGTTCGAATAATTTTTCTATATAAAATGTTCAACATTCTTTCTGCAGTCATATTTCATATTTTCCTCGTCGATATAATAAAAAAATCGGCGGATAGAAAGCCCTTTGACGAAATTAAAAAAGAAAATTAAATGAAGTCAGTCTGTAGTCGAGATTATTTGATTGTAAAATGGCGGCGCCTGGTTCCTACATGAGGAACGTGAAAGAGATGTGCCAGAAATGAAAGACGATCCGATTTTCCACGAAGAGGGTTAAAATATCTTAAACATTAATTAAAAAATTTATATCTGACAGATACCATTCGACTAATTTACTTTTGAGAAGCCACACGATTATAGGACGATCTAACGTAGTATAAGGCTATGGTACTAGTCTAACGGCGGAAGGATACAATGTTGTGCACTATATCCGTGACGTCACTCTCAACTGAAGCTGAGACAGGATATAGATGAATTGCAAGGTTCCTTACTGTCAGCGCGAATCGCAGACGTGCGGAGCGGGAAGACGAAAGTTTATGGAGAAATAACAACCAGAAGGTATCTATAAGACGGCGATGGTTCTTAAATAAAGCTGAGTGAAGCCATAAGTAGAGAATTTTATGCCATCTCGGTTCAGAATAACGACAAGAAATGAGATAATTCAATCGACATTGCAAAGGTTATTTACATTCAAACTTTCATATATTGAAATTTTGGAAAACAAAATGAATGTTTAAAAGATTTTTTTCGATAAAATAATTTATGTATTTTATACATTTGTTATAATATTAAAATCGATTAAAATACGTTTGTTATAATCCTAAGGATTCAAAATGTGGACAGTAGCAGCCAAAACCGACGGCTTTACGTTCCCTCCGAATCACAGGGGTAACAAGATAGATATCCACTGGCGTCACCTAACCAGTGGCTGGCCGTGCCTGAAGTTACATAACTCTACTGAGCGACAAGAGATCAGCGAGCCAACCACCCCTTCATTTCATTATTAGTATATCAATTTTATATTTATATTTTATATTTGTATATTTATAAGTTAGTGGTTCGCGCTACTCAGATCTTTGTGCAAGGGGTTTGCGAGTAGAAAAAGTTTGGGAATCACTCCGTTAGTTGCTTATTTTGCAGAGATTGTTTTTGACGATCCATCAAAGCCTACCGAAACTAAGCTTATAATAATAACCTTACAAAACAAATTCACAAAGGCTTATTTGAAATTTCTTTCGTATATTCGTGGGGGATTACAGATGCAAAGTGAAGGTTTAGTTTTGTGGCAAAATAATACATGTAAAGGAAAAAAAGAGGTTTCATATTCGTTTCCCCAGGCAATGGCAGTGTAGGGTAATGATGTAGGGTAATTGCAAGGAAGCAGTAGGTTTTTTTATTCTCTCCTGGCGGCAGCACTGCTCAGATCTCTCCCTGGGTCATGCGGTGAAGCCACTCGCTGTCACGTTCAATTTCAGTTTTCATTTCTCCCCATCCAGCTTCCAAACTCCAGCGGGATTGGAATGTGGAGGGGAGTTCCGTCCACCCTCCAAGTTCCCATTGTTTCCCCCTCTTTTTCTTTATCAAAATTGTTTTTACTGAAATTAATTTAAGTTCATGTTTTTAAGGGAAGTTTATGTGACACATTTTAATTTTAAGATAAGCACATTTTTATTTATTTTGATCAGTTATACTAGTTTTTTTATTCATTCTTAATTTTGTTGACTTATTTTACTTTTTGATTAAAAATTTTCTCATTCCACATATTTTAATTTTCATTCTTGTTAAGTTAATTTTAAATTTATCTTTCACTTACAACAGCAAATTAATTTTTATACTTAGTTCGATTGGGGTTATAATGTTTTAATATGTGATTAAGACAAAGACATAGAGTAGTTACGGATGAAAATGGCGGCAAAGTTTTATTCACAAGGTTTTGTTTTACCTGCCTTTAAAACAGCTGATGAGACGTAAAATGTACACATACAGTTTTATTTTTTACACTCACATTTGTTCGTCATCTTTTTTTCACAAAACACTTTTTGTTATTTTTCTTAAAGTCGTTGATTTGAAAAATAAAATCATAAATTTTTCTTGGGTACGTTTATATGTTTTCACGTACTCACTCCTCAGCATTTGTAAAATTTTCGTTTTCGATTTGATCAGCGAGTGAGTAAGCTGACCCTGCCGTGCAATATAGCCTGTTATTTGGGTACTCAAACATAAAGATGGGGTTATTAATCAAGTCGTCATTCGACGTTAACTAATTTCACACTTAGCAATTCACTTGACATACGGCAATGCTCGTAAAATTTGGTGAACGCACGAGTCCACGTTCGATGATCAGAGAGAGCTCAATTTAAGGATGAGTACCCTTAAACACGCTTTTAAGTCCCGGCAAGTGGTATCCAAAAGCCTTCAACCGTTTCCAGTCTGACTGACTAAGCTTCAACTCTTCTGGATTAGGCATCAGCAATGAATAGTATCCTTCTACACGCCAACTTAACAATGAAATTTCTCTTTTTGTTTCAGCCTTGATTGCACTAACATTATATTCCCTTCTCTGTTCTAAATACGTTTGCGGCGACTACGATTCTCTGCACGTGAATATTTTAAAATTTATAATATTTTTTTAATCTGCAGATATTTTTTTATTTTATTTATTTGGTTAGAAAATTCATAAGAATGTCCTACTGGGACCCGTATTATAAGTAACGGACGAGTTAGCCCCCAGCGGGCACGATAATGAAACAGTCTGTTATAATTGTAATTAAAATTAAATTTAAAATAAATTATCTTTTAAAAACTACATAAGGAGTTATGTTTTCTTTTCTCTCGAAAATTGTCATCTAATTCATATTCACAGTGGTCTGCAGTTTTTGGTGGCATCCTGAGAGCTATTTCCTCGTTGTTTTTAAGACCTTGCTACTTTAGACATAGCGACCTGAATGAATGAATGGTGGGTTCCTTCATCAGTTTGACACGTGTTACCTTTTGTTATACTTCTAGAAAGATCCACCTGTTCATTTTAAGCTTATCATTATGACCTCCTCATGACCTCTCTCTCAGGTGTTAACCTAGATCGTCACCTCTTTCAAGTGATTCGAGAGCAGTGAGTTGATGCTGATTCTTGTGAAAGATTAATTACAGACTTTGAGGAGAATGGTACTCCTTTGTGCTTACATCTGCTAATAATTTTCTTTCTCCACCAACTCAACTTACTCTTATTATTCTAAAAAATACTAACTATTCCTTATTCTAAAAATTCTAAATTTTTAGCTTACTTTTTCTAATTTCAGTGTTTAATTTTCATTCTTTGGTGTGTCATTTTTTTAGATTCTAGTATTCATAGGTTCATTTTTCCTGCGTACCTAATTCAAAATTAATTGTTTCAGTGAATGTTTGTATGCATTCTAGTATTTACTTACCAGTTCTAATTTCGTTAATGTGTTTTCATATTTGCCCGGTTTTCCAATTCACGAAAGTATTATAGAAGGAAGGGTGACCGGGGACATCAGGGCTGAAAAGGAGATGAAGATGGCAAGTAGAGGGTAGGAGGTTGGAGAAATATAAGATCCAATGTCACGCAGATGAGATAAAGATGAAGCAGTGGGCATAGGATAGACTGGAATGGGGATGACGTAAAGTGGGAGGGAGGTGGGGGTAGGGAAGCAAGAGACTCAGGGATATATTAATAATTCTAAGTAAGATTAATAATTAGAAAATGGCATGGTGCGGTTGGAGGCCGTAAGAATTAGTCCAGTTTTTGGGAATGGTCGAAGAAAACAAAAAAAGGGGAAATATGAGAGGAGTGAGTAAAAAACTTATAGACGGTTAAAATCTTGAAGTAGCAGTTGATGAAAGATAGAGATGCGTTGTATTGGAACAAAATAATGTGACGAATTCGGATAGAATGAAGAGGTATAATAATATACAATAAATACCAGCTTTGGCAGATTGTCTAGCAAAACGATTTTGCAAAATTCCCTGTTGTTCACGTAATATTCCCTGACCATCGACAACAAAATAAAAAATCTATCTTGATAGAATATTATTGAGATTTTTCAAATTTTTCTTTCCTATTTCGCATTATTTGCTGATTTTGTAAAATTCCCTGATTCCCCCCCCCCCCCCCCCACTTTTCCTGTTATTCCCAGTTTTCCCAGTCGCTAGTCAACCTGTTTGGTTTGATTCCCTTCTTTCGAGCTTCGACGTACGACTCGCCTCGAGTCCGCAGGATGAGGGTTATTTTTTGGGGGGGGGGGGGAGGGGGACTTGGGTGGTTAAGGAGCGATTGCAGATGTGAAAGCTAAGATGTAGGTCGTGGTTAAGAGTCCATTGGTACTGACCACGACCTACTGCAGGACCGTCCAAATCGTGCACGTCGCCCGCGTGCAACATAAAAAGCTCGCGGGTAAAGCGTCCAAAACTTAGGAGGGGAGTGGATACAGTTTTTCCTCTGCAGTGTTGCCAGACTTTAGGGGGCAATTCCGTTAAATGAGGCATTATTTATTTTGTTACTGATACTTGCTTGTTTTTCGTCTCGCATAACAAGGCGCACATTCCGAAAAAGCATAAAATCACTGAACCAGTATTTAAACCGTATTGGGAGAATCTGTTTTATTTTTTTTTTCCATTTAACACGGATCGGATTCTAAATGCTTAATATATAATCGTGTCCTATCGGGAAAAAGAAAATACAATTCTACCTGACATCGAGAAAATTGCCACATTAAAACAAAGGAAATAAAATGGTAAACTGCCTCGGTTTTTTTTGTTTTTTTTTACAGTATAGAAATGATAATTAGCAACTCGACTTTAAGGAACTGACCACTGCGCGGGGAAGGAAAATTACCCGCGTGCACGGGCGCTACCCGCGAACAGAAATCTTGGACAGTCCTGACCTACTGGATACTAACGTAACCACCGAGAGAGAAGGCCGCTGCAATGAAACGTATTAATTGTTACATTATCATACGAGGATCAGTCCAAAAGTAATGCACAATATTTTTTTATATTTACTTTTGATTATACACAAAGAGGAAAAAGTATGTTCTATGGACATGAGTCCGGAAACGTTTTGTTCCATGTTAGAATTCATTTTCTACAACTCTTCCTTAATTACATATCTCATGGGAAACTCACAGGAACAGAAAGTACAAACATACCACATGAAGCTTTTTCTTATATGAAATGTTCAAAATTCTTTCCGTTAGTATGGATACATGCATCAACCTGCCGTCGCAATTTATGAATCCCGGATGTGCTGATGCATCCCTGGAGAATTGATATTGTTTCGCAGCCTTCCACAATACGGGTACAACGACTTTCTGCATCTGGAACCGGAGTTCTATACACAGAGTTTTTTTTATCCTCCCACAAATAAAAGTCTAGTGGGTTTAGGTCCGAAGAACGTGGAGACCAAGGATTTGGCCACCTCTATCTATCCATCTCTCACTTATCCATGTAAAAATGCGTTTCCGGACCCATGTATATGAGTTCTTCCTCGACAGGCGAAGAATGTTTCCTGAAAGTTTTGCCGTACCTTTTTGTTACTCCCTGTGTATTAAATAATAAGGGTTCAAAAAATTATCGAAGCATATTGAAACAAAAATTACGACTGGTGATATTAGCTGCATAGTTTTATTTTAAAATATCACAGTTTTTAAAAAATATTGTTGTAAAGAATTGGTAATTCTATTGAAAACAATAAAAAATAAACTCCCGGATCTCAGGAATTGTAAATTGCTTATAATCATTAGAAAAACCCAATAAGTATTTTGTTAATTTTTAAACAAAAAAATTTCAAAAGCCCATTAAATAAATGAAAGCGAAAATTAATTTCCTGTTATATTCTTAGGTATTTCTTCATTAATTGACAGGCGTTTTTTGTTTTATACAATTCACTTCATTATGACTTTAAACATCGTATCTTATGCTTTAGTAGTGTGAGCTTCACCCGTTTGTTCACCTGATGCGCTAGTTGTGTTTCCAGCCTTATCATGATGATGGTGATGTTGATGTTGATGCTGATGCTGATGTTGATGGTGGTGTTTTTCATGACCGCTGTCTTCTTGTGATCCAGAATCTTTTGTCGTTTCATTTTTGCAATAGACATATCCCAATAGCAAAAGTGACATCAAAATAGCGACAGCGTTTACCTTCATGGTCGTTGTAGTATATTAACTGTATAAAAATAAAAGAAAGTGTTAAGAAAATAAATGGAAAAAGTGATAAAATTTATGATTTTTGAATCAAAATTATAAAAATATTTATAGAAATCAAAAATTCAGGGTAAAAAAAATAAAATAGCAAAAAAAAAAAAAAAAGAAACAACTTGAATAAGTCAGGAAATGATGGATTTAATAATGCAACGAGATGATGTGTGGAAAAAAATGTAAGAAAATGAAATACATTGAGCAGGTATTGAGCAAGTAGAAAATTTAATAATGCAGTGAATTACAAATTCGAATATTAAAAAAAGATTGTTATATGAAAAATTTCCAAAAAACTGAAAAGAAAACTAAAGATAGATGGAGTTTGGTTAACAGCTTAGTTGAAAAAAAAAAGATATCAGTAAAGAAAATAAGGATGGATTTAATGGATAACATGTGGAAAGGTTTAAGCTTAACATTAAATATCAAGAACAAGTTGAAATCTTTTTAGATGGAGTAAAGGATAAGAGGTATGATGGAAATAAAATCGTGTCGGTACAAAATTATATCGATACGAATTCTGTGGAAGGAAAAGCAATTGAAAAAAATTATTGGAAGTCTTAATATACATGAGTCATCAGGAAAAAAGATAGAATTAGGGCAGAGGACATTAGGGGTAACAGTAAAGTTTTTTGTAAAACCACTTACTCGAATAGCAATATGGTAGCGTCTTTATTACGGTCTACTCTCTAGTCGTTCATACTTCCTGAAGATGGTGTGATACTCGAAACGCGTAGAACGTAATAAAGATGGTGCCATATTGCTATTCAAGGACCCTTTTCTCGTTATTTATTATACAGCAATATAGATCAGAATGCAACAACTAACTCGTTTGTACAATGTAATATTACAAACAAATGAATGGCCAAAACAGATGAAAGTGTTAAAGTTAAGACCAATTTATAAGAAAGGCAAAAAACTACAGATTTAAATAATTATCGACCAATATCTATACTTCCTATTGTTACAAACATTTTTGAAAACTGGATTAAGGAAAAACTTGAAGACTTTTGGGAAAACATAATATTTTTGATGAAGATTTATATGGATATAGAAACACAAAAGTCGACTCAAAACTTGCTAATGGAAATGACACAACAGTAAATACATCTTTTCATCATGGTATTAATTCAATAGTTATTTTTATGGATTTAAATAAAGCGAATGATTTCGTTAATTATGAGACTGGTTTTAAAATCAGAAGAATATGGTATACGAGGCCAATGTTTAAATTTGCTTAATAGAATATATACAGGGTGTTTCAAAATTAAGTACAATAAATTTAGTGACATATTCATCAGGTCAAAAGAAGACGAAAATGTTCTATAGCACTTTGTCTGGAAACGATTTGTTTGCGAGTAATCCAATATCATACAGTAGGGAAGCACGGTAGTTAGCGGACGATATTTTAGGTTGAGTGGTTTGTTCCTTTTAAACCTACTTTAGGGTTGTTCCATTAGTTGTGTACAGTTGTTTCCATTACTGTAGTTTCACTACTGTACATCCACTAGGAATATCAATTTCAGAACGTTTGCGTGCTTTGACATACGCATTACGATTTAGTAAAAAAAAGTCATGTACACGCATTCCAGTGCAGAATACACTGACATGCACCTAATATATGGTCTTGCGGACGGAAATGCTGTGGAAGCAAGAAGACTCTACCAAGAACGCTTTCCGAATAGACGTTTGCCAAATAACCGAACATTTGTATCTGTCGACAGACATTTGAGGGAGCGTGGTTCCTTTGGCCATCAAACAGGACAAGGGCGGCCTGTAGCACATTTTCCGGATGAGGAGGATGTGATAATTGACATCATACATGATGAACCACAGACAAGCACACGTCGTATTTCTTCCATGGTACACATTCCGCACTCATCTGTTTGGCGCATTCTTCACCGTCAGCTTTTGCATCCATACCACCTGCAACTAGTTCAGGCACTGAACCCAACGGACTATCCACACCGACAACGATTTGGCCAATGGATACAACCTCGTCATGCTGCAGACCCTAGTTGTTTGATAACTTCTTAACCCAAAAACATTTTCTTTCATAATATGGAGTGTATGGGCAGTATGGAGGGTTGGAAGTGTAATTGTTCAGGTAGAAGTCCAAAAATTCAAGAAGATAAAAATATAAAATACATGTATTTAGGATTAGATATCGATGCTAACTTATAATGGCATGTTCACATTAATAATTTGGTGTCAAATTGATGTAAAGCATTGTATTTGATTTTTTTTTGTTAAATTTTATTGTCATCTAAAATTAGAAAAATATTATATCGCGCATATTTTGAATCAAGAATACGATATAGGCTGTTGTTTATGACCATGGCTCATATTTCTCAAAATTAAAAGACTTCCAAGATAGAATTATAAAATTAGTTAAAGCATCGTTATCCAACGATACAAGGATTTTAGATCAAAATGTTACCAGCAGCAGCGGCTCGTGACTATAATAAGTAGAGGGCACAAAATTTTCAAATACAATGGCTGCTAAAATCCTAGGCCTTTTCGTTCAAAATTTATATCCCAGGGATTCAGAGGCCTATATTACTTTTCTTGTATATTGGTTTTATTTTTTTAGAACCGCACTACAAATTTTAGGATTTTAGGCCTCGTGTTCAAAAGATAAAAAGGAACCATGATATTCGTACAAGTGGCTCCTGAGAGTCCCCGGGCCACCAAGAGGATTCACTATATATTTCGCACCCTCTTTTGTATAGGGCCTAACTATGTGTCTTACGTGAGCGATCTTGAAGAGACGCGAGCGAGCGGACGAATTGAGAGGGAAAGGGCGCGAAGGAAAGAGAAGCGGACAGTGTGTCTTACGTGAGCGAAACATATGAGCGAATTCAGTGCGGCGAGCTAAAAAGGTATTACAGTGAGATCAGTCAGATTATTTTGGTATCAGTCATGCTATCTGTCGTTTTCTGCTAGTGGAAACTCCTTATGTAAAATTATTACAAACGAAGAAGAAAAAATGGAATTGTATTTTATTTTTTTATTTTATTTTAGTTTTTTATATTATTTTATTTCTCCGCATTAAGAAAACCTAACCAAAATCACCAAGGCATATTTGGAGTTTTGCTGGGGTTTAACTCTCTTTATTTGTGGAGAATTAATTAAGATAAATAAACTTCCCCTTTGAGAAGTCAAAACCGCCTTTGAAAAATTCCTGAATTATTTAAATTCGCTACTCTATTCTAAATAAATAATAAATACTTTCCCTAGGTCACCCAACTCAAGTATTGACCTAATATTGAAGAATTAACCTTATTATTATTACAATCAAGTAGCAAATTAATTTTTGCAAATTACTATAATAGATGTGCCTTCAAAGCAATTTTTTAGAATCAATTTTAATGAAGTTTTTCAAGCACAAATTTAATCTTATTAAAAAATTTTCAATTTCTATTTCACGTAATTAATTTTTTAATTTCCATTCTCGGTAGTTTAAAAGATGGTTAGGTTAATCTTTATTCCTTTGATCCCACAGATATGGTCTTTTCTGTACGCAGGAAATCAAGTTTTCCTCGACCATTATGGCATGCACCGCTTCGTTCGCGTGAAAAAAACAAACATGTTTGTTCTCTTCGCGCCCGCCTCTTTGCCGCCTCAACCTCTCGCCGCTAGGATTCGCTCACGTAAGACACTCTCACAGAAATAATGCTTTTGTTATTTTCGCTGCGATCCGTTTCGCTCCAAGTTCGCTCACGTAAGACACAGCGTTAGTGTGGACAAAATTTCAAGCCTCTAGGTCAATCCTTTCAAAAGTTATGGCGTGTGACATACACACATACATACATACATCTGTACCGTCGTTAATAGGTTTCACCATATTACATATAATGCTAAAACCCTAGAATGGATTTTTTCAGTGAAGAGGTAAATTCCTGTCTTTCGGATTTTTCTTAGAAAAGATAGTCCCTTCGCTCTGTATTGTAGTGATTGAGTTATTATTTAACCAATTTGGAGGTTAGAGATTTGACGAATTTTTTGATTATTACAGAAAACTTCTTTTCAAAAAAGTTTTTGGTAAAAAGAGACCATCAGGTCATCGAGCTTCGGCCATGTTCCATTGTTTCGAGAAGCTAAGGAAAACAGATCGCGCCAAGTGCCGCATAGATCGCATCAGTGCCGATCGTGACCTGCGATGGAGGTTTTTCATTGAAACTGAAAATGAAAGTAAAGTTTCTGTCTGTCACTAGGGCGGCGCTACAGGCGTTTTTGGGCCGATTGTACATGCAGCGCCACTTTTCAATACAGTTCCCGCCCTATTGGGAGCTAGAAACTTTAGCTTCACTTTAACAGTGGAGCTCGATGACCATGAATATCTATAGACCGTGATTTCTACCAATAATAAGCCATAAATTTGCCCTAACTATGATGATGTAACAATGTATTACTTTTCATCGCAGAGGCTTTCTCTCTCGGTGGTTACGGCTCAACTCAAGTGGCAGCACAAATCGTGCTCGACAGCACAGAAAACACGAGCACATTCAAAAATTAACTCAGCACGGATCGTTAAATTCTGCGACTTGGATTCGAACCAGGAACATCGACTGTCATGGTCGACGTATATATTAATTGGGCTACCACAGACACTTGAACAGCCATGCTGTCACTAAGTGTCTTAAAGACAACCAAGTTGTCAAGAAGGAAAGCCCAATGAGAGGTGGGCACCCGGTTCACAGATCGTGAATTTCTCCTATCCAAACCATCAGAAAGTTTGATGAACACATAATAAGAAATAAAGAAATTAAACTGGACCATGTGGGAACCCTGAAACACCAAACATCAGGTAAAGACTACTTGGTTGTCTTTAAGACACTTAGTGACAGCATGGCTGTTCAGGTGTCTGCGATATCCCAATTCATGGTTTCTTAATTGAAGAGGTTATGACACTCGTAACTGTTCCAGTGCTATCGGCGCGAACCAGAAGATGTACCGGAAGTAGATGGCGAACGAGCAATCTATGCTCCATTTATTAAATTCTTATGAATCATTTTGAATCATTTATTTACGATAAAAAGCTTAAAATGTATAACTAGCTGTGCCTTAAAATAAACATCGATAACTTATGCTTTATATGTGTAATTCTATTGTATATCTGATTATTTAAAGCATACTTCGTTGTTTCGCCATCTGGTGGACAAAATAATAGCGGGATCGCGTTTAAACGGTAGTGTCATAAGTTATGACTCATAACCTCTTCAATTAAGAAACCATGGCCCAATTAGTAGATGTGTCGACCATGACAGTCGAGGTTCCTGGTTCGAATCCAGGTCGCAGAATTTTTCCATCCATTTTTCTAGGTTTGGTTTGTTTGGTATTAACGTCCTTTTCAACTGCCATGGTCATTTCAGGACGGCGTCAAATTTTGCCTCGCAAGGGTTCTTTAACGTGATCTCAGGATTTTCCCCCTGAAAAAATCCTCGTCGTCCTCGGGCATCAGAGGCGATCACGCAACCACTGAACCACCGAGGCCGACCCATTTTTCTAATTAATATCATTTACCTGATATTAAATGATATTTATTGCAGTTTGCTCCAATTTAATTTCTTTATTTCCTAACAGTTTATCAATTGTTGGAATTGCAGTGTACACAGACACAAACGATCAATTACATCCATCGCCATCCAAGAAGAGAATTTAGGAATTGTTGAATTTTTAGATAAACAAATGAATTTTTAAAGGTCAGGTCACACAAATTTACAGCCACAGCCAGGGCTGAAAAAACGTCAGATCAAACTATCAAACTATTTTCATTCTATTTCCTCCCACTTTCGTAGCCATACACATTATTCCACACATTGTTTCTCCGGCACTATGGTAAACTCGCTCAGCTATACACAACATTCCAACACGAACCGGGGAGAACTGCTAGAGGGCCATCCATTAGGAACATTTAAAAAAATTTTTTTCGGTTTTTCTATATGAATTTTTACTGTTTTAATGTGTTAATTTTTACTGTATATTCCCATTCAGATATTGCAACTTTCATCAAAAAAGATCCCGAGCAACGCCAGGTATATCAGCTAGTTATTAATATTAATATTATTATTACTATTATTATTATTATTATTGTTGTTAAACATGTAATCTGAAGGGTGCTACAGGTGCGCTTTAACCAATTACGGTAGGCTCAATCAGTGTCGCATTCATTAAAGAAAATTCACTGCAAATATGCCGTCGGTATGTTTAATGGTTTTGTATATAAATATATTTGTTTCACCCTGTATAATATAGATTCTTAAGTAGTTTCTATTATATGAGCAAAACATGGAGTTTGACAGTCTCTGACATTCACACAATGCCCCAAAAAAGCGAGGTTAAAAATTCATAAAAAATTATTTTAAAAGAATTATGGATCTAATTTTTGCACATTTACTGTATTAACGCCATCCACTGAAAAATAAGTTATTAGTAATCCCTTCTATTTATCGAAAAGGAAAAGTATCATTCAATGGAAGTTAATAATTTGCCAGGAATTTGGAAGTTAATGCTTCCCCACCCTTAAAATAGTTTAATAAGTGAATAAATGATAATATGTACATTTTTATGTATTTTTTTACTCTTCCTTCCTCTCTCCATCAAAATGATGTTTTACCTTTATATGTTCATCTACTATAGAATATAATTTAACTCTAATAAAAGTGCAATGTTAGTTGGAGGTTAATATACTCATCAGATGTTATCATTCATTTCGTCATTTTAATATAATATCCAGAGAATATATAGTTTTCCAGCATATAAATTATTAAGGTTTTTGTAATTAGGCTTTAAAAAAAAACGAGACGTTTGCTTTATGCTATCACTGTGGGGAAACGTGTCTATCTGCCTGTCTGTCCGTCCGTAACTCCTCCGAGGCTATGAAAGATTTTCAAAAGGTTTTCGTCAGTTGATTAATATGGTTCATGACACGAACCAATCACAAATACTATCTAAATCGGTTCATCGGCAAGTGTACAAATGATACATCTATTTTCCCACATAGCAATTTTCAATGGGAAGATATAATAAGTAATACATCAAACAAATCTTAATGACGAGCTATAAGTGGTTATTAATTATTGTTTTCGTTAATTGATGAATATGGTTCCGCGAATGAACTGTTATGACGATTGGCATAATGGATACACCCTGCTCTAATGGTACCCTTATGACACCCTCAAAATTTTCAATGATAATATATGGCATGTAATATATCAAACCACTTGGAATGACGTATTATGAATGAATATAACATAAAATTAATGATAATCCAACTTGGTTCAAAGGTACGTGGTTTAATGGTATCATTATGGTCCATTGGAAACTTTCAATTAAAATAGGGCAAGTTATATATCAAATAACTTGGAAAGACGTTCATGAATGAATATAATTAATGATAGTCAACATTGGTTCAAAGGCACCTAGTTTAGTGGAACCATAAAGGTTCATTGAAACTTTCAATGCTAAGATATGGCATGTAATATATCAAAAAACTTGGAATGATGTGTCATGAATGAATATAACGTAAAATTAATGATAATCCAAATTGGTTCAAAGATACGTCCGAAATCAGTGGAGACGTGCATGATTAATTACAGTTTTTGCCAATTCATAAATTAGGTTCCGCGACTGGTTTAGTTTAGCCTTTCGGTAATTTGTTATGTCATTCCTTAATAGTTTATTTCCTAATAAATTATAAATTGTGATAAAATGACTGCATTTTTCAAATGTAATTAAAAGTTAAATGTAAATATTAGATTTGAAATAGAATCAACGCGATCGTAAGACTGATATTCAAACTTGAAGCATTTCTTTATTATTCATGAAAAAATCAGATTGTTAAAGCATTTTTTCATAAAATGATTTAATTTTGAATAAAATTTTATCGTCCACCGGAATTGAATATGAAACAGACGTGGTCAAATTTAATCCTCTTATGTCCGCTTTACAGAGACCTTTTTATTAGATAATTTATTTCTTTAAGAAATCGATCAATAATTATATAATGCAATTAATGTAAATAGAGCTCACATAAACACAATGTAATCCTAAATTACATTTTCCACATTTCAATTGAATGTTGGAGAAACCGATTTAGCGTAATAAAGAGAAAATTATCGGGAAAAAACAGTATTATATTCCAAATTTATATTACGCAGCAGTAAACACAACTACATAATCATTAACATATCTAAAATATAATCTAATTAAGATACCAGGAATACCTGTTGCGAAAAGATTTAATCTCTTCTTAGGAAGAAGGAGGAAATGAAGTTTGCGTCAGTGTTTGATCAAGAGTATTGAAAGCAAGACGGATAAGCTTTGTATAACTTTTAAAATATTCTGAAAGCCAATCTCGATAAATTCCATCTCGTCGTCTCATCTACAAAATGTTTTCACGCTTCCTTTTCGTATTTTATTACCGCACCAAGCTCTTTTATCAAAAGAATTTAAGGGTTTAAAATAACAAACTTTATGCTACTGATTGATTTTGAGTAACAAAAGCAATGTTTTTAGTAATAACATATAGGCCTACACGAATAGATTTTTGTATATATTATGGAAATAAGTGACTGTTAAATGTTATTCACATTGTATACTCAAATGCGTATTATATTTATATTTTCGTAAAATTGTGTCCACATATGTATTTCACTTGAGCAAAAAAGAAAATGAAAAAGAGTTATAATAACATTTTATATAATTTAAGCAATAATCATGTTGTAACACGATTATCAACAATGTTTTATATCCGATGTAGCTACACTTCAACGAAATAATATAAACCTTATGCAAGGAGACATGTTACGGGAGAACACTCTTACAGGCCTCGAAGTGAGAAATAAAAAAATATAGGAGCTAACACAAAAAAATATAGGATACTATTTTGATGCATTATAGGCCTGTTCATATTAATTAATACGAACCCCATTTTTATTTATTGTATATTTTTATTTATTTATTTACATTTATACTATATAATTTGCTTTTATTCTCAATTTTCCATTGACTTTTCAGTCGCCAGGCATCGGGGGAGGGGGGGGTATCTTGTATTTTGCTGTAGCCAATGTACGCTGTATTAATCTAACATAGGAAACATCCTGACTTTTTACTAATTGCCGCCAATTCAATGCCATGAGCACGTCACGTGATTTTGTTGATAGTTATTCCAGTATTGCCAACTCATTAACATTATGTGAAAATCTACATGACTTATTATACACAGGGTGTAAATGGACGACGTTTCACAAATTTAAGGATATGTAGAGGATGAAACTCTGAGCAAAGGAGTCTAGTCGCGTTTTTCGTCTGTGGCTCCGTTAAAAAGTTATAGCGCTTTAAAGTTCGATATCGGCCAGGAATATCGGTACCTGTATCGGCCAGGGTGATTATAAAAGGTCGTGCCCAAATGAAAAGGCAGGTAGAGGGTGAAATTCTGAGCAAAAAAGTCTAGTCGCGTTTTTCGATCTGAGGCTCCGTTAAAAAGTTATAACGCTTTAATGTTTCGTGATGTCACTTCCGGAAATCTATCTTGGTACAGATGCTGAGCAATTTTTAACTTTTTAACGGAGCCTCAGATCGAAAAATGCGACTAGACTTTTTTGCTCAGAATTTCACCCTCTACCTACCTGCCTTTTCATTTGGGCACGACCTTTTAGAATCACCCTGGCCGATACCGAACTTTAAAGCGCTATAACATTTTAACGGAGCCACAGATCGAAAAACGTGACTAGACTTTTTTGCTCAGAGTTTCATCATCTACATATCCTTAAATTTGTGAAACGTTGTCCATGTACACCCTGTATATATATAATACAACAAACATGGGTACTTTTGAGCATTGCACATTGTCTTAGAGTGTACATTTATCCAGGGCAGAGCCAAAGATAGTCGGATTGGAGCAGCTTTACTGTATTTACAAAAATGATAATTAGTTTAATCGGTAACACAGCCTAAAAAGTGTTAAAGTATCGCTAAAATAGTATCACCGCGCAAAATTGAACATTATTTAAAAGAGGCTGGCACTCTCCTTCGTCATTTCACTATTCTCATGGGAAAACGTTACATGGTTACTTCATTTCGAGTAACTAGCCACGAAACTCATGACGATGTAATAGTGCGGTTGTGATATATTTGCGATATTAACTGACACTCCCATTTAAACGCGATCCAGCTGTTATTTTGACCACCAGATGGAAAAACATCAAAGTCTGCTCTAAATAAGCAGATATAAATAGAATTCAACTAGTTATAAACTTCAAAGTTTTTACCCTAAATAAATGATTTGTTAAATGAAGCACAGATTGCTCAAAGTGCCTTCTACTTCCGGGATGCGCCGATAGCATTGGAACAGTTACGAGTGTCATAACCTCTTCAATTAAGAAACCATGCAGTGGTAAGAGTATTGATATGGCACCATAAGTACGTTTAGGACGATTAATACTATTGGTATTCAGGCTTATCTCGGCTTGATCTCATATCTCAGACAATCGACAATCGAACAGTGAAGTGTACATTCGTTAGGATGGGACGAAAGCAGCGCTTTCACAAAGCTCATCTAACCAGAATAAACTCCAAATGAAATACACTGAGGTAGTCAAGAAGCCTAACCAACCCAAGCGGTCTTCCATATTATACAAAAAAGAAAATAAGATTGACGATTGTCAGAAACAAAAACAACGAACGAAATTAAAAATACAAGGAGAAAGAAGATTATCACATCTTCCAGTAGTCTGGGAAAGAGACGTTGCTAATATCTTCAAAATTGATGTCAAGAACGTGCCTCGGTTTACGATACTTCGTATGCCAGTTCATATTCATTGAGTTCTTCAGTATCCCTTTCACAAGCTTATTGTCGTGAGTCTTCATCCTCTGTATCATAATCAAAAGGAGATCCTGTATAAACTTTCCGATATGGGCCATGTTAAAATCCAAGTGGATGGATTGGTTTTTCACCGTCCTTCTGTCCAGCTGGGCAATAGTCCTCAGGGTAACATTCTGGAATGACTGTAGTTCACTCCATCTGGTTTTACAGACAGTCGCCCACGTAGGCATGCCATAGAGGAGTATGGTCCGGATAATCGATTTGTACAGAAGTAGCTTGTTGTCAATGATGAGGGCGCTGTTGCGACCCATGAGAGCTATGATGCTGTACTTAGCCCTCTTTGCTTTGTTCAGAGCATAGGACATATGCCGGTTCCATGAGAGTCTTGAGTCAATGATAACTCCCAGATACTTGTAGTTGTCCACCCAGTCCAGTTTTTTATTGAACAGAACAAGAGAATCTGGGGGACGCTTGAGCTTCCTATTGAGGTACAAAGCCTTGCACTGTCCGACGTTAAGGTTCAACTGCCAGCAGTTAAACCAGTCTTCGAACTGCTTCAAGGCGCACTGCAGCCGAGTGATAACGTGAGCTGGCTGGTGTGCCCATGTCATAATGGCAGTGTCATCCGCATAAAAATACAGATGACAATTATCGGACATCATGTACAAAGTAATTAAAAAGCACAGGCCCGGGGACAGAACCCTGAGGGACACCGGCCTTTACAACAAGGGGGGTGGAAAGATTATCTCCAACTTTGGCTTGATAGGATCTGCCGTCAAGATAGGATTTCACCATCAAAATCAAATCGGCAGGGAACCCGTCTCTGATCATTTTGTAGACAAGGCCCTCTTGCCACACCTGATCAAAAGCTTTACTGACATCGAGAAATACCACCTCACAGTACCTGGATAGGTTCAGGGGGGTGCTCAGGTTTTCAACGAGCCTCCATATCTGCATCGGACAAGAGTGGGCAGCACGAAAGCCAAACTGCTCTTCCCGAAAAAGGTCATTTGCTAGACAGTGATCTTGGAATCTGACGAGGATCGTTCTCTCCAACACCTTAGACATCGAGGGGAGCAAGCTAATAGGTCGGTAGCTCGCGGGAATTGCAGGATTTTGCCCCTGCTTGGGAATACTCAACACAATAGATTTCTTCCAAGCCACAGGGAAATAAGAAAATTTCCAGCAGTCGCTAATGATATTGGTGGGAAAGTCAATAAAGTTCTTTGGGAGATTCATAAGGGCGTTATTACTCACCTTGTCTTTTCCTGGAGCCTTCTTTTTCAGTTTATTTATGATGTTGGCGATCTCACCAGCCTCGATGTTGTACTTCGTTAAATGCTGCGGGACTTCATCAAAGTTGACAATACCTTCTTCCACACGCTGAGACATGATTTTGCTCTCGGGCTTATCGTTGGTAGCAGTAACAAACTGCATTTCCAGTGAATCTGCAGTGACTTGGGCCTTCTCCTGATCAGTTTGCACATAGTCACCTTGTGCAGTACGTAGTGGAGGAAGCGTATCATTCTTCCTCTTCTGTAAAGCTCTGACCATGCTCCAAATGGAATTGTCGCGAGCCGACAAGCTTTTGAGTTTTTCATTCCATCTAGCGTTGCGAAGCTCTTTTATATCCTCTTGGACTCTTCGCACTAACCTGTTGTACTTGGTTTTGAGCCAAGGTTCACGATAGCGTTGCCATAGTCTACGGGTCCTGTTTCTTTCAGAAATTAGGCGTTGGATTCCAGGAGCGAGTTGGACTCGATGAGGAGGTTTATTCTCTGATGGATACTTACTAGCTTCTATGGCACTGTTAATACATCAGGTGATGTCTTCAACACGTTGATTGATGTCCTCTGTACAGTAAGCAACGTCGCGATGGCAGCCATATTCCTTAAGAATATCTTTGTAGAGCTTCCAGTCTTGATGATGTATCAGTTCCTCTCGGAAATTTATGTCGACATTGTCAGAGTTCAACGCCACAGGCTTGTGGTCAGAAGAAAGGTCATCAATCGTGAAGATATTGTACGGTTTGAAGAAACCCTTCAAGAGCGAGATGTCCAAAACGTCACTACTAGGGGAGTGGTCGCAGTAGTAGGTGTCTTCCACAGGTCCAGCAGCGATGATATCATCTCTACCTTGAATGTACCTATAGAGAATCATGCCGTTGTAATTCTGCGTTCTGGAGTTCCAGCTTGGGTGTTTGGCATTTAGGTCACCAGCTAGGACGACTGGAGTGTCACCACTGAAGAGTTCATCAAGCTCACTAATGTCAAGATAATGTTTAGGTGAATTGTAGAGCACCACGAACTTCACTTCACCACAGGAGACGTCATTGATAATGACGGAGGCCGATTCCATACCTGCATAAGACTTGGAGACTAATTCTTGGTATTGAATTCCCTTTTCAATGATTATCGCAGCGCCCCCAGAAGCAAATCTTGCAGCATTTGAAGCCATTCGATCCTTACGGTACACACAATAGCCAGGTAGCTTGAAGTCTTGGTTTGGTTTGAGGTTAGTTTCACAGAGGAAAGCAACGTCGATTTCTTGATTTATCAGAAAGTTGTGAAACTCGATACGCTTTCGGGGAATGCCCCTAGCGTTCCATATCACGCACCGAAGTTCACCTTTGTTGATTACAGTATAACGTTGTGCAGCCATACTAAAATTAGTTGGTCGTAAGGAGCCCACTCAACTGTGGGTAACTTTTGCCTAGATTAGAAAACAGATGAAAGATACGTCCTAATTGCTTATACATACCTGGTAGGTCGTTGATGTTGAGGCCTTTATCTTCCGGCGTAGACACAGCAGCAGCATAGGATTTGCCTACTGTCACTTTAGAACTAGGCACCCTTTGAACCTGGGGGTATTTTGGACATTTCGTGTAACTTGAAGTGTGCTGTCCACCACATCTGATGCACTTTGGGGGGGTCTTGTCCTTTGATACTGGGGCAATCTCTTGACTGGTGCCCCTCAGCACATTTATTACAACGAGGATCTTCCGTGCAGCCCATGGATACGTGTCCGAAGCGCAGGCAGTGGTAGCACTGTAGTGGCTTCTTGTTCCTTTGAAAGGCCTCCACTGTTACTGCAAGCGGCCCTAACCTAACCTTCTGTCCTTCTGCAAGCCGTTCTAAGAAGGACGCACCTAGCTCTAAGAAAAAATGAACAAGTCAGGAACAATGAATTAATACTATTAATCGTCCTAGCTTTTATATCTCAGGCTTATCCCGTACTGAATGCTGGGATCGCCACCTAGCTGCCGCCACTGAATTACAACACAATACTTCCGGTGCTAGTCATGAATATTTATAAGCCCTTTGGAAAATTAGCGATTCGTATGCAAGGGAGTTGTTTTTTTTTCACTGCAGTTTTTCCGTTGATTGAATTTTGGATGAATAGACATATTGGTAATGTTTCTAATGTAGTAGCAGTTAGACTATTTATTAAAATATAGGAGATATATAGGACATTTTTGAACGATTTCTTCATAATATAGGAAATATAGGAGAACTTCGAGGCCTGCCCTTAATGTTTTTTTTTTCGCAAAGTAAATATTTTATAAGCCTACCTTATATTTATTGCATGTCAAAACATTTGTTGAGAGCTTTTTAAACTTATGTTTGTATTATATTTTTTGATTGAAACTGAAAAGCAGCAGCAGCAACCGTAAATATAGAGCCATTTTCAAATAATATTTGAAAAGGAAAGCTTCAATGATAGAGGAAATTTGGACCAGTGTTGTGAGAATACAAGCTAACGCTAGGCGGGACATAATGCATTACTGGCGAAATTTTGTCAGATTGAGCTGGCCAGGTTGGATGAGGTTTCTAACACATTTGAATAGCACACCGTTGGGAAGGTGAAGCACACTCTTGAGTGACTCTTTCTCGCCCATTTTCTCAAAATCTTTCAAGGGGAAGTGTGTGATTAAAAATTGTTTTTAGACTAATGTGATGCTGCTCTACAGGGTAGCAATAGGAAATTTTTCTCTATAATAGTTTTCGAGTTAGCAAATGGATGACCTTAAATTGGGGGTCAAATATGAGTGCGGCAATGAATTCGCCCCCCCCCCCACCTATTATCTATAAACCTAATTCTTCGCCATGTGCTCTGGTGAGGTGATAGAAACAACTAGGACATGAAACCCGAGAGTAAAATAAAAAATAAAAAAAGGAAAGAAATGTAAAGAGTAATGTAAAAAAAAGAAGAATTGCAGGATTGGATGCTAATGAATTATTATTTAGTTTTTAAGTAATAGAGATTTTATTGTATGTGATCAATTTTGTGCAATAATCTTATTGCGTTATCAAATTTTTTTGTAAAAAAAAAGATGGATAAATGATAGACCCTTGCGATATATTCGATGTCAACATCGAACCTCGATGTTTTCAGGTATATCAATGCCAGGACATCGAATAGGCATCGAAGTTATTTTTCTTTTTTTTATAGTCAATAATCGGATAGTTGTTGTTCCGTATAGTGGAATAATGCATATGGTGAAGTTCCGTGTAGCTAGATTCGTTATTGTTCATTCACGAAATTATCTTGGTGTCACAGTGCATTATGCTATGGGGTTTGAAATTCATTTGCATGTTTTAGGCATGGTACTGTTGGAAACTGCACACAGTGGAAAATTTGAAATTTGGATAAACTGGTTGCTTTTTGGGAAATAGGTAAAGAAATAAATCTTGTGTCACTGCTGATGCTGCAAATATGATTAAATGCACTGAATTGTTTTTGGGAGAGGGAAAACATATGGCACGCTTTGCACATTCTCTGAATTTACTGATCACTGAATCAATTGATCAAGAAGCTGCTTTTTCATCATTAGTTGTTAATTGTATAATTATTGTCAAATTTCTGTTTCATTTAATTGCCATTAAAAATAAATACTGAAAACTGTTCAAAGTGAAGAAAATTATTTTATTTTGCTGTTAACGCCAACAGAAGAAAAGAAACCACTATTCCACATAAATGAATTTATAAAATTAAAAAGAAATACACTTGTTGATTCTCAGTGAAGGAAGCAGATCTCCGAAATGTACATACGGGCTTATGATTTTATAAAATCGTTTATGCGGATTAATGGTTTATTTTTCTTCTTTTGGTGTTATCCTAGTGTTCGCAGTTTTGGCTATCTCATATTATATTATTATATTACTGTTCTTGATATAGCTGAATGTAGTTAACAAAAACATCAATGCTTTCTCATTAAGTGCTGAGTAGTTTTTCTGACATCACCTTCTCGATGTGTCATGCATTGCATGGCTCTAATAAATGAAGTTATAGCATGAGCTTCATACTATGAGGCAGTGTTGCCGACTCACTCCCACTCTTCCCCACCCCCCAAACGGAATGAGGAAGAAAAAAAAACCAAAAATCGCGAAAAAGCATAATACGACAATTCTATGAAGCATTTTTATTTTATTTCATGAAAAATATCAAGCATACCCAGTACATTTTTGTCTATATTATTTTGTTCATACAAATTTTGAAGCATTTCTTGGGTAGCCTGAAATTTAGAACAATCTATTTCGTTTCCTCTTAAATAATACTTAATTGTTAAACTTGTCTGTGCCATGTTAATTGACATTCTGTTGCGCAATTTGTTATTGGTTTATTTATGGTTTCTTAACAAACATTTCAGCGCCAACTTAGATAATTCTCTAAATCTTTCATGATCAGCAGAATCCAAATCCAAAGCAACTTCAGCCCAAAATTCTTCTATGTTTTGAACACAGTTCCATTTTTTGTTATCCAGATTTTGCCACTGAGTTTCAATGTTAGCAATACTTTCAGTTGGAAAGCCCGGTGTTAATGCCAATTTTTCAACAGACGGTTTGCTTTGTGATGTGACTAATGTTGGATTTAGTAAGATCATGTCTTGTAAAATAGATAAATTACATGGCAAGCTATTTTTAATTTGTTTGCATACTTCAACACAAAAATGCTTGCACCTCATTTTAACATCTTTAACTTCAAATTCTGGTAAAGTGGATGCAAAAGAATTAAATTCATATCCAAAATCAATAGCTAATGGGTGCATCACAATTTTTTCAAATGGGAAAAACTATCAATTCATTATCTGAAATTTTCTGTACCTGAGATGGCACAGCAATTCTTCTAAGCAATTGCAATTCTCTGGCAAGTTTAAACAACACAATATTAAACAGAGTATAAAAAGCCGACTTTCATGAAACTTTCACTATCGTCTAGCTATTACCACTCTTTATCTTGAAAACTACTGAACCGATTTTGATGAAATTTGGACTGTTCCCTAAGTTAAAACATATTTAATACAATTAAAAAAGAATTATTGCAATTCGATTTTTAGTTTTTGAAAAACATGTGAACAAACATACTTACACGCATAAAATTTGGCACACATGTTTAGGAGCCCACAAAGACTAATTTTTCTTTAAGAATCCGTATGTGGTGTGTCTATATTCTGAATAGCTTTGATGTAATAAATTATTAAAAGTGTGAAGTTCTTTTGTAATCACCCTCTACTTTAAAACTAATAATTGATGCTTTTTAAATTTAGAGTTTTTCCTATATATTTAATTTTGCATTGCCTCTTCATCCAATTGGATTGGGATTTTTTTCATTTATTTTCTTTACTTTAATTGTTAATAATAATAGTTAATAAGAGACAATACCGTTTATCGTCTTTTATGTTAACTCTTAACTTTATTAATACTTTTTATAACATCATATACATTTTTATTATCATACAATATAGCTGGAATGAAAAAATATACAAATATCAAGTATTAAAAATATAAGATAAAAATTAGTTTTAACAGTTTGTAATTATATTTTTCAATTAATAAAAATAAAATGATACTCTAAGATGTTTTTCAAAAATTTATGAAGAAAATGACTTGTTTTCTTGTTCCAAGCATGCTGATAAATAACTCAAAAAAGGTGTTTTAGGTATTTGAAATTAATTTCTTTTAATTAAAAAATTGCTAGGAACATCATTGGGTAGCGGAAAACCACGTGAAAACAATAGAAATTGCAACAAACCAAGGACTGCAACATTTAAGACGTTGCTCCATATCATATTTGCACGGAATTTTCGCAGTAAATCCCTCATCTCTTTTTATATTTACAGGGTACCTAGCAAAACGATTTCGTAAAATTCCCTGACTTATTCCGGATGATCACGTTTCCTTGACCATAAGCAGCAAAAGAAAATCTATCTTAATAGGATACCAATTTTTCGTTCCTATTTCGCATCTTTTTTTGTCTTGCTGATCTTGTAAAATCCTTTGATCCTTTGTGAAATTCCCTGACTTTTCCCGGTCGCTAATTATCATGTATTATCAATAAAGAATCAAAATCATGGAATTTTACAGCATCACTTTATTTGAAAATCATATAAAAAGGACATGCACGATAGCAAGTGCAAACACGTCATTCCAGACAATAATGAAGCGGTTTCTCACAACGCAGCAGCACACCCAACAGTCCTATCCGATAAATAGCAGCGATGGCATTTGCAGCAATGCAGGATATAATCAAATGAATAGCGTGAAATGACCTCACCAGAAAGGCGAGCAATGACGATCTGGCTCTCAGATAAATTCAACATGCTTGTACAGAGAATGCGAGTTCCAGTCGTTGAAGTTCTTGAGAAATGCAGTCGTTGTCCTACTCCAAACGAGCGAATGACACTTTCTACTAGAGACACGTCAACCCATAGCTCTGGATTCAAGCAGAAAACTTGAATCGCGTACAAATTCTCATTCGCCCTGCTCCAAGTCATCCGTCGGACATACTTTCGAAGGTCTCCTCTTAATACACATCTCACTAAAGAGAACCAATATTCATCAACGGATCTGCAGCAATTATCGTCAACAAATAACTCCCAATAACCGTCAACCGCTCCTCTCTTGGATAATGAAACGGGTAACATCAAGGACGCAAAGCTCGGGCTAAATTAAATTTAAAAGAATAATTAGATTGAAAGTAATAAATCATGTAAACTAATTATATACACTAATCTCAGTCACTTACTGGTTCATTTCAGATGGAATACACGCATTAAGCCATTCAGTCAAATCACAGGGATTGTCAACAGATACGTCGAAAAGGGATTGTGTGGCCGGCAATATTGGTGTCCCATCCATCCTCTCTCCTTAAAGTTAAAGCCTTCCACAATCGAACAAGGTAGGGATGGTCAGCAAGCAATGCCAATAATTCAATGTCACCTTCATAAAATACTCCCTATTTTAAAGCGAAGCCTCCATTTAAAGACGGACCAATAAGAACGACTGTATAACACAAGAATGACTAATAATGGCGAAATAAATAGCAATAACACAATCAGTTAGCGGCAGAAAGTTTGTATATCATTGGTAAATTTGTTGTGTCATCATAGATGTTTTAAGGACTGAAGTTATTGCTTTAATTAATTACGCACATTCCGTCACAAACCTTTAATTAACGGAATCAGAGATTCGATACACACTTTCTGATGGGAATGCCATCCGATTATCATAAGAAAAGACATTACAAAGTGCAGCATATCATCAACTCAATCTATCTCACATTCAAAAATATAGATATAACATTTCGTCAGATCGAAGCAGTTATGAAGTTGCCATCTTTTCGAGTGGTCCTGATTTCTTCTGCAATTTAAGCGTTTAAGAATTTTAAAGGTTTATTTTTGCATAGGTATAATAGCAGAATAATAAGTAGCAATTCAATTACAACAAGAAACCAATACAGCATAGGGATGGACGATTAATCGGAAAAAAATGACTTCTTGCACAGAAGTAATGATTAGAACAGTACAATCGTCTGAAAATAATGTATGGGAATACCAGACAATTTAATACGTAAACGCACTTCCAACAATGACAATGTTGGTGGCATGCCACAGAACTCCGCCATTATTTGAATCAAAAGCTTTCAAGTAGAACGGAGAATCCAAGTTTAATTTGGGAGGGGTTAAAGGCAGTTTGTCCTTCACTGTATCAGGGGGGATCTACCTAAAAGCCCCAACAGACCAGGACGCTCTTCCATACGGTATATGGATGGGACTTTTGCAGTGGCCTGGTTCATGATTTGTCACTGACTTTTCCTGGTTACCTAAGTGTTCTTTATATCTTTATTCATTTATTATGGTTAACTTGTTATTAAACTGCAGTTTCAGTTACCTAGTTGTTGAATAAAATTTAATAAATATGAACTAAAGCGTACGCTCATTGTGTCTGCCAATTACTTAAGCTCAGTGGAATATAAATACTATGTGATTAATAACTACAAAAGAAATACAACAAACTGATCACATAATCTAGTCCAACAAAAGTCCTATAAAGGTAAGATACTTACTTTTTTTATTTTATTCTATTCTTGTTGTGTTTTTTTGCACAGACTTTGACTCCTCCTTTATTGTTTTTGATGATCTCCATGGTTCACCTATACGGAATCAATAGGTTTACTGGAAAACAATTGTCAAAACTGTTATTTGAATAATCGAACTTTTAAAATTGTTTTTTAAATAAAATATTTATTTGATCTTTTTAGTTGGTATCCCTATTCTTATATGTCAGTTCACAATATAATCTGATATGTGGGTATACTTAATGAAAGTGATAATACATAATCTTAGAAAAAAAATCGATCAACTGACCGAGTGAATCGAACAGGATAAAAGTCAAGAATCGATTAAAAGATTTTGCCCATCCATATTAGGATTTCCCCAACGTATTCGATATGTCGATACTTTAGAAAATCATACCGAGTATTTTATCGGTGTGTTCCGACTTGATATTATCAAAATCATCGAGATCTAATACTAACAATTTTTTGTTGAAACACCATTTATAAAACACATGTGAATGCCTTTGAAGCATTGATAACAAAGCAAGCTTCTACAAGACAAGTTCCGTGAGGACGTAATTCTCAAACTCCTCATGGATAACTGAAACAGTAATTAAACAAACTTGTAACTTTTTAATTAAAGAAAACTTTTGGCAGGATAGCTTAATTTTTTAAAAAAAAATATTTATTTAACAATTTTGATGGAATAGATAGATATGAATGATTGCGTTAAAGAGGTAATTAGTTCGTCCTAAGTGCAGTTCATCACCCACTTCCACTACCAGTACTACAAACAGTATAAATATAACACTATCATCCTTTGAAAAACCAATCCATCCACCTCGATTTAAACATGGTCCATATCGGTAAGTTTATACAGGATCTCCTTTTGATTATGATACAGAGGATGAAGACTCACGACAATAAGCTTGTGAAAGGGACACTGGAGAACTCAATGAATATGAGCTGGCATACGAAGTATCGTAAACCGAGGCACGTTCTTGACATCAATTTTGAAGATATTAGCAACGTCTCTTTCCCAGACTACTGGAAGATGTGATAATCTTCTTTCTCCTTGTGTTTTTTTTAAATTTCGTTTGTATTTTGTTTCTGACAATCGTCAATCTTATTTTGTATAATATGGAAGACCGCTTGGGTTGGTTAGGCTTCTTGACTACCTCAGTGTATTTCTTTTGGAGTTTATTCTGGTTAGATGAGCTTTGTGAAAGCGCTGCTTTCGTCCCATCCTAACAAATGTACACTTCACTGTTCGATTGTCGATTGTCCTTGAAAGGGTGAAAGTAAAGAGGTTAAACAGTTGATAGAGAAGATAAAATATATTGTGACACATTTTAAAAGAAGCGTGAAGTCGTCAGAGGTTGCAAAAAGAAAAGAGTGTCCCTGATGGCAATATTCTAAAAGTTATGGAATTCCACCTACCATATGTTGGAAAGATTTATTCACCTAACTGAACTAGGTAATATTATTCTTCTAAAATTTCCTCATGGAGCACCTATGTTAACGAGGAGTGAATTGCAATGCTCAAAAGAAATTCTAGAACTTCTTGAATCTTCCGAAAAAGTAACAAGAGAATTATCAGCGCAGTTATTGAAACCTCTGATTAATTTGATAGAAAAACTTTTGGAAAGTACAAACCCAACGGCAGTAATTGGAACAGAATTTAAAATGAAAAGAATATTTTTCAGGAATTGAAGCATGTCACTTATTGGCAATAAGTACATCATTAGACCCAAGATTCAAGCATTTGTCAGCAGCAAGTGTCGCACGATCATTACAACAACTAAACAAAATGCTTAAAAAACAGTACATTCTGTGACAGAAACTTATAACACTGGAAAATTCTTGTACACAAAAAGAAATGACCGTTTCATTATGATGAAATGATCAAGAAAGCATCAAATGATGATGGGGTATTTGGTGGAATTAAGACGTAAATCAGTCATTTTCTAAACGAACAGCATGACACCTCCGAGAATGGAAACATTTACAAAACGTGTACATGAATCAGGATTCGTACTCTTGATTAAAGATAAAATTCCATGACTTTTCCAAAACTTTTCAAGGCAATTCAATACATTTTTCCAAAACCATAATTTATATTTTTAAGAATAATATATTTACATCATTTATAAATAATTATTAAGAAAACATTAAATCTGCTCAAAAAACACTTTTCCAAAACTTTCCAGGCCTGGAATTTTTTTTCGATTTTCCAGGTCTTCCCATGACCCGTACGTACCTGTGCATGTGTCCAAAATTGCACTACATTACCTAATAGTATGTGCAACATCCGTTCCACGTGAATGCCTGTTTTCAAAAGCAGGAAACCTCATTAGTATCCTGCTAAAAACACACCGAGTTCTAGAAAACAAATATTTTAGTTGTTTGCAAAGTTTATCCAATGAATATTGGAATTATTAATTGATGTTTATTATCTCTAACTTTTTTTCTGAGTAGGTCTTTGTTTCTTTACATAAGGAAAATAAAATTTACTTGAATTTATTAGTGTTTAATTGTTGACATTTATTTCCACCATAAACTATTAACGTCAAAAGCTTGATTATTAAAAACGTTGTTAGATTTCGAGTAAATACTCGATATTTTTTGCAATATTGAGTATTCGATAATACTAAATAGAATAATATCGATATCATTTTCCATATCAAAAAAACCTAATCCCTAGCACAGCTACCATAAAAACGAAGAAAAACTGGATAAACAAATAATCATGAAACAAAAAATAAACACTAAATTAAAAAAAGAAGGCAAACCTTAAAAAAGCTTCTTTTTGATCACCCTTCTGATCTTCATCTGTAGGAATCTAAAATGAACTGAATAGAGAACCACAGCCTGAGTCATCCGAATGGTAATCATCCTGAGTCATCTGAATGATAACTCTAATTGGTCTATTACCTCTACACCACTTCTCTACCAGGGCAACACCCCCTGGAAGAGGGGTTTTGACCAGGGGGAAACTGTGATTTGCCCTCTATCCTAATTTTTCAATAATTCCGGACGAACATTTTTTAAACTTTCTAAAATATCCAAAAACTTAGGTTCTCGGATGCTTTTACTTAATTTAATATCATCGACATATTAATTATTTTTACTACTTGGATTAGATATTTAGACGACATATTTACTATTTTTGACACTTTTAAATCCAACGCAGAAGACTTTATCAACTTTTAAATAATCAAGTTACTTGATTTCTTAGACATACTAGTTAGTAGAACAGAAGCAGAGCGTTTAGATTTTTAGGAAATTCACTAGCAACAACAGATATATTACGTTTGGTTCCAAACACTGCGGTGTCTCAAAAACGTTCCACTCTTGATTGCATGATAGATAAGGCTTTAAGGGTTCCTTTGTCAAAAGAGAATTTTGAAAGAGAAATAAATTTCATAAAAGAGAAAAATTTCAATGGGTTTAATGAAAAATTAACAGATGACCTTCTGAAAAAGCAAAGGATTAGAATAAGAGAGATGATTAACAACTTTAAAAAGTTCTGGTTCAATTCAAAAATTTATAAGTCTTCCATTTGATAGGCATCTTACCCGGGGTTTAGGTCCTGAGGGAATTTAATTTTAGGATTGCCTACAGGAATCCTAATTCGTTGAAACACTTGATCCCGAATTCAAAAAAGTCGTGAATCTATGAAATAAGTGGTGAAATTTGTGGGAAAGTTTATCGAGGCTTAATATAAAAATTAGGGGAATGGTACACTTGGTTGGGGATCCACCCAAAAGCCCCAACAGACTAGTACTGGAACATCTAGGACGCTCCTCCATATGGTATATAGATGGGACTTTTGCAGTGGCCTGAGTCACCCTGGACATAAATACTATGTGATTAATAACTATAAAAGAAATACAACAAACTGATCACATGCAGGAAATTACTGATGAAGGATACTGAAGCAGTATAAGTAATTAGGGGCTTTTGACCTACACTCACTTGGTTCATATTAAGTTTGGGAGAGGAGAAGTCAAGTGTTGCTAAACGTGTTAATGAAACAAGCCATCTTGTTACAATAAATGATATTAAATTAATTAGAAGCGTTTTTGGATGTTTTAGAAACTTTAGAAATTAGTCAATTATGAAGAGTCCATCAGAGTATCCACTTTGTTTAACATAGCAGAGGAGTATTGTAGAGGTAATAGACAAATTAGTATTGAACATTCAGATGACTTAGGGTAGGGGTGAAATTGTTGGTTGTGGTTTTCTATTCACTTCACTTTAGGGATGGGCAAAATCTCTTAAATAATCGATTCTTCACTTTTATCCGATTTGATTCACTCGATTAATCGGGCAAAATCGATTATTGGCCGATTAATCGAATTTGTAAAGATTAAGTATTATCAATATTTATTAAATTTTTTCACATATCAGATTATATTGTGAACTTTAAATAAAATAATTCAGGCACCAATAAAAACATTCAAATAAAAATTGTATTTAAAAACAATTTTATAAGCTCAATTATTCAAAAACAGTTAACCTATTCCTTCTTTGTGTACAAATATTTCCATCCTTTGAAAACATTCTCTCACTTGGCTACAATTGGTAAATATCTCCTTGCTAACATATACAATGAAGGATAAACTGCCTTTAATCCCTCCCAAATTAAAATTGGATTCTCTGTTCTAAATGAAAGCTTTTGATTCAAATATTGGCAGAGTTCCAACGGCATGCCACCAACATTGACATTATTGTAACACATGCAGTATGCTAAATCAGTGTTACCAGATGTAGCATTTTTGATGCTACGGTAGCATATTTGAAGCCGAAAAAGAGGCCGTAGCATAATTCGACAATCGAACAGTGTAGTGAAAAGAAAAACGCGAGTGGTCCAGGAGCCAAGCTCACTTTGCACGCTCGCCCGAAGAGTAAACCAGAGGAGGTACACTGAACTGGGAGAGAAGCCTGATGAACCTCTTTAGTCCTCCAGAGAATAAGTCCCAAGAAGGGACGGGAGTCAGACTGTAGATTGACGAATAGAGTCCCCAAAAATCAGCAGGATCTAAAAGATCCATAAGTTAGGGAAGACGGCCTTGTTAACGTCATCAAAGCAGACATCCAGGATATGGCGGGGTCTTCGAAACCGGAGGGGACCCTTAACAACGAGTGTGTGGTCCAAGATACCAGAAACCAGGGTGTTTTCATGATTCTCCATCTTGGGTAGCATGTTCTTCATAAGAGTCTGGACAAAGGTGCCTACGTGGGTTATCCCCAAATCCTCATAGATAGAGTGGTTGTTGGCAACTCTTCTGTCAAGTTGGGCAATGGACCGGAGAGCAATATTTTGGAAGGTCTGGAGATCCTACCACCTAGATTTGCAAATAGAAGCCCAAGCAGGCATTCCATGAAGTAAAATAGTACGAATCACAACCTTGTGTATCAAGAATTTGTTATCCACACCAAGAGCGCTGTTTCGCCCCAGAAGTGCAACCAAGATGAACGTCGCTTTCTTTGCTTTGTTAAGCGCGTATTGGACTTGGTCGTTCCAATTTAATTTAGAGTCGATCATGACACCGAGATATTTGTAGCTCTTTACCCACTCAAGTTTCTTGCCAAATAAGAAGAGGGGCTTTGAAGGGTTTTTTCATTTGCGAGTGATAAACCTGACCTTGCACTTTTTGACATTCAGCTTAATTGCCACTTAGTGAACCAGCTCTAGCACTGATGTAAAGCTTTTTGAAGTCGAGTGATGACATGTGCTGGATTTCGTGCCCAGGTCATGATGGACCCGTCGTCAGCAAATAAGTAAAGATTACACTTTGCAAACTTGGGAAAGTCATGGATAAAGAAGTTGAATAAGGCTGGCCCCAAGACAGAGCCTTGGGGTACACCAGCATTAACATCGCAGGGTTCAGACAAGCAGTCACCAACCTTAACACAAAGAGTCCTCTTTGACAGGAAGGAGCAAACCAGAGCAATTAGATCGTCGATACTTCGTTTGAAATATCGAGTATTACGTGATGCTTCTCAGGTTCCTTAATTTTGGGCTGATTTTTTTTTAGTTCACTTTCAAAACAAATTAAAGCAGCGATAGAGCTTGAAATATGTTAAACACTGAGTTATCAATTTTACTTCCTAACAGTAATTTAGTCACCAGCAACAACGAGTGTCTTAATGAAAATGATTTTCCTGTGAATGATAATAATATTTGGGCTGAATTAGATATAGAGACTGAAATGGCAAATAAAAGCACTGATGATAAAATTAATATAGGAAATGTTATTCAGAAGTACATTGCAGACACATATATTAAAAAATCTGAAAATCCAGAAAGAAATGGAGCCAGACACTGTGGACACGGAACAACAAGAATAGCAAGAAGCCACTAATCCGCATCAAAATTTTATTAGAACAAATGCGCATTTCAAGTTCTTGTATATGGTGACGAAGGCAGTTTAGCTGCCGAAATATGCACTCGTTCGAATAAAATTTTGTTGCGGGTTGCTGGTTTCTTGCTATCCTTGTTATCTGAAAATCCTTTATGTCAGGTTCATGAAGAAAATATTGTCACAGCTAGCACTAAAAAGTTTATGCGTTAGTGCAACATCTGTGCCTTTTGAACGCAAATTTAGTAAAGCTGGAGAGTTAATCTGAAAAAAGAGGTCAAGATTAAACCCAAAAATTGTAAAAAAATTTCTATTCATAAATTCAATGTATAAAATGAATGAGGATAAATAAAAATGTAATGTAAAAGTAACGTCTTTTTCTTTCTTTTTGGTATCGAATATCGGTAATAGGTATCGACGATACCCACACGGTTTTCGAGTACTTCAATTGAGTATCACTCAACACTAATCGATAGTATCGATGAACTATCACTATCGTCCCAGAATTTCTGTTAGCTTAGTTTTTGTTTTGGACACATTCATATGGACAAAAGTTATAAATAGGGCCAATGAAATGACAAGAAACACAAGGGGAATATTTTGCCAATAGGAGAATGGGGGGAGAGGGGGGGGGGCAAAAAACTAATACATAAATTTACAAATAAATCAGTGCTGTAGAATTATTTAGAGGCAACAAAAAGCCCTTACAGTGTTGATGATAAAGCTCAGCTTATTGCAAGTTCACTTTCAGAACAGTTTGTCACGCCTACTGATGGTCGGCAAATAGGACTTGATATGTCTGAGAAAGTAAAATCCTGCATAACTGGCTTCTATAATATTCACGGCAATGAATTCCCAAAACATAGCATTGATGTAAATGAAGTCCTAAGCATCATTAAAAATTTAAAAACGAGAAAAGCTCCAGGTAAAGACTCTATTAAGAACAGTGCTTAGAAAAATTTACCTCCAAATACAATTCAAGATATTGCAAAAGTGATTAACGACTGCTGGAAGAACACTTACTTCCCGGATGCTTGGAAGCAATCAGTTGTCTTAAGCATTCCTAAGCCAGGACAAAATCCTGTTAGCTACAGGCCTATCAGCTTGTTACCATCAATTTCCAAAATCCTGGAAAAAACAATTCTCAAGAGATTCATTGAGCACTGTGATGCCAACGATCTCATCCGCGATGAACAATTTGGCTTTCGCTCAAACCATTCCTGCCAACTCCAAACATGGAGGCTCGCAGCGGATATCAATGAGCCCCTTAATCTCTCTATGTATTGTGGGGTCGTTTTCCTCGATGTACACAAAGCCTTCGACCAAGTCTGGCACGATGGTCTTATTTTTAAAATGATTATGGATGGATTTCCTCAAGACATAATTACTCTGATACACTCGTTTCTCTCCAACCGGTTCTTTCAGGCCAGAGTTGGAGATAATCTATCTCCTATGTATGAAGTAAAAGCTGGTGTCCCACAGGGTTCAGTCCTGGGGCC
>JAHWFO010117657.1:652582-663788 GCA_023313115.1 Rhysida immarginata | reverse complement strand
CCTTGGAATATGATTATGAAGGGTGAGATTATGGAAGCTATGCTTCAGGTTCCACTTGAATACCGATACACTACACTGTTCGATTGTCGATTGTCTTGCTGTGTATATCCTTGACAAAGCCGGGAATAAATGGCGAAACTAGTTGGAACTCCTGATGTCCCTCTGTTATACTGTAAGGCCACCACCACCTGTTTAATCAATAGGAACAGTATTATGATCCACCCTTCTACCGATACAACACTATTGTCCTGATAGGAAAGGACTCCATCTTATCCTCTGGATGACTTAACTAGGTTTCATCTGGCTTCTCGCCTAGTTCAGTGTACTTCCCGTGGTTACTTTCTGGACGAGTATGGCAGTGAAAGCGTTGCTTTCGGACCACTCGTTTCGTTTTACCTGCACTGTTCGATTGTCGAGTGTCAGGGCTGCCACCAGAAGATGTCGATTTTTCCCGCAAATAGACGTCCCTATTTCCCGCAACCATTATAAACATCGATATTTTGATATCGATGTACGGATATCGATTAAAGCATTTAGAAAAAATAATGAAAGGCTTTTTCTCACACTACACATATATCTTTTTTAACTACAAAACATCTGTATCATACTCCACCCCCCCTTCATCTGTTCTTGAAATTTCTCATTGAAAAAATTAAAAGTACTTGAATATTTTTATATTTTACAGTTGTTATAATTTTTTCTTTACAAAAATTTAGGAAATCTAACAATTTCCCATCATTTCCCGCATTTCGCTTTTTCCCACAAGACATCCCGCAAGTCGGGAAATTTTCCACAAAACGGCAGCACTAAAATAAATACAAAAAGTAATTAAATAGGTTACAAATTTTTAAAAATTAAAATCTTCTATCTTCTTCTATCTACACTACTGTTTATAAAAATCGCAACACCCTGATGGAATAGCCCAATCTGCATTAAATTTGGAGCATTTGCATATCATGAGTCAGAAAAGAAAACATTAGATTTTCAGGTCAATACAATGCGTTTTATTGTCACATTAGTATCGGGTGAAACCACCGTGGGATGCAATTACAGCTTCTAAACGTCGTGGCATTGAGTCAAACAAGCTCTGAATAAGGGCCTGGGGAATGTCCTGCCATGCTCTGTCTACACGGGTATACAGTTCATCCACAGTTGCTGCTTCAGGAGTCTGACGTGGCAATCGATGAGCAACCCTGTCCCACACATGTTCGATTGGGGACATGTCTGGTGAACGAGCAGGCCAGGGGAACAAGGGCGTCTGATGTTCTTGGAAAAAGGCGAGGACATTTCTGGCCACATGCGGTCGGGCATTGTCCTGTTGGAATACAGCGCCTGGAAGGTTCTGCAGGAAGGGGATGACCTCGGGTTGCACAACTTCCTTGATGTACCGGTCACTGTTCAGATTGCCATGGATTCTGATCAGACGGGAACGGCCATGGTAACTGATTGCACCCCACACCATCACCCCTGGCGTTTGTCCTGAATGACGCTGCAGGATGCATTCTGGAAGGTCGCGCTCGCCACGATGTCTGCTGACTCGTATCCTGCCGTCATGGTGCTGCAAGTTAAACCTTGACTCATCCGAAAACACAACTTGTTGCCATTCAGCTTGCCACTGTTGGTGTTGATGGGCCCATTGCAACCTGAGGCGCCGGTGGTTTTGAGTCAAAGGAATCCGCAACAATGGTACTCGTGCCATCAATCCTCTGGAAATCATACGGCGTCGTACAGTGCTAGCAGACATTGTCCTGCCTACTGTAGCACCCCGCTGTTGTGCTAACACTGTGGAAGTGGCTGTACGATCTGCTACACACATGCGATAGAGGTGTCTGTCATCTCGCGGTGTCGTCGTGCTGGGTCTTCCTGAGCCTGGTCTTCGGTGTGCCCTGTTCTCTTCGCTCCACTGCCTCCATGCACGCATAATTGTCGTTGCATTACGTCCTACACGAGCAGCAATGTCACGATACGACCATCCCGCTTCACGCAGACCAATTATGCGTCCTCTTTCAAAGTCTGTCAGCTGTTGATATGGTACCCTTCGTCGTCGTCGAGGCATGGTGTTCTTTCAAGCAATTACTCTGAAAATCTAATCATTTATACTCTGACCCATTGTATGCAAATATTGCAAACTGCATATGGATTAGACCATTCCATCAGGGTGTTGCGATTTTTATAAACAGTAGTGTATATAAAGAAGGATATTTGTTTGTTTCTTATGCAAATCTACAGTTTTATTCTTATGCAAATCTACAATGCAAGGCAAAGTTTGTGCAACAATAGGCCCGTCGTGTTCGCATCAACAATGGTCTCAATGAGCAATTCACCAATAATAATAAGCACAAAATTATTCAAAGAATTATAAAAATGAACATAAAATGATGATGCAATGATAGAAAGTTCTTTTCAAAGAATTATAACAATGCAGTGACAGAACATTCGTTTCCAAGAATTATTAACAATGAACAGGAAATGGATATAATAGACGATATAGACAGGACAGTCTCTCTCGATGAGGCAAAGGAGGTACACGTATCTTCCTTCAGCTCCCTAACAAGCGTTCAGACGATTGGGAAAAGTGTGTGTGTTTCTTTGTGTGTGTGTGTTTGTGTGTTTGGCACTATTGAGCAGTGCATAACCTAAAAAATACAACAAATCGAATCATCAAACCAAAAAAGCATACGATTTATCTGTGTTGTGCTATTTAATAATCGTTCGAAGGAACCATATTAATTCATACCTATCGTAATGCCACCAAAGAAAAAAAAGAGCATTGGTCAGAGGAACCCTGCAGCTAAGAGACAAAATACTGTCCGGGCGTCAGAGACACCTGAACAACGGGAGCTTCGTCTGCAGTAAGAGCGTATGCAAGCAAAGTTTGTGCAACAATAGGTATCAACAACAGTATCAGCACGCAATTCACAAAGACTCTGCATGGACCAACAATATATATCTCATGAGCAATAATGCAAGGCAAAGTTTGTGCAAAAATAGGCCCGTCGTGTTCACATCAACAATGGTATCAAGGCGCAATTCACCAACAACAATGAGCACAATATGATGATGCAATGATAAAGCAATCCTTTCCAGGAATTATAACAATGAACATAAAATGATGATGCAATATGGATAAGTTTCAATTTGTAACAACGCATAGAATTCCTGTTAGTCAGGTTTTTCTTAGAAAAGAGAGTTCTAAGTACTTAACAATTTCGTGAAAATCTTTAAAAATGATCAGGTAACTGGAGATAATGAGTTAGCAGACTATTGAGAAATAGTGAAAGACGATAGAGGAAGCACTCCTTTAGCCCCGTGCTGTATTGAGCAAATGGTAAGCAAGTAAATAGAAGAATCGGCGAGGTCCTTATTGGAGAGGTCCATCCAATGTGATCCTTTAAAAAATTTTTTGGGAATTTTCATTATGAATTTTTACTGTAATAATTCTAAGCATTTTCATGTGTTTATTTTTAAGAAATTGCAAAACCTAATTTAGTTTTCTGAGATTGTTCTGTTTACCTACAAATGTAATTATCCCGGGCAAAGCCAGGTACCTTTGGCATCAATTTTATTATATTAAGATTTCTAAGCTTCACAGCTTTAAATATTTTTCTTATCTTCTTCTGTATATATAAAGAAGGATGTTTGTTTGTGGGTTTGTTTGTTTGTTTCTTTTTATACAAATCTACAGTTTTATTCCGATCTTGATAAAATTTCGTATACATGACCTTCAAAGCATGAGGAAGGTCACTGTCTACCTCAGATTTCGAAAAAAAATAATTATTGATAAAACAAAATCGATATTCATGGTTATGGCAGGGCATATTAATGAGAATTATCTCATGACCAACAATGCAAATAAAAGTTTGTGCAACAATAGGTATCAACAATGGTGTCAACACGCAATGCACCAAAACTATGCCAGGGTCAACTATATATGTCTCATGACCAACAATGCAATGCAAAGTTTGTGCAATATGGGATTCAATGCATAGAATTCCTGTTATTCAGGCTTTTCTTAGAAAAGAGTATCCTTAGTACTTAACAATTTCTTGAAAATCTTTAAGCATTCCTTTAGCTCCGTGCTGATTGAGCAAATGGTTAGCAAGTAAATAGAAGAATCCGCACTGCTAGACTACACAAAGTGATGAATGCTTTGGCTTCAAGACATCGGGAGAAGAGTGGGAATTGCAACAACATCAAGTGTACATGTAAAGTAAGATTACGTGACTAAGAAATTATTTAGGCTAGCAGTGGCATACATGGAGAAGTCCATCCATTGTGAGCATTTAACATTTTTTTTCGATTTTTCATTATGAATTTTTACTGTATTAATTCTAAGCGTTTTCATGTGTTTACTTTTACGATATTGCAAAATTTGTTTACCTAGAAGTGTAATTATCCCGGGCAACGCCGGGTCCTTTGCTAGTCTTCTATATACATAAAGAAGCATGTTTCTTTGTGGGTTTGTGTGTTTGGTTTGTTTGTGTTTTATACAAATTTACAGTTTTATTCCGATCTTGATAAAATTTCGCATAAATGACCTTCAAAGCATGAGGAAGGTCACTGTCTGCCTCAGATTTCGAAAAAATAATAATTATTGATAAAAAAAATCGATATTCATGGCCAACAATGTAAGACAAAGTTTTTGCAACAATAAGTATCAACACGCAATTCACAAACACTCTGCACGGAGCAACAATATATATCTCATGACCAACAATGCAAATAAAAGTTTGTGCAACAATAGGTATCAACAATGGTGTCAACACACAATGCACCAAAACTATGCAAGGATCAACTATATATGTCTCATGACCAACAATGCAAGGCAAAGTTTGTGCAATATAGAATTCAATGCATAGAATTCCTGTTATTCAGGCTTTTCTTAGAAAAGAGAATTCTTAGTACTTAACAATTTCTTGAAAATCTTTAAAAATGATCAGTAACTGGAGATAATGAGTTAGCAGACTATTGAGAAAGAGTGAAAGACGATAGAGGCTGTATTGAGCAAATGGTAAGCAAGTAAATAGAAGAATCGGCGACCGCTAGATAACTCAAAGTGATGAATGGCCAATTTTTGCTTCAAGACATCGAAAGAAGAAAGAAAATTGCAACAACATCAAGTGCACATCTAAAGTAAGATTACGTGAGTAAGAAATTATTGGAGACGTCCATCCATTGTGAGCCTTTAAAAATTTTTTTTCGGTAAATCAATCCCGGTATATCACCTAGAATGGACTTTTTCAGTGAAGAGGTAAATTCCTGTCTTTTGGATTTTTCTTAGAATGGATAGTCCCTTCGCTCTATATTGTAGTGATTGAGTTATTATTTAACCAATTTAGAGGTTTAATTTAGCTTTTTGAGGTTGTTCTGTTTACCTACAAGCGTAATTATCTATATATATAACTAGCAAAGGTACCCGGCGTTGCACGGGATAATTACACTTGTAGGTAAACAGAAACAATCTCAAAAAATTAAATTAAATTTTGAAATATTTTAAAAATAAACACATGAAAATGCTTAGAATTAATACAGTAAAACTTCTTAGTGAAAATTCGAAAAAAAACTTTTTTAAGGCTCATAATGGATGGACCTCTCCAATAATTTCATACTCACGTAATCTTACTTCAGATGTATACTTGATGTTGTTACAATTCCCTTTCTTCTCTCGATGTGTTGAAGCAAAACTTGGCCATTCATCACTTTATGTAGTCTAGCGATCGCCGATTCTTCTATTTACTCGCTTCCGATATGCTCAATACAGCACGGGGCTGAAGGAGTACTTCCTCTGTCGTCTTTTCACTCTTTCTCAATAGTCTGCTAACTCTTCATTATCTCCAGTTACTGATCATTTTTAAAGATTCTCAAGAAATGATTAAGTACGTAGAACTCTCTTTTCTAAGAAACACCTGAATAACAGGAATTCTATGCATTGTTACAAATTTAAACTTATCCATATTGCATCATCATTTTATGTTCATTGTAATAATTCTTGGAAAGGATTGCTTTATCATTGCATCATCATTTTGTGCTCATTGTTATTGGTGAATTGCGTGTTGGTACCTATTGTTGCACCAACTTTGCTTGCATTGTTAGTCATGAGATATGTATTGTTAGTTCATGCGGTGTGTTTGTGAATTGCGTGCTGATACCATTGTTGATACCTATTGTTGTAAAAACGTTGCCTTGCATTGTTGCTCATGAGATATTTCTCATTAATATGCCTTGCCATAACCAATAATATCGATTTTTTATCGATACTTATTATTTTTTCGAAATCTGAGGTAGACAGTGACCTTCCTCATGCTTTGAAGATCAAGTATGGAAAATTTCATCAAGATCGGAATAAAACTGTAGATTTGTATAAAAAACAAACAAACAAACCCATCGACAAACATCCTTCTTGTATATATATAAAAAGAAGGATGTTTGTTTGTGGGTTTGTGAGTTTGTTTGTGGGTTTGTTTGTTTCTGATGCATATCTACAGTTTTATTCCGATCTTCATGAAATTTTGCATACTTGACCTTCAAAGCATGAGGAAGGTCACTGTCTACCTCAGATTTTGAAAAACAATTGATAAAAAATCGTTATTTATGGTTATTAATGAGAAATATCTAGTGACCAACGATGCAAGGCAAAGTTTGTGCTAAAATACTTATCAACAATGGCATCAACACGCAACATGACAGCAGGGTGAAAAAATTTTTAAAATACGTTTGTAAGTTATTTATCTATTAATTTTCATTTTCAGTTCACGGTTACCCACGTGACTAGCTCCGCCTACTACACGCAATGTTCCTTAGCGCGAAGTTCAGTTTTTCATTTGATCTCTCTGGTGAGGTTGGTGACGTAATGCAATGGCACAGCCAAAAGTGACGTAGCGATGGGGGGAGGACGATTGCAGGGGCTCGGTTTTTTATTGAAATACTATAATATTTTCTAATTCCTTATAAAAATACTTAAGACATCGAAAGCAGGAGTATCTTCTGCTGTGTTTTGAATTGTTTTTTTCCGTTCTGGACTGCGGTATTGTGTAATGGACATTTCAGTGCGCGTGCGAAATATGAAAATTTTCTACTTTTATGCTCCAGTGCTTTGAGTAAGACTAAATTTTTTTTATTAAATCATTTTTTTATTACACTCTGATAAATATTTCTGCCTATTGCTAGAAAATAAATGTAGCGGTTGAAATATACAAGCACTTTGAGAGATGTAGCTGCATAATATAATTATTTATAAGATCAGATATACATCGCTATTTTGTCGAGTTGCAACGCTCTTCATTAAGAGAGCAGCATGTTATATATAATATTATTTTATTAAACTTCTAATGTTTGCATGTGCCTAATATTAAACAGATAATTTAAAAGAAGGTTTCTATATTATATATAAAAATACTGGCGATAAAGTATCAAAAATTTTAATGTTATAAGCCTCGAGATCGTAGATAGTTTGGGAACAACGGCACCTTTCGCGTCAATAATTAAAAAAAACTGTAGTGATAACACAGTTTTCACAAGCACGAAGCATTGAGAAATACACTGGCGAAAAAAAAAATCCCAACACTACTAAGGACTTGTGCTAGATGAATGAAATTTGGACAGTATATTCAGCTATGGTATTTATTCAATTGATTCAAGTTTCAAGGTTACAACTTATAGGGGGCGCCACCTGCGCCACCCTGTACATGGTGAAAAGCACGGACTTTAGTACCCGCTGTAGTCGCCGCACTGGTCTATGCAGAACTGCACACGTGCATGCATATGGTCGTAGAGATGCCAAATGAAATTTTGTGGTATGGCATTCCATGCCCGTTGTACCTGGATTGTCAGATCAGCAACAGTTGTTGCTTGTTGTGGAAGAGCCCTGACACGGTGTCCGACCATGTCCCAGACGTTCTCGATGGGCGACAGATCTGGTGATCGTGCTGGCCATGGTAGGATGTGAACACCCTGAAGGGCACATTGGGTTGCAGCAGCAGTGTAGGGTCGAGCGTTATCCTGTTGGAACAGCCCCCCTGGCCTACCAGCCAAGAATGGCAGCACAATGGGTTGAACAACCAACCGAATGTAAACATTTGCCGTCATGGTGACTGGGATAACCACCAGGGGGGGCCCTGCTGTCATAGGAAATCCCTCCCCATACCACAACGCCAGGGGTGGGGCCAGTATGCCGACGATGGATACAGTCAGTAACAGGACTTCCCCACTCCTCCTCCTGACTCTTGTGCAACCATCACTCTGACCCAGACAGAAACGACTTTCATCCGTGAAGACCACAGACCTCCATTCTGCCCTCTAAGTCGCTCTGGCTTGACACCACTGAAGACGTGCTGCACGTGTTGATGGGTAAGAGGCAAACATGACACAGGGCGCCTGGAGTGGAGGTTCCTGGCCAGAAGACGGTTCCGAATTGTGCGTGGAGTGACGTTGGTTGCCACAGCAGCCCGAATGTCCACTGCAGATGCTGTCCGATTTGCCACAGCCATCCTACAGATGCGCCAGTCAACCCTGTCTCCAGTGGCCGTGGGTCGTCCAGATCCTGGTCTCCTGGTAATCCTGCCTTCCCTGGACCGTTATACACAGTGGCAACGTCTCGACCCATGCGTTCTGCAATAGCACGGAACGAAAGTCCACTCTCTCGAAGGCCCCCAACGCTTTTAGTAATCCTGTCAACAATAGCTGAATCACTGCAAACTCTGAGCCTTAGAAATTTATTTTAACTCCATATGCCAAAACTTAGAAAATTTATTTTCTCTTTTTTAGTACCTTTTATGTAAGCGTTGTATTTTGAAAAAGTTTTTTTCATATTTTTTATTTCCTCCTTTTTAGTTTATATTAAAATAACAGATTTGATTTAGTTTTTTTGGGAAAGCGTTTTACAATAAAATATATTAAATATTACCAGATTTTATTTGAATATATATTTCAAATGTACTTTTTGAGGCACAAGGAAATATTAAATGAATATTTGCATTTTAACAGAAATTTTGACATTAACTTTTTTTGATCATTTGATTTTAATTTGGTTATTAACCGAATTCCACATTTATAAAAAAAAGATTTTTGAGAAATTCAGCGATTCAACAAGTTCTTACAGTACACACAACAATACAGTTAATCTTCGCGAGGAAGTGACCTAAATCGTTCCATCTCTGTCAATGCCTCATTATTGCATGGTGTCTTACCACTTAGCTTACCACAATCCTGCTCCACTATTTGTAATCCATCTAACGACTTTACTCTACTCAAAGCAACGTAAGCCTGGCCACTTGCAAATAAATTTGGTCCTAAATCAACAACAGCACACTCAACTGTGCATCCTTGCATTTTATGAACAGTTGAAGCCCAAGACAGTACCAATGGCAATATTCTTCGTTGGATGGTACCATAGCTGAATTTGGCATCAAATTGTTTTTCAATGGGCTCTATCACATGATCACCAACACAATCAAAATTGATAAGAACCGCTGGAATATAATGTTGATGCAGTTGCTGTCTCGCAAAAATTGGTCAAATTATTTCAACAATAAGCCCAATTGAACCATTAACTAACCCTTTTGAAATATCAATATTTGACCTAAGCATAACTTTTGCACCCACAAATATTTCCAGCTCTCTTGGAAGACCCACTGTTTTACTATCTGTAGGTGTAATCTTTTCCATGTCCACATTCTTCTCATTTCTTGTATTATCAGTGAGGGCATCTTGAGCTATAATTGTGTACATTGTTTTGCCCAATCTCTTAAAATGTTGTAGGACTTGCTTGTTGTGCTCATCCACTTGTATTTTTTGGGGAAAATATCCACAAAGCATTTTCAATTGAAAATGGACCAGTGGCATCTGTACTAACCTTATCCATTAGTACTTTCATATGTTTTTGCTGTATCTTAAAAATTCTCAATGCATTTAATATGTCAATGAATGTATTATCTCCTTGTTGCCGCATATTTTCAGTCAACTCAACCAATTTAAACAATCTCCAGAGATGTGTCGCGGGTTGCATTTTTTCTGGTTGTTCAAATACCTGATGACCTCTTATTGGTGGTAATTGCAAAAGATCGCCAAAGAGAAGAACATTAATGCCACCGAAAGGTGTATCAGGGTTCCTTAATTGTCTCAGACGATTGTCTATCATGCACAGCATTTCATATGGTACCACTGAAACCTCATCTATGAATAAGAACTCAGTGTCTTTCCAATTCAGTCGCATATTTCTTAGATAGAGACCAGTAAGTTGTGGTAAGTTTACTAGTCTACCATCTTTTTGAACTGGTAATTTCAGTAGGGTATCAGGTCAGTTCGTCGAGGGTCAATTCGTCGAGCGTCAATTCGTCGTACGTCATTTTGTCGACTGTGTCAGTTGATCGGGTGGTTAGTTCGTCGGACGTCAATTAGTCGAACGTCAATTCGTCGAGGTGTCAGTTGGTCGGGCGGTCAATTTGTCGGAGACAAATTCGTCGGGTGTTTCAGTTGGTCGAGATAATAAATGGTCGGGAAAAAACTTTAATAACATGTATTAACGAAAAAATTTTTATTATTAATTTCATTACTGAAAAGGTAACAATAAATGCCTTTACTGTTAAAAATCAGTATTTAAATACAGCTTTTGTAAACAATGTGATACAGAGACTTAAATGAATTGTAGCTACAATAAACGTGATCTTGTTGACAAATGCCCCTAACTGCTTATACCGCTTCAGTATCCTTCATTTTCAGAATGAAATTAATAACTGTATAAAATTAATTATCGGACAAATTGAGCACATACAGGAAATTTAATTTTTATTAAGTACTAGAAGAGGTACCCGGCGTTGCCCGGGATAATTACACTTGCACAAACTTTTCCTTTCATTGTTAGTCATGAGATATTGATTGTTGGTTCATGCAGAGCGTTTGTGAATTGTTGGTTCAAACGTCTTTCCTCAACTCTGAGGTGTAATTTGACTCTCTATCAGTTAGAAGTTGAATATGGATGCTATACTTATTAAAAATGCATGTAACAAGTGCTTTTGCAACAGTGGGGGCAGTCTGATCTCTGAGAGGAACAGCATCTGCAAATCTGGTATGCTGGTCTGTTACTACCAGTATACAGGGTGTAAATTTTAAGTTGACAAAGCAGAATAACTCGAAAAATAAGCTTCACACGAAAAAATGCGTATAATCCAAAGTTGATTATTTTCGAGGGGGCATCTGCTGGTGCTAAAAT
>JAHWFO010117657.1:634201-652182 GCA_023313115.1 Rhysida immarginata | reverse complement strand
ATTTTAGCACCAGCAGATGCCCCCTCGAAAATAATCAACTTTGGATTCTACGCATTTTTTCGTGTGAAGCTTATTTTTCGAGTTATTCTGCTTTGTCAACTTAAAATTTACACCCTGTATATTTATAACCTTTATCTGATTTAGTCACAGGTCCAACTATGAACGAAGATAGCCAAAAAATGGGTGTTTGTCGGGGAGAAGCTTTGAAAGGTTGCTCTTTTCTCTTAGGATGCTGTGCTCGGAGCTGACAGCTCTCACATTTTGCACAATACTTCGAAATATCAGCACTCATCATGGGCCAGTAATATTTGGGTTTAAGTTTTCTCCACATGCACTTTGATTTTAAGTGTCCCGATTTTGGAAGGTCATGTTGAAGAAATAAGAATTGATTTCTTAGACTCTTAGGCAGCACTTATTGATCCCATGTCTCTTTACTATCTTGAGAATGTTTCACATGGTACAACACTCCATCTGCATTGAGGAAAAAGTACTCGAACTTATCTGGCCAGTCTCTTGAGGATGTTTTCCCATCAGGATTCTTCAAATAGTCCATCATCTCATTCCAGGGCTTCAAGTCTTTATTCACGAGCAATCTCTTCTTTACAAACTATCGGCTCATACTCAGCCAAAACTGAAATCGATGCTCGGCATAGGCCATCCGCATTAGTATTCGCTGTCCCAGATATATGTTCGATGGTGAATTGAAATGCGGATAGTGACAGTGCCCATCTCCCCAGTCTTGATGATGGATCTCTCAAGTTGAAAATCCACTTCAAAGGCTTATGATCAATTTGCAAAATGAATTTTTCTGATCAAGATAAACTCGAAATTGCTTCAATGCATATACTATTCTCAAGCATTCTCATTCTATGACTGAATAGTTTTGCTCGCTCTTTTTTAATAATCTGCTGGCATATGCTATTGGATGTTCCTTTCCAAGGAAATTCTGAGGACTGCACCTAGGGCATATGAGCTTGCATCTGTGGCTACAATGAATGGTTGTGAAAAATTCGGACTCTTAAATTTTAGGTGCTGAGATCAGATGCTGTTTCGATGCTTGGAATGCATTCTCTAACTCTGAGGTCCACTCAAACTTAACATCTTGCCAGGTGAGGTTGCTTAGGGGTCTGGCAATAGCACTAAAAGATTTTACGTGATGCCTATAGTAGTTAACGAGTTCCCAGAAATGACTGTACATCCTTAACTGTTCTCGGGTGAAGAAACTCCTTTACTGCTGTGATTTTGGATGGATCGGGCGTAATTTGTTTTTCTGAAACCACATGACCCAAAACTGTACCTCATCTTGGAGGTACTGACATTTCCTCGGCTTTAGTTTCAGGCTGGCTTCTGATAACCTTTCAAATAATGCTTTCAAGTCTTCCAGGTGTCCACCAAAAGTCTCATTAAAGACTAAAAAATCGTTAAGTTAGCAGAGAATTCTGTCTGTTAGTCCTCTGAAAATAAAATTCGCCATTCGCTGCCATAGGGTGGGGGATTTGCTTAGTCCCATGGGGAGCCTCTTGAACAGATAAGTTCTCTCTACCGTACAAAATCCTTTTTTCTGGCGATGGTTTATTTCGAGCTGGAAGAATCCTTGATTGGTATCCAGGACACTAAAAAATTTCACCATTCCTATCTGTGAAAGCGTCTCCATTATTTTCAAACTCAGATAAATATCCGGAACTATCATTTGATTTAATTTTCGATAGTCCACTACAAAGCGATACGTGTTGTCCTTCCTCTTTACTAGGAGGGCCGGAACCATCAGGAGTCATACTTGTTTCCACTACGTCCTGCTCTATCAGTTTTTCTACCAATTCTTTGATGCTGCCTCTCTGTGAGTATGGAATTCGATAGGGTGCTTGAGATATAGGAGGGAATGAACCTGTATCGATCTTATGATCAGGTATTTTACAACATCATAGACCACAATCATGAACTAAATACTCATTTGCATAGGCATGTAACAAATTTTCCAAAGTGGTCAATCAAATAACTTTAAAATTCTGTTTGGCTAATTTTTGAGTCTTTCTTTCATCTATATGTTTAACGCCAATTTGTTCATCCTCAACCCCATACAATTTTCCAATAATTTTGCCTTTATGTATTGTGATTTGTTCCGCAGAATAATTCACAAATTTGACAGATGAAATTTGTTCGCCAGAATAATTCAAAAATTGACTGTTATGAAAAACTTGAGCCAATGACTCGCTCCAATTAAACCTGGCTCCTCTATGTCCCTTGGTTCTAAAATGCCAATTTGCCCTTTATGCTTATGTTATGCCAATTTACCTTCGAATACAATTTCTGAATATGAAGGAATTTTTATATCTTTCTCGAAATAGACAGGAATATCTTCCATATACATGCCAATTTCTGCAATTACTATTTTGCCAAATTTCCCCTTTTTTTCCAATCCAGAATTTTTTGAAAGGAATTTTGTTAAAATAATCATGTAAGGTGCCCCTTTGAAAATCGATAATGAATCCAAAATTTTGTAATGAATCCCTTCCCAAAATTGTATCATTGGCAAAATAGTGTTTTCATTCCCAAATGTAGCATTTTAAAGGATAATTACGCTCACCCAACTGAAATTCAATCAAATATATTTCTATTGTTGAAAAATCATGCCCAGCCACTCCTACGAGATTAATTGCAGTTGATCTAATTTTGTAACAGTTTGGCACGACCTTTTAGAATCACTCTGGCCAATACCGATACCGATATTCCTTATTGCTACCGAACTTTAAAGCGCTATTACTTTTTAATGGAGCCACAGATTGAAAAACGCGACTAGAATTTTTTGCTTAGAGTTTCATCCTCTACAGATCCTTAAATTTGTGGAATGTCGTCCATTTACACCCTGTATATCAATTAGACATAGAGGGTGCTGGCTCTGCCCTGAATAAATGTACATTCTAAAGCCAATGGGCACTGCTGCTGCTTCCCTAAAGTACCCTTGTTCGTTTTATTATATATAATAAGTGATGTAGATGTTCACATAATACTAATAATTTGTTTTTATAAACGAAGCTATCATATCTTTGGTGACATTTGCTCCAACTTAGCGCTTCTTTGACGCGTTTTTGATGAATTTTAGCGCTTTTTTGGCGCGTTTCAGCAACACCGCTAGCGCGATCTGAAAATTTGAGTTGGCAATACTGGACAGGGTTGTCGTTAATGCTTAATTCAGAGTAAATTACGTTAATACTTATCAGGTGGACGCCATTTTGAAATTTTTAAATGTCCCGGAAGACTGGTCAAGTTAGAGTGTAAAATTCCCTATGATTGGTGTGAATTTTAACAGTTAATTGGCTTTAAAAATGAATTTTTGTACAAATTCTGTATATAAAATGTAACAATAAATTAATTTCATAAATATATTTTTGTTTTATTAATTTTTTTTGATAGAGGACGCTAAATAAATATGAAAGGACTCAATTGAAATACATGGGGTCCCTGGGAATCCATAATTTTTCTTCCTAAAGCAAACTCTGACTGGAATAACTATCAACAAAATCACGTGAAGTGCTCATGGCATTGCATTGGTGGCAATTAGTAAAAAGTAAGGATATTACATTAGATTAATACAGCGTACATTGGCAAAATACAAGATACCATAAGTATTCTACTATAATGCGAAAAATGTTGACCTGAAAAAGCACCCAAAATTGTGCAAGATTGAAAAATTAGCGCTACAACGACGGGGGGGGGGGGGCCCCCAACGAACTTGGATCTAACGAATTGCAAACGAAACTAGCATATAATACACGGCAATGTACCAGTATAATCAATATTATACACAAGTTTGTTAGGTCGAAGTTCGTTTGAATTCCCCCCCCCCCCCATGCCTGGCGACAGAAAAGTCAATTGAAAATTGAGGAAAAAAGCAAATTATATAGTATAAATGTAAATATAAATAAATAAATAAAATATATAATAAACAAAAATGGGTATCGCATTAATTAATATAAACAGGCCTATAATGCATCAAAATAGTATCCTATATTTTTTTGTATTAGCTCCTATATTTTTTTATTTCTCACTTCGAGGCCTGTTATAACCCAATTTGATAATTTTATCCAATAGATCTTCTCCCAATAAAGTCACTTCAGCTCCACTATCTACTAAAAATTTAACCTTCACTTTCCCCACTTTTCCTATAACCAAACATTCGTTTGTCTCTGATGAAACATTAGCAGGCACTTGTGTTTTTGTTTCTATGCTCTGTTCTTGCTCTCTATTGTCTGAAGGAGAAGCCTTCTGCATGTTTGTTGTTTGTGTGCCTTTCTCTATGCTAATCAACGCCTTTTCAAATCGTTGCCATTTCAACAGATTTGGTGTGCCTGTTATTAGATCTTTTATAACAGTTGTACTGAATGTGGCCCTTCTTCTTACAGAACCAACACCATTTATGTTTAAATTTCCTGAGTTTATAATATTTCATCACCTGCCCAATCTGCTTATAAAAGTAACACCTTTTTCGACTTTACCAGCGAAAATTCGTCTTAGCCTCTTTCTCTTGCCTTACAGTTAATATTTCATCCACCTTATCAATTAACGCATCTATTTCTTCCAAGTGTTTTGCCCATAAATTTATGTGTATCCCATTTCCCAGCAAACCTTCTTTTTTCTTCCTGCGCATACTCTATTACTGTCCTAAAATTATTTGGTCACCTAAATAACAATACTCTTCTCAATAAAGGATGTAAGCCTTAAATAAAGCTTTCCATGATTTGTTCTTCCATTATTTCTTATGCATATGCTCTTTCATCTGCACCTGGGCATCATTCACTTCCACAGTGGATTCTAATATTTTAGCTCGAGCAGTTAATCTAGTCGCATACTCTCTAACAGATTCAGTTTCCCCTTGACCACAATTTCTAAACAATAATTGAATTTCCATTTTTGGTCCCTACTAAACCGTTCTTCAATCACCTTTTAAAAATGATGATAATCATCTACTCCCTTCATAGCCTTATCTTCTCTACAGATGAACAATACAGGCCTCTAAATTTTTGCCATTTTAAGTTTTATTTGAGGAGTCCAATTCATACGTACATCATCAAGTTTCTGAAAAAATGCAAGTGGATCCGTGGATTCATCATAAGGAGCAATTTCGCTCGCCAAATCAAAAAGTAGTAAAATACTGATTTAGCAATCAAATAAGAGATGTTAATCACCAATGATACCATAAACAATACACTATTCCACTATTATATATTCTTTTCACAATTGTATTTCTTACAAAAATTTTGTACCCCTTATGAAAATTTTTGTATGCCTTACGAAAATTTTTTTCCACAAATGTACTCCTTATGAAAAATTTTCGTACCCCTTATATTTAATCTGTACCCCGTACAAACATCCTGCTCGTAGCACCATTTTACATGAGGTTTTAGGGGGGGGGTGAGGTCTAAATGGTCTGGAATAAAATAAATAAAAGACTCTTTGACCACAACAAAATTACAAAAGGAAAAATACGACCTTATCCTGTAAGAGCTTTTCGAGGGCGAAGCTCTCATCATTCAGCAGGTAAAAACAGGGAGTAACCAGGAGAAAACCCCGAAGATACTGAATTAAACATCGACAATCGACAATCGAACAGTGTAGTGTATCGGTATTCGAGTGGAACTTGAAGCATAGCTTCCATAATCTCACCCTTCATAATCATATTCCAAGGGAAATACACTGAGCTAGAAAAGAAGCCTGATGTACCCACAAGGGTCATCCAAAGTATGAAAGAAAATTGCCTCCTCTTGGTGGAGGAAAATTTGATTGACGACTGTCTAGACTAGAAGCAGACCACTAGTATTAGATAAAACACGACCTATGAAGTCCAGTAATCTGGAAATAAGACATTATCAATGTCTTCAAAATTAATATCAAGTATATGCCTTGGATCACGATATCTCTTTCTATGCATAGGATGCTTTAAAATGCCCGAGACTAGCTCGTTGCTATGATTTTCTATATTGGGCAGCATGGATTCCATGAGCCCTTGAACGTATTTGCCAATATGAGTCATGTTGAAGTCATTATAAATGGAGGAATTGCGAACAATTCTCCGATCCTTTTGCGCAATAGTCCTAAGGGTAACGTTTTGGAACGTTTGCAGTTCTTTCCATCTAGTTTTACATATTGTGGCCCAGACGGGCATACCATAGGTCAAGATAGTCCGAACAATGACCTTATAGAGTAGGAGTTTATTATCAATGTTTAGAGCACTATTCCGGCCCAGCAGAGCAATCAAGCTAAACTTGGCTCTCCTGGCCTTATTCAACGCATAAGTTGCGTGGGGAGTCCAGGTAAGTTTAGAGTCAATAACAACACCAAGATATTTATTAGTTTCAACCCAGTCCAGTTTTTTGCCATATAGTGTTAGAGAATCTAATGATCTCTTTCTCTTCTTGGAAACAAACATCGCCTTGCATTTGTCTACATTCAATTTTAGCCTCCACTTGCTAAACCAGCTTTCACACTCCTTTAGAGCCTTCTGCAGCCGCGAGACTACTACGGCTGGTTGACGAGCACAGGTCAGTATAGCAGCGTCATCTGCGTAAAAAAAGAGTTTACATTTGGAAGGACTTGGAAAGTCTCGCATAAAATAATTGAATAATACGGGCCCCAGGACTGAACCCTGTGGGACACCAGCTTTTACTTCATACATAGGAGATAGATTATCTCCAACTCTGGCCTGAAAGAACCGGTTGGAGAGAAACGAGTGTATCAGAGTAATTATGTCTTGAGGAAATCCATCCATAATCATTTTAAAAATAAGACCATCGTGCCAGACTTGGTCGAAGGCTTTGTGTACATCGAGGAAAACGACCCCACAATACATAGAGAGATTAAGGGGCTCATTGATATCCGCTGCGAGCCTCCATGTTTGGAGTTGGCAGGAATGGTTTGGGCGAAAACCAAATTGCTCATCGCGGATGAGATCATTGGCATCACAGTACTCAATGAATCTCTTGAGAATTGTTTTTTCCAGGATTTTGGAGATTGATGGTAACAAGCTGATGGGCCTGTAGCTAACAGGATTTGCAGGATTTTGTCCTGGCTTAGGAATGCTTAAGACAACTGATTGCTTCCAAGCATCCGGGAAGTAAGTGTTCTTCCAGCAGTCGTTAATCACCTTTGCAATATCTTGAATTGTATTTTGAGGTAAATTTTTCAAAGCACTGTTCTTAATAGAGTCTTTACCTGGAGATTTTCTCGTTTTTAAATTTTTAATGATGCTTAGGATTTCATTTACATCAATGCTATGTTTTGGGAATTCATTGCCGTGAATATTATAGAAGCCAGTTATGCAGGATTTTACTTTCTCAGACATATCAAGTCCTATTTGCCGACCATCAGTAGGCGTGACAAACTGTTCTGAAAGTGAACTTGCAATAAGCTGAGCTTTATCATCATCATTCGTGACGAATTTGCCATTTTGGGCTAACAGAGGTGGGATATTTATGGCTTTCTTGTTTTGCAAGGCTCGAACCATGCACCAAACAGAGTTATCGTGGGTCGACAGACTCTTAACTTTATCGCTCCACCTGTCATTACGAAGTGCTTTTACCTCCTCGTGAACTCTTCTAGTGAGCCTATTATACTTGGTCTTAAGCCATGAATCACGAGTTCGGTACCACTGCCTTCTAACCTTATTCCTTTGCTCAATTAATTGTTTGATTTCTGGGGTGAGATCAAGGTGATCAGCTCGCTTCGACTCTAAGGGTGAAGCACTAGAGTCAATAGCTGCATTTATACGTTTAGTAAGCTTTTTTATGTTGGTATCTATGTCGCTCGTACTATGTACGTTATTTAGTGGGTCGTCATCATTTTTGAGAATTTCTCTAAAAAATTTCCAATCTTGTTTGAGCCTCAGTTCTTCTTTGAGGTCAATGTTTACGTTATCAAAATTTAGTGCAACTGGTTTATGGTCTGAGGATAGATCATTGACAGTATAGATACTGAATGATTTGTAGAAGCCCTTCAACAACACAATATCAAGTACATCGCTTGAAGGAGAATGATCACAATAATATGTATCATCCACAGGGCCTACTGCAATAATATCAGATTGCTTTTGCACATAGCCATACAAAAGGACACCGTTTTGGTTATGGCATCTTGAATTCCAGTGCGAGTGCTTAGCGTTCAGGTCTCCCGCCATAATAACGGGAATATTCCCGGAAAACAGCTCGTCGAGCTCATTGGCATCGAATTTATGCTTGGGCGCATTATATAGAGCCACTAGTTTCACCTCTCCCAGTGTGGCATCAGTAATGATAGCAGAGGCAGCTTCCATTCCCATATAGTCTCGGGTTGGTTCCTCCCGATGATGAATGCCTTTCTTAATAATAATTGCTGACCCACCTGACGGGGACTTTACTGTAGTGGGAAGAATTCTGTCTTTAAGATAGACACAGTAACCAGGTAGCCTGAAGTCGCGGTCTGGCCTTAAGTGTGTCTCACATAGAAATGCTATGTCTATATCCCATTGGGTTAGGATGTTGTAAAACTCAATACGCCTCCGGGGGACCCCCCTGGCGTTCCATATTACGCAACGAAGTTTACCTCGATTTGTAATAGAATAGCATCGATCAGCCATACTGTCAGTGTTTATTCGTAAGTATTCCACTCATCAGTGGCATTTTCTTGCCTAGTTCGTTTAATAAATTGCATACACTGCCAATTTGTTTATACATTTCTTGAAAATCATTCACGTTAATGCTCTTATCTTGTTTGGAGACCATTGAGGCATAGGAAATCTCCGGGGACACTTTAGCACTTTGCACTCTCCTGACTTGCGGATATTTAGGACATTTTGTGTAATTGTAGGTGTGTTGTCCATTACATCGAATACATTTTGGGGGATCTTGTCCTTTTACATTTGGGCAGTCTTTTGACTGATGATCTTTAGCGCATTTGTTACAACGGGGGGATTCCGTACAACCCATAGATACATGGCCAAATCGCAAACAATTATAACATTGCAAAGGTTTCTTATTACCTCGAAACATTTCAACACTGACAGCTAAGGGCCCTATGCGGGTCACATTTTTAAGTGTCTTATTGTGTTCAGTGTTTGATAACAGAACCAGAATCATGGGCATATCAATTGATCCTTTGGCTTTTTTAAGCCTAATCACTTTCTCAGGAAAGTAGTTGGCCTTTTTCAGGTCTTCATTAAAATCGTTAAGGTCATAGGTCACGTCTACATTTCGTATAACGTATTTGAGGACTTTTTCTGATTTAAGTTGATGATGCTGAATCTTTAGCACGTTATCAGCCTTAATGCCAGACACCAATTTACTATGAGTTTCCTCATCATGACACCTTATTTTGATCGTCTCTGCTCTGCCTGTGTGTACAGTAATTTGGTTAATCGCCACATGCTTTTGAATCTCGCCCAGGATTTGCTTGATTGGCTGACCGTGAGTACGTATTATGATTGGCGGAATATAGGAGCTGCTCTTGGTATTTGGCTTTTCAACATTTTTTCGCTGTTCGGACTTGCTTTCTCGAAAAGCAACAGCGATTGTATCATTTATATCAACAACATCCTTAATGTTGTCAATTTTCAACCCTTTTTTAGCCTTTTTAGATTTTGCAGGTATCCATTTATCCGTATCATTGTATAGCCGTTTGCGATTTGTACTAATCGGGTCTTTGCCATCGTTATCGTTACTCCCTAAGCCGGAGGGGATAATTTCCATAGGCTGAGGATTCACACTCTCTGTTTCACAATAGTCTCTTAGATAGTCAGAAGTTACACCAGTAGGCTGATTACCTTTCATTGACAGAGCAGAGAATTGATCTTTGAGGAAATGCTCTAACTTATTAAAGTTCTTCATAACGGGCACAATGCTCCAAGCTGACATCAACAATGCTTAAATGTTAAACAAAAAGTAGCACTGTATTCAATATCGACTTATCGGTATAAATCGATTGATATATTACATGCCTAAGTTCATCTTCTTAACATCAGTGCACGTGAATGAAGGGATCCACGAAAGCGCATCGAAAGTTGACACATCGCAGTTAAGTCCATCCTTTTTCACGTTATCGTGCAAACGACGGCCGGCCCGACACATGAATGTACCGATTAAGCTTGCATTCTAAATATGTATATAGTTTTAGCTAGGGCTGGTAATAAGGGATTATTGAAGGAGTTTTTGGAGGTCATTTTCTCAGGCATAGCATTTCGAAAATCAAAAAGAATGTCATATTCGTCTTGTGCTCGTCATTCCCATTCGAATGACATATTACATGCCTTATATTGCCAATAAAAAAATTTAATGGGGGGGGGGGGTCTCAATAGTCACATGACTGTTGACCTATTTCAATGCAAACTAATCAGGTGAGCTCAGGAAGGGTCTCTATCTAAGAGCGAAAGCAGAATTTGAAAAAGTTAAAGCATTCTTGAGTAATCATCGAACATACAGACGGACAATTCGCGCTGGCAGTGTAATGTCAGGGGAAAAGCCAAAAATGAATTCGTGGAACACAGGAATGTTGTTAGCCAAAAGGAAACAATAGAGTTCAGGGGTTTACGAAAAATTTATTAGCAAAAAGACAATGTCACGTGTTAGTAATTTGCAATACTCCAGACAATGTGAACCCTGCCAGCGCCATCTATCGGCAGATTTTGGAACTATTTTTTCCTTCGCCAAACAAAATTCAAAATTCCATTGCCTCACGATTGTTCTGCTAAAATATCAGGTCATTCTGAAGAGTAGTTTTCAAATTATCGATTTTTGAAATCGTAACTTTAATTATAGTTACCCTGTATATAATAAAAGGGAATTACTTCTGCTGATCTTGATGGTCAACTAACTGTTCCAACGCGACCAATACAGCGATTAGGAAAAACTGCATTTAAGTGTTCCCGCATACGTATTCATGCAATAATGTGGATGACCACTTCGGTCCATCAGGCTTCTTACCTAACTCAGTATACTTCCTTTGTTATCTTTTGAGGTAGGGTGAGTTTTATAAAGCGCTGCAACTGTCCTACCCGAAGAAAGGTACACCCCGCTGTTCGATTGTCGATTTATGCAATGAAAATGTTCTCCGTCGTGCTGAAAATACATTGTTACTCGTATAGCCAGAGGAATATCTTCTAGAATGCAAAATACATGCAGCGCTAAATTACGGTGCATAATGAAATCAATATGAAGCCCCCACAGTTAAATGTTATTTTAATTATTAGTTAAATCATTCAATACTTAACCAATAGCTGTATCTCAGAAACCATTAATCAAAGACTACGGGTTATATAATTTTTTAACTTGAAATAACTCGTCCTATACCTACAGGAAATATTGACGTTTCCTCCCGGGACACGCTTTATAGTAGACATTGCTCAGATACGCATTCATAATGATAAATTAGAATGCTGGAGGGTACAATTCGATTTTTTTCTCTGTTTTTATATCAGATTAAAAAGAAAATGCGGTCATATAGTAAATTATGCAATCATTTGTAAATTCTGCGATTTTTTTTTTATTGCGATCGTAGTAAATTGGAGTGCCTCTAAAGCCTACTCTGTCTCTCTGCAATGTTGATGGTGTTTTGCCAACCGAAATAGCCCACTCTCTCTCTGTAAATCCCTTAAATTTTGTCATGAGTTGACAAACCTAATTGAAAAATTTCTTAATATTTCTGTGTACTAAATTTCCTGCCGTTTCTACCACTTACAATATAGGGACATGTTTCATAGTTTGATTGACTTTAATTTTAATTTTTTTGTTAGCTGGTTTTCTGATTTGAAATATCTTTTCATACTGAAATCTATGCTGTCAAAAATAAAACATGTTAATAAATAATGCAAGATTGAAGTCATGGGTGTTTTCATAGTTTTGTCACACAGTGTATGCTCCAGAATCTTATGACGGACGTAGAAGAAAAGAAGGACAAATCGGCCTCGGATCGCCTCTGATGCCCGAGTACGCGGGTTCGACCCCGGCCGAGGACGACGAGGATATTTTCAGGGGGAAAATCCTGAGATCACGTACTTCCTTCTGAAAGGAAGTAAAGCCGTTGGTCCCGTGCAGTCGTTTGCGGCCGGCGAGGCAAAATTTGCGGCCCCTATAACGCCGTCCTGAAATGACCACAGCAGTTGAAAAGGACTGTTAATATCAAACCAATCAACCAACCAACCAAAGAAGGACAACACGCAAGAAGCCTGTAATAAAAAAAAATGAAAATTAAACACAGGGTGCTGAGACCTGTAAAAAAGCTGACGTTTCTTACCACCCTGTCTTCATTTTTTATTTATTTATTTTTTTCCAAATAATAGATATAGATATACAGTTTACCATATTCCATCATGAAACTAAGAAAATGTAAGCCTCATTTAATAATTACAAGTAATCCATGCAATATTTTAAAATAAAAGTAAAAAAAAATTAGCTACAAAGATATCACAATTTTATTTCACTTTTTTTCTTGAATTTGTTTACAAGTTAGCCAATAGTTGCACCATATCACCCTTCTATGATTATGGTTGCACCGTATTTTCGAGGAGAAAGGAAGAGTTTTTGCATTTATGTTTTGGTTGAATCTAAGATTATGGCCATGTTTCAAAATCAAAATAAAAAGTGAAACGTTAATAAGAAGATAGCTCTTTTGTCTTCTAGAGCATTTATTCATCAATACTTTAATAATCATTCTCCTCCATAATACGAGCCAAAGAAGCTGTGAAATCTAGTCAATCAAATGGATGCTTGTGATTTTATTCTAAACTGGATTACATAATTCTAGCACTTTGCTAAGTTTAATTACATTATTCTACATAACTCCAGAATTAAGCCCTTCCCTTCTTCCTTTGAATAAGATACATGTAAGAATATCTTAAATTAACTTAAATTCCTGAGTGGAACAATCGATTAACAAAAAAGGGAAGTTAATCTTCAGACTTGATTTATCATATTTTCCCCGTCCAGGAATTATCATCCTTACGCCCTTGTTTTCTTAATCGATTATTCCACTCGGGGCTCTATATCTTACGGTTTTATTATGTATCTGTCTACCGTTTACTTTAATTTAGCTTAACTCTTTTCAGCTGTTGAAAGAGGCTAGAAAAAATGATGAGTCCTAATAGAAAGAAGACTGGGCATTGCCCTATTTGTTGGAAACTGTGGACTTCTAAGGTATGACAGCAGGGATTTTGATAAAATTAATCTGTTCGTTTATTTTAGAAAAAGAATTAGAATCGCTGTTTATAAGTTATCTTTTTAAATTACAGGGTGACTCATAAGTTTCTCCAAGGTTTCAAGAGTTGATAGAGCAGTAGTAACTTTGATAGACATAATGAAATCGCTCATATCAGCGGATGGAGAATCTCTCAAAGTTTGCATTCGTAATTGCCACACACATACAGGGTATCTCAAAAAAAATGTACTAACACTTTGAATGACTATAAAACATTATTTATGAACATAGAGACAAGTTTAAAGGCTTGAATTATAGAAGACAAATATAATTAAAGAATCTTGTTCGCAAATGTTCAAATTGATGACCGTCATTGTCCAGACAAAGCTGATAACGCGCACTAATAGATTCGCAGTTTGTCGTAGAGATTTCTGTGGGGATCGAATGAGGGTTTCCTGCACCTGCTCTTCTTTTCCAGGGCTGGTGGATGTCCGTGGTCGTCCAGAACGTTTCTTGTTGACGTTGTGAACGGTTCCATCTGCTTCAAATTTATCTCTGATACGAGCAATTGGTGGCGGTTAATCGAACTCCTTTCTGAACCGTCTTTGCACTTCGTGGCGTTTTCGATCTTCCAATAACATTTAAGGACAAACTTTCTCTTTTCAAAGCTAAGTTGATCTCCTGCCATTCTGTTACATTAGTTACACTTGAAAAAACAAAGTGTTTGCACATTTTTTGGAGACACCCTGTATATATTTAGTAGGAAAACATAGCGTTCACGCCTATCTTTCCACATGATTTAGTCTCGCTGCGAGAGAAGATCACCCAAGAAGTTGCTTGCATTGACTGTCTGACGGAGGGAACGTGAATGCAGGATTGATACCGTGCTTGTTACCAAGGGTGAACATATGGAACATCTATAAGGCACATGCAAAACTTGGAAAGATTATCTATCTGTTGTTATGAGTATTTCTGCTTTGTATACCATGGATACTGTTCTATTGAATTCTCAAATTTAAGATTTATCTCCGAGGGAACTTACGTATTGCCTGTATCAATCATCACGAAATTTAAGTGTTTTCGTCTTACTCTTAGGAGAAAGAAACTAAGAATTTAACATCGGTTCATAAACTAAATGCCATTCATAAGAAGGCAACATGTAAGATGTGTGCATAAGTAAATATGTATTAAATTTTTATCGAAAAGCACTTAAAAGTAGCATAAATATGATCACTGTTAAGATGATTTTCCGTATAATATGCGCTTTTTTGTCGGTCCCTTAACGTTAAGTACCTTTTACACACAGTTTATATCGTTTAATGGTCATTTTCCCGCACGTTTTCTCTTTCGCGCCGCTGTCCGTACGGGATTGAACTCGCTTACGCTATGGCGGCTGTCATTGACACAGGCAGAGCGCATCTCCGTGTCCCCATTTTTAATGTGCCATCTTCAGTTCTTTGTTTTAATTTATTAGATCCGTCATTGCTCGTCAAAAATGTCCAGAATTAAACGTAAAGCGCTCTCATTAGATGCTTATTTCAAGTAGGATATTATATACAAGGTGAGACCGGAAAGTTCGGTGAATGACTCGGAAAAACAAAGAGGGACAGGTATTTCAGAGATGATACTTTACTGTCCTTCAAAGTAAGTCCCCATGGCCACAATACACTTTTGACATCGTTCATGCAACTGTTGTCTGACGGCACTACTTGAAGTTTTTTTGCTGTAGTACATACATAAATAAAGTAAAATTAATTTATTTATTTGATGATTTAGCTCTCGTGTGATGTATTGATTTCTATTGTAAAGCAAAGACCATGCATCAGTTGACGTATCCGACCTACATCTTGTCCCAAAGCGAACACTATGGGATCTTTATGGAACAGGAAAAACTCAGACACTTATTACGAATACCCTGGAATGCCCAGTTCCTCCTGCATCATTCGAACAGATGAACGGCGTCACGAACACGTTCGATATTGTGCAGTATATTGCCTTCCACATCCTGGTTTATCTTCGAGGGTTTCTCATCCTTCACTAAAACGCTTAAAGCACTCATGCAAACATTTTCGAGTCATAGCGTTTTCACCGTACATTGTCTTTAACGTTTTGTGGGTTACTTTTGCGGTTTTCCCCAATTTAAAACAGAATTTTACGTATATTGTCTCCCTGCTCCATTTTCACTGATAAACGCACTGCACTCTAAACACTGCCGCATGTACGTACGCATGTCAACAGTGAGGAAGGCACGTTTGCATATGTTAGCTGAGATACATAAGAACGCATTGCGCATATTGCCGCGAGTCGGTCATTTCCCATTATCAAATTTTTAATGGCGTGATCACCGAACCTTTCGATCTCGCCTTGTGTTTACATTTATAATGAAAAGGTACGTGGATAAAGTATAATTCCAAGTTTTAATTACGGCTAACAATGATTCTATGGTATAGAATAAAGAAAAAATGGAAGAATACTATGTATTTTGTATATTTTAGATCTTCAGTTATCTTGCATAATACGTTTTCTTCATGCGGTTCCTACAGGGTTCTTGTGTAGTCCAACAGATCTGAAACATATTGTGCTGGATCAGCATGAGAATTGCTATGATGATGATCTGTTTGATTTGACATGTAATCTTGTAATGTGCTTTCGAATATTTGTTTCCTTTTAAAAGGTATTACTAAAAGTAACTCTTCTTGAAGACAGGCTACATTTGTCATGTGCTTGTTCACTGTATGTCTTTTAGCACTGTCACAGCTAAAGTAATATTGATTTTGTTTGAAACAAGTTGACGAAAGGAAGGAGTTGTAAGGTTTATTACGGCGGCTAACATTGTATAGCCACTGTAATCTCAAAATCACTTTTTTATACCAAATAATTTGCAAATTATGTCATGTTGGCAAACACTTATCTTCAAGTGGTAATATCAACACTTGTTAAGAAAATTGGGCGAAACATATAAAAAGTGCTAGAAAGTGAGGAGGCAAATGATCCCAAAATAATTTTGTTTTGTCTTTATATGTGTTTTAGTTCTTACGTTACAGTTGTTACAGTAGTAATTTATTTCCATGTAAGGTTTTTTTTAATTAAAGATAACTTAGAGCAATTTAATTTTCAAAATAACCTGAACCAATTTAATAAGTTTAAAGTGTTAATAAGATTAGGCTTACAGAAACCATATAATGAGCACTTTTCATTTCCATCAAGCAGAACCAAGTACAACATTTAAAACTGTGTAGAGAACAATATGGTTTCAGTTCAGATCAGTTAACTGAAATGGTAGAGGTGACGAAATGGAATGCAAAGGAAGAAGAAGCTTTGGATCTCCCCACCTCTCGCTTGTCCCTATCCAGACAAAATACCAGGAAGACAACACCAGAAAGGAAAATCAGGAACACGTTTCCTAAAAGGTAACGGGTCTAAACAACATAAAGCTACTTAAATTTTTTGATGAATATCTGAATAAATTAATAAATTACGAGAGAAAAGTAGATAAAATAAACTAAATTAAAATAAAATTTCCATTTATTTAATCTATTAATATAATCTCTTTTTCTTTTTTATTTAAAGTAAGAATTTATCTTGGCCTTTAAGTCCACAAAAAATAGATCTGCATCTAGCCAGAGCAAATTCCGCATCTCCTGAAGCAGACGAACCATCTGAAGGGAAGGAAGAATCAAACGTCGGATTTCGTTCTGACAGCTCAGAAGAAAGTTTATCGTGGAAAAGTCCTAGGAGATTCATTAAGAAGTAAATTTCTATCATTCAAATTAGTCATTCTTTTCAAGGACATGCTTGCTAGGAGGGCAAAACTTTTCGAGCAATTAATTTAGATTTTAATGAAATAAATACAGGATGTTCACAAATTTTTACGCAGATTTTAATATATTAAATGAATAAAAAACACTTATAAAATGTCTAACCTTAAAGAAAAAAACTCAATAAACTTCATGTGCACCCCTGGTAGCATACAAAATATCCACCAATATTTGGATTCAGTCCACACGTTCTACAACATTCATGATGTGGCACCTGCAATTAAATATCTGATGCGTTGTCACAAAATCTGCAACTGCCGTATTGTAAACAATATCTTTAAAATGTACCCCCAAAGAAAGAAATCTATCAGGCTAATGTCGGGTGATCTCGGGGTCGATGGGATTTTCTGCCAATCTTCCGATTTGAGAACATTTCATCAAACTGTATGCGAATTTGAAGAATCCAATCAGGAGGAGCTCCATCTTGCTGAAAGATGGCAGTTGCATTTCCTGTAGCTGAAAAATGGCATGGTTGATTTACATGTCTAGGTAGATATTTCAAGATAGTAAAACGGACTAAGTACCCGATCATGCATAATTCCACACTGAATATTGATTTTCGGATGGTCTCTAATTCGTTTTCTTAAGACGTTTTCTTCTGATCCCCAGTTTCTCACGTTGTGGCTGTTCACGACTCCGCTTACATGAAATGTAGCCTCATCGGAAAAACGGGCACCCTGCAAGAAATCATTCTCCTCATCAATTCGCTGTAAAATTTTGTTAGCATACTGGACGATTATTTGGCTGCAATGCCTGAACAATTTGCACTTTGTACGGATAAAATTTTATTTGTTTTCGTATTACTTTGTGCACTGTACTCATCAGTACTTGAAGTTCGAGCAAAGCTTGCCTAATTGATTTCTGTGGTGGCTTAGTTAACGAAATTTAAATGGCCTCAACAGTCTCTTAAGAAACTGATGGTGTCCTACTGCTTTTACCCTAACTGTCTGCATGAGCTTTATTATTATTATTATTATTATTATTATTATTATTATTATTATTATTATTATT
>JAHWFO010117657.1:505309-634191 GCA_023313115.1 Rhysida immarginata | reverse complement strand
TTATTATTATTATTATTATTATTATTATTATTATTATTATTATTATTGTGTAATATTTTGATGTAAGTTCTATTATATAAATAGTTAATTACACCTACTATTATAATAATTGTCATTACAGTCAAAAAGAAAAATCCTCACAACTTGCGACTTGGTCCAAAGAAAATAATCAACAAATTAACACTGTTAGTGTTGCACAATTCTTAGAAAATGAAGTGAGTGTTTCAAATAGATTATATGGATTATTAGAATATTAGATTAAACGAGGAGTTGGACCTTAATTATCTTAATATTTTCTCATCTTCTTCCAGAACGAAAGTTTCTGTATAGAAGCACAAGACTCAAGTGTCGAGCAAATATTTCTGCCAGCCCAAAACAAACTGCAAATACGAGAATCACCAAAAAATTATTACACATACGGATCTGTTATTCAAGTAAGCTATTTGAGTCAAAGTAATTTGTTATATCTCATCTCATTAAGTAACCTGTTACACAAGCCAACACATGTCATTGAAAGTTCATTGCTTTTTTGAGTAACCCTCCCCCCCCCCCCCAGTTCTGTGATAAGAAAACTTCAAACTTAATATTTTTTTAAAAAAGCAAACTTTAAAAAGACTAGCAGGGCCTGTGCGCTTCGCTGCACATTCAGATTAGGTTGACTGAAATTTAGCAGCCTTATAAATAAGATGGGCTTGGAAAACGGGAGGTCACGCTCAGTGGATATACGAGGGGCATACTGAAAGTAATGAGCGACATTAAAAATTAAGGAAGGTTAATAATTGCAATATACAGAACACCTCATTTCAAACTATAAACTTTTGTCTATTTCTCAACATATTCTCCATACATTTTTCCCACCGTTGTGGATGTTTGAAAATCCCTTGATGGTAAAAGTCCGTTCCAGCTCTCCGAAGGCACTGACGCACTGCCCTCTTCATGTCCTCATTTGTCGCATAGCGCTGGCCTCACATCTGCCTCTTCACAAAACAGAGAAATAGACAAAAGTTTATAGTTTGAAATGATGTGTTCTGTGTACCGCAATTATTAACCTTTTTTTTAATGTTGCTCATTACTTTCAGAATGCCCCTCGCAACACATTAAAAAATAAAGCGATTACACATAAAATTTTGCTCTAAGTATTGTAACGCGTCATTATCTCGCAAGGGGTTTCGGCATTAAGGCGAAGGTAGCAATACATTCGAAGTACCTATAAAGCTAAACAATATCTAAGTTCGGCTCTGATAAGTCAACTAAAACCGTTAATAACATATATTAGGTTTTCCCAAACATACTATATGTGTAACATCTTAGGTTAAAAGACAGACCAACACAAGGAAGTGCCTAAAACTAATTCGTCAAGAGGGGAACGTCAAGTTTTTATTCAATTCCGGTAGAGGTCTCATCTGGAGGCCGCATCTGGAAGACGTAGGGAGGTCCCATCAATTACTATCAAGATGGCGAACGCACAATGCAAAGATTTTTTGGCCACTTCGATCCCCAGACCTCACTGCCTGTGACATCTTCTTGTGGGGATACGTAAAAACCGGTGTTTTTGTGTCCCCTTTCCGGAAAATCTGGAGGAGCTAAAAACTCGAATAACAGCCGCCATTCGTGAAGTGACTCCAGATATGCTTCAGCATATAGAGGAGGAATTTGATTATCGGCTACATGTGTGCCGTGCAGCAGGAGGAGAGCACATCGAACACTTATAAACAAAACTTAAGATTTTTACAAATATTTCAATATGACGCCCATCTCTGTATCTTCATTTTTTTTTAAAAAAATATAGATTTTTGAAATGTGATGAACCTATCTGTTATATATGTGAGAGAAATGCAAAATTTTGCTTTATTTTTTGTATATAAAAGCCGTTGGTCTAAGCAGCAGGAATTACGAGGCAGGCACTCAAAAACACCTCAAAATAGTCTGCCGCCATGGAACATATCGTGCTGGATAGTAGCATGAGAACTGCTATGATTGTTTGATTTTGATCATGTATTTTTATAGTTTCAAATATTTTTTTCCTTTTAAAAGGTATTACTTCTTGAAGACAAGCTAGATTTGTCATATGTTTGTACATCTATCTGTAAATGACTTTTGCCACTGTCACAGCTAAAGTGATTTTGAGTTTCTTTGAAACAAGTTGACAAAAAGAAGGACTTGTAAGCTTTATGACGATGACAAATATGGTATTATAACTTTATCCCCAAAAGTCTAACCTAACCTAACATATAAAATTTGCAAATTATCTTGGCAAATATTTATCTTAAAATGGCAATACCAACAATTATTAAGAAAATGGTGTGAAACATATCGGACCCCGAGATGGCTTCTAGAAGATGAGGATGCAAATGACCCCAAACAAATATTGTTTTATCTTTAAAAGTGTCTTGGTTCTTACATTACCAATTTTTATAAAATTAGTTATTGTTTTTTTAAATAAAATCTTGCAAACATTCCAAGGAGTTTTAGCTATGACGCAAAAATACAATTACGAGGGTGAATCAAAAAGTAAGTTACAATCATCACCATCTGTGGTCGAAGAGCGCCGACATCATTCGCCGTTTTTAAGGATGTTGCCTGTATGTCTATAATTGCAACGTGGCATGATCCTACGTGTTCACGCGTTTACTGCGCACGCAAGGGTATTGTTGTCATGGCGCAGCAACTGGTTGTACACTCCAAATTGGAGATTCGCGGAACAATCCGTTTTTTGTGGGCGAAAGGCTTAAATTGCAGTGAAATCCATAGGGAAATTTGCATTGTCTATGGGGATAATGTGATTTCTCGACCTGCAATTGTGGAGTGGTGCCAGCAATTCAAAAATGACGTACGACTGCCGCCCAGGAAGACCATCCACGTCCAACACTCCCGAGAGCACATTGCCTGCGTTAATGAGATGATTCTGGACAATCGACGAATCAGAATTAAAGAAATTGCCAGAACGCTTAGCGTTTCTTATAGGAGTGTGCACTGGATTATTCATGACGAGATTGGAGCGGATTTTTACCTCAGCAGCATGAAAAGTTAAGGCCGGTTCCCACTAACGCGGAACCACGGCGGAAATACCGCGCCTAACGTAAGCAGCGAGAATTTGACGTCGCACCGCAGCGTAACGAGGCCGACGAGAAATACAGGCCTCGGCGGCGTAAAAACCGCTACCATCTAGAGTTGGGATGGATTCAACTTTACCGCGAGGTAGCGTCCACCATTGAAATCAATGCATTTTGTGTGGCGTTGAAAATCTCTCCAAGATGTCGACGCGTTTGGATAGTATCGTTTTAGAGCACATCACTCTTAGCGAACATCATCAAATAAGCAGCAATACCCTTGCTTGTATCTCCATCCATTTTCGTTTATTTGCAAAGACTTACAACACTACATCCATTTTTTATTCGTCCATCATGGGAAAACGCTAAGCGATCGAAGAGACTCTTGAGCTATAGCGTAACGTGCCGCGATAGTGGAAACTAATCGGCGGATAGTGGGAGCCGGCCTTTAATTTCACGTTCAGACTAGTGTTTACAATTGTTGGGTGATTAAGTAGAAAAGTGAAATAAATGGTGCACTTTTCCTCAGAATGTGAGTATGGAATCTTAACTTACTGTTTCATAGTGTAACTTACTTTTTGATTCACCCTCGTATTAAGGTACTATGAGCAATTAAGCAATCGTGTATCGACAAGCGATCGTCGCGTGCGCCTGTTCACGTCAAAAATGCTTAAAAGATAAACAGAAAGCAATAGTGTATTCATTCTCGACGAAGCGATTGTTATATGACATGCCATTATCTTGGTTTTCTTTACGGCCACTGTTTTAGCACGTGAAGTCGACTTGAAGGGGTCCAGGATCCTGAAAAGTTGATACAATCGAGCTAAGTCATTGATAATCATATTTCTGGAAACAGAATTTGAAAAGGTTAATCCGTTTTCAAGCTATCTTGCAGACGGTGGACGGACGGATAAACGTACAGACCAGGCGTCCATTCTGATAAGTAGCATTTTGCTAAAGCTTCTAGTAAAGACTGCTTTGAGTAACTTAACTTTCAAAATAGCATGATCCTATATAAAAGTTTAAAGTATTATGGAAAATAAGTTTAAAGAAAGTATTTTATAAGCACGTTTCACTTCCATCAAGCAGAACCAACTGTGTGGAGAGCAACATTGTTTGAGTTCAGGTCAGTTAACTAAAACAGTAGAGATGACGAAATGCCATGTGAAGGAAGGAGAAGCCTTAGATCACCGCACGTCTCGCTTGTCCCTGTCCAGACGAAATGCCACGAAGACAAAAGCAGGAAGCGAAATAAAAAGCAAATTTCCTAAAAGGTAACTGGTCAACACTACATAAAGCTAATTAAGATTTTGACAAATATCTGAATAAAGTAAAATAAATATCTTGGCTTTTAAGTGAACAAGAAGTAGATCTGCCTAAGGCCCTAGCAATTTCCGCTGAAATGAATGAAGATTTAAACGTCGGATTTTCTATTGCCAGCCCAGAAGAAACTTTATCCAGGAAAATTCCTACGAGATTCATTAAGAAGTAAATTTCTTACATTTTTAACAATTCATTATGTTCAAAGATATTATTGCTAGAAGGTACAAAGCTGTAAGCAATAAAGTTAGATTCTTTTATAATGAAATAAAATCTTGTAAACATTTCAAGAAGGAGCTTTAGCTGTGAAGCAGAAATATTAGTACAAATATTTATGTACAGGGTGACTAAAAGGTCTTTTGCAGTAGGTGAACCAATTAAAAGGAATACCAATAAGGAAGAAAGAACGAATTGACATCATTCTGTTGGCTGGGAGTGGTACTACCCCTCATGTACCGTACGTTCAATGAAACTCACGGAGCGCAGATAACCCATGAGACCGTGGCGAAACCCATCCGAAATATCAAGTGGACAGTTTCCCATGGATTTTAACTTGTCGGGCCACTTAAAATCGATTGTGTATCGGAAGAAAATTCGTACTTTGAACATCTTAAAAAGAGAATCACGTTAGCTTGCAAACAAATAACGGGAGAAACATGGTCACGTGTTCGACAGAATTGGTTAGAGCGCCTATCACTTTGTTTGGACATGGAAGGGAAACCTGTGTACAAGTTATATTATCCTGTAACTGTAGCATAATATAATCTCCATTTGTATAGAGGCTTTTGACTCACCCTGTATTATGAGCAACTGAGCGATAATAATTCGACAAAGCGATCGTCGTATGCGCGTGCTCACGTCAAAAATGCGTAAAAGATAAACAAAAAGTGACAGCGTATTCATTCTTGACGAATCGAATTTTATATGACTTGCCATTATCTTGATATTCTTTACGTCATTGTTTTGCACGTGAATTCAACTTCAAGGGCTCCACGAAAAATCCTGAAAAGCTGACACAACCAAGCTAAGACCTTGATGGTCATACTTCTGAAAACTAAATCTAAAAAAGTTAATCCGTTTTCATGGTATCGAATTAAGAAGAGGGGTATTCAAGTTTGACCTGGACTTTATTTTTCATAAAACCAGGAAACTACAAAAAAACACACACACAAAGACCAGTTGTTTCTCAAAGAATTGTCTTTGCTTCTCTACAGTTTTTTCCAGCGTTCTGGGAGCATCTGGATACCGGTTCTGTAGAAATTTTCAGGCTAATGTCGAAACCACGTCAGAACAATCTTTTTCACTTCCTCATTGGAGTCGAACCTCTGCCCTCCCAAGATCTCTTTCAATGGTCTAAAAAAGTGATAGTCGCAAAGGGAGAGATCCGGGCCGTATGCAGGATGTGGTAAGATTACCATATGAGTTCCCTCAGTGTGTCCATAGTCAGTTTGTTTGTGTGTGGTCTGGCATTGTCTTGCAGAAAACAAACACCACTTGCAAGGAGTCCTGGCCGCTTTCTCCTTAGTGCCGGCTTCAGGGACGTCCTCAAAATGTCACAGTAGTAAGGTGCATTTATGGTTCGCCGTTGTTTCAGAAAATCGACATGAATGATACCCTTAATATCCCAGAATATAGTCGCCATCACTTTCGTTGCCGACGGTGTCATCTTGAATTTCTTTGGTCGTGTTGAGTCAGCGTGTCGCCACTCCATGCTCGCACGCTTGCCTTCAGGAGTATGTTGATGAATGAATGTCTTGGCGGTGGTCACGACATGCCTTAGGAAGCTGTCACCTTCCTAGTAAATCGCTGCAGCAGCATGGAACCCATCTGGTACAGATCTTGTTGAATTTAAGCTTTTCGTGGATGATGGTTTCCACATTGGCAGTGTTGATGCTCAGTATTGAATCCAATTCTCGGACATGAACCCGCCTGTTGTCCCATCATTGACAGCAGGGCCTTGCCTTATGATGTCCATTGCCGGTGGATTCTCGCCCTCTGGCACCAAGCAAAGACGGATGATCAAAACTAACATGACTCGATGAACTGTCTTTGAAATCTCTGATGAATTTCAGATCCTTTCACATCTTCGTTGTGGAGAGATTATTCGTTGTCCGCCATTTTTTAAACAAACAATTGGTTGTCATCGTTATCTCCTTCGAGGGAGTTTTGCACCATCCCTATACCTTAACGACTGCTGTATGATGGTCGCAGCAGCCGGCACCGACGGCTTTACGTGCCCTCCAAAGCACGGGGGAGGATGGAAATTTCCAGGTGGTCACCCAACCTGTGATTAGCCGCGCCCAAGGTTGCTTAACTCACCATTGCATTGAGCAAGGCGAGACAACTGGGCTACGGCTGCCCCGATTGGTTGTCATGGCAACCGGATGAGTGGTGCTGCATTTGCATGAGAAGCGGTAGTTGCCATCCCAACAATGAAAGTTTAGACTTTTATAACAATGTATTTTACAAAAAATAAAGTCCAGGTCAAATTTGAACGCCCCTTGTAAATACAGGGTGTCCACAAATGATTATTCTGATTATAATACTGTATATTAAATAGGGAAATTTATACGGGTAATAAAGAACTCATTGTAAACTGTATAAACACAAAGTGTCTAACCATGAAGAAAACGCCCAATAAACATGAACAAGTGTGAAAATATTCAACCTATATTCGGTTTCACGTCACACTTTCTGCAATATTTGTTGCGTGACCCCTTCAACTGAATGTCTGATGCGCTTTCGCGAGATCGCCAGATCTGGAACTTCAAAGAAAGAAATCTAGGGGGGTAATGTCGGGTCATCTCGTGGGCCAAGTGATTGAGCCATTTCTGCCAATCCACCAATTTCGGAACGTTTCATTAAACTGTATGCGAATTTGAAGAACCCAATGAGAAGGAGTTCCATTTTGCTGAAATATGACAGTCAGTTGATTTTAGTGCAGTTGAGGAATGGCATTTATAAATTAAGATGTCTAAGTACACATTTCCGTTAACTGTTCCTTCAAGAAAGATGAATAGATCATGCACCTCTATCATGCAGCAGAAGTCCATGCAAAGATTTTCGGACTGTTTCTAATGCATGCATTCGCTTATGAACATGTGGGTTGTCTCAACCCAGATTCTCAAGTTTTGCATGTTCAAGACTCGACTTACATGAAATGTAGCGTCATCGGAAAAACAGCTACCCTGTAATATTTTGATGTAACTACAAACTACAGTAAATATTTAATTACACTTAATAAAATTGTCATTGCAGGGAAAAAGAAGATTTTTTAGAACTTGCGACTTACTCCAACGAAAAGCATCAACAAATAAGGACTGCCAATGTTGCACACATCTTAGAAAATGAAGTGTGTGTTCCAAGTAGACTATATAATATTGGTTATTAGAATCATCTGGTTTATTAGAATGTTACATTAAACGTGTAGTTCTATCCGTCGTTGGACCTTAATTATCTTTACATATTTTCTTCTCCATCCAGAACGAAAATAAAGCATCACATGAATCAAGTGTCGAGCCAGTATTTCAGCCAGCCCAGAATAAACTGCAAACACCAGAATCACCAATCAATTATTCTAAACATGGATCTGTTGGTCAAGTAAGTTTTTTAAGTAAAGGAATTTTATTATACCTCATCTCACTAAGGAAACTGTTACACAAACTAACACTCTTGATTGGAAGTTCATTGCTTTCTTAAGCTTAATTTCCATACATGCGTTTTTAACTGCGTTTCTGCGTCTAGACGCATAAATTGGTGCGTCTTGACGCATGTGTCATGGAAACAGATATCTGCGTCTCTGAGTCTTGGTTGACGTGCGTCTGGAGTTCATGCGTCTGAAGAAAGAGAATTTGAAGAAATGTTGCTCGGGGAAATTTTTAATCGGCCAATATTATGCGATAAAATCCGATCAGACTACCTCAAAAGAGGTTGTCGCGCAATGGCATGGATGAATGTGGCAAAAGCGGTCAATCGTGACGCATGCGCAGTTGAACTTTCTGCGTAGACTTCACGCATGCATGGAAACTGATACTTGCGTTCGAATTAAATAAGTCAACAGCTGTTGCAATGTGCGTCTAGGTGCGTCCAGATGCACATTTGCCTTCTGCGTCGAGACGCAGTTCTAAATGCGTCAAAAAACGCGTACATGGAAACTAACCTTTAGTCTTAATGCTTCCAAATGCTTAATTTCAATTCATTAACCTCGAGTTCTTTGATAACACCTTCAAACTTAATTTTGTTTTAAATGCAAACTTATAAGACTAGCAGGGTCAAGTTCAGATTAGCTTGACTAAAATTTAGCACCCTCACATGTAAATTGGGTATAACAAACAATGTTATACAACAACGCTGGATACCGAGCCTGTTAAAGAGAAAGAAGAGAGATTGAAATAGAATGTTTAAGTAAGCATTTGTGTAAAGAAGCAGTAGAGAGAAGCGCTTAGATGTGACAAAGCATGCACTAATATGCGGGACCAAAAGCATAGTCTAAAAATCTCTCAAAGTTTGCAATCATAATATGCACTGTGACATACTTATAGATGTTGTACGAAAACTGAGAGTTCACAAGTGAACAAAAAGCTCCTCTTCTTCTGTGGCTTCTAATTCACCTGACCCCACTTAGTTTTTTCTTAAGAGGTCACGTCAAAGTTTATCTCAGCCTACATGTCTTTCCTAGTGATTTCGCCCAGCAACGGAGGAAGATCACTCATGCAATCGCTGGCATTGACTGTCTGATTTTGGGACCTGTAAAGAACTTGAATACAGGCACGATTCCTGCCTTTTCAGCAAGAGTGAATATAGGACGAAGCTTGGAGAGATTCTCTCTCCATTGTGAATAAGTGTTTTTGCTTTTTCTATCAAGCTTACTGTTATATTGACTTCACAACGTAATTTTTGGAAAGAAAAACTTCAAGTTATAAACAAAATGCCAGGCTTCATGAGACAATATTGAGAGGTGTGCATTAGTAATTTGCTTTAGATTTTGTATCGAAGAATTGTTAGCGATTGCAAGAATTACGAGGAACGAACAAAAACGCAGCGTACAGCACTTCGAAATAGTTCAACAGGCAGGATAGCAGCATTAGAATTGCTATGATTTTTGATTTTGACCATGTAATCTTGTAAATTGCTTTAAAGGGTTGGTTTCCTTTTAAAATATATTACTTATAGTAATTCTTCTTGAAGACAGGCTACATCTGTCATGTTCTTGACCATCTGTTTGTAAATGATTTTACCACTATCACAGATAAAGTATTTTGACTTTCTTTGAAACAATTTGACAAAAGGAAGGACTTGTAAGCTTTATGGCGACTAATATGGTATATCCATTTTATCCCCAGAACTCTTTCTTTAATCTAACCTGACATAACAAATAATTTGCAAATTATGTTATTTTGGCAAACATCTATGTTCAAATGGTAATGCCCACAGTTATTGAGTTAAACAGGTTTTTTCACTGGTTTAATGTATTGCAAGGACGCCGAACGTCATTCACCGACGTGAAATCGCTTTCGGAATAGACTTTCGTAAATTTCCTGAGGACATTAATGCAACATGGAGAATATTTATAACTTTTAAATTCGTTCATAGTTTAAAAAAATGTTAAAATTTCTTAAGTTAAAAAGTAAACTAAAAAATATATTTACAACATCTTAAGAATGTTATTTCGTGAATTGCTCATGTATGCGTGGGCCAACATTCAGCATCTCGATGAATTCACGCCCAAACGAATACAAGCGGTTTTGAAGGTAATGGAGGTTCAACACAATAGTAGACAGGTAAAAAAGAAACTTAATACAACGTTTAAATTGATATAAAATTTGATTTGTTCGTAGCCGTCACTCTTTTACTGGTTTCTGGCGGGTGAGAAAAGTGGAAGGAAAATCGAGGGAAAAATGAATTGTGGTGAAAGCGTGAATTCACTGGTGTTGCAATCTCGAACGCTGTGAATTCTCGAACTACAAGCGAGAAAAATGGCTGTTCTCCGACCGTACCCCATATATTGAAGAAACCAAGGATAGGAGTAAAAAGATATCATTTGTCCATTTCATTTTCTCAGTAAACTAGTTATTGCAGTCAAGCTGAAGGATTTAAAGCAATATTAATTACAGTGTAATATGAATAAAGAAAATTTAGCTGATAATCATTTGGCTTGAGGCCATCTTGAGGGAAACAAGAACAACAGGAAACCACTATTCCACATCAGATGTTTATTACAACGTATGCGCATTTCGGCAGCCAAGCTGCCTTCCTCAGCGAATACAAGAACTTGATCAGACCAGAGGAGTTCTGTTCTGATAAAGTAGAAGAATTACAGAGTCACTTATATAGTAAAAGACAGTTAGTTACAATCCAATTACAGAAATAAATGCAAGTTTAAAGTACATAAATTGAAATTACTGGTAGACGATGATCAACCAATCAGGAATCATTGTTGTCTATGGTGCGTTTATTCTTTCCATAGGTCAGTTTGGGAATATGCAAAAGTTTTGCCAAGTCTCTCAATTGTGTCCCGTCCATGGGGCCCAAGTCACTGTTTAGTAAATTAGCAGGTTCTTCACTGGTGATGGCATACGACTCCAGGAAATTCAACAGTTTCGGGTCACTTGTGCTGTAAATAATTTCAAAGTCTTCAGGATTATAGTCATGTTGGCAATCTAGGATATGGTCAGCGAATCTCGATACTGCAAAATTTCCTTTCCTGATACATGCCAAATGTTCACCAATTCTTGTCTTGATTGCTCTCCGTGATTGCCCGTAGTAAACCGCATTACATTTGGCACATGGTAGTTTGTAGACTCCTGGTCTATTTTCCTGCGGAATTATATCCTTTGGGTTCTTTAACTGTTTTTTAGTTGTGTTGGAACTCCTATAGACAATAGTAAGGCCAAATTCTCTTGCGATCCTCCTCATGCCCTTATTTAGTTGTTGATTGTAGGGCAAGGCTAACACTCTTCCTTGGACGTTTCCTTTCTGTAGTGTGGTGATGTTTTCCAGGCTGATCTTGTGTTTTACTTTTTTGGAGATGCTGTTGACTATTTCTTTCTGGTAACCAGGAGTCTACAAACTACCATGTGCCAAATGTAATGCAGTTTACTACGGGCAATCACGGAGAGCAATCAAGACAAGAATTGGTGAACATTTGGCATGTATCAGGAAAGGAAATTTTGCAGTATCGAGATTCGCTGACCATATCCTAGATTGCCAACATGACTATAATCCTGAAGACTTTGAAATTATTTACAGCACAAGTGACCCGAAACTGTTGAATTTCCTGGAGTCGTATGCCATCACCAGTGAAGAACCTGCTAATTTACTAAACAGTGACTTGGGCCCCATGGACGGGACACAATTGAGAGACTTGGCAAAACTTTTGCATATTCCCAAACTGACCTATGGAAAGAATAAACGCACCATAGACAACAATGATTCCTGATTGGTTGATCATCGTCTACCAGTAATTTCAATTTATGTACTTTAAACTTGCATTTATTTCTGTAATTGGATTGTAACTAACTGTCTTTTACTATATAAGTGACTCTGTAATTCTTCTACTTTATCAGAACAGAACTCCTCTGGTCTGATCAAGTTCTTGTATTCGCTGAGGAAGGCAGCTTGGCTGCCGAAATGCGCATACGTTGTAATAAACATCTTATGTGGAATAGTGGTTTCCTGTTGTTCTTGTTAATCTGTGTCCACAGTTTCTGGCTTCATCTCCTTCCATCTTGAGGGGTTACTTACTGAGACTTAAGAATATAATTTGAATATAACGCTTAGCAGTAATAAATACATCTATTCTAACCTATAATAATACTTATTGACTTAAAATAGTCATTGTTCAAATTTCAAATTACAGATTTCACAGTCTAAATGTTATAATTGTTGATAAGCTAATATTTCCGTGTTTAGAGAAAGCTTTCATCATCACCTGAGGATAATGAAATAAACCAATGGAACGAAACGAACGAATTTTATATACCTCTTTCGCAACATGCTTCCACTCCAAGTAGGTTGAAAATGGGGAATAAATTTAGACGGCTCTCACCAATTCCAGGAACAAGTTTGTCACAACCAGACCCACAAATACCGAAAGTAAGTTTTTATCTTTAAATGGATGATGACTCATTTGTCAGCATTAAACAAGCTGATTGAGTAATTTTTGACTTTTATCTAGAACAATGCTCTAATTTGACTTAAAGTTTTGAGTTCTACATGTAGACTAAGTTTATTACTGAAATTAATCCTAAATTATTACATCAGATCTACAAGGATAGCTAAAACAACAGGGACAAACTTCAGGAGATGTTTACTAATCAGAAAAGGAACTTATGAACATATGTCCAGAAATATGTTTGTCTTTAATAGAACAATTAGTACAGAATATGACCTTAATTGTCTCAACATTACAAAAGATGTTAGAAGTGGCCTCCTCAGGATGAAATGTAAGCTTTCACACGTCGCATCATGCATTGCCGCACTCGTTCGAATGTTCCAGCCTGTAACCGAATAGCGCCACAAGCTGTACTGACACACTGTTGAAGTGTCTCCACATCAGGAACTGGCTCCGCATATACAACATTTTTGAGATGCCCCTACATGTATACACTGAGTGGCCAATTTATTAGGAAACCCTTATAATACTGTGTTACGCCACCCTTTAGCTGCTATAACAGCAAGAATTCGCCGTGGCATGGATTCAGTTAGGCGCTGGAAGCATTGTTCCGTGATGTTTGTCCATGTGGATGCAAGAGCTGCTCCCAGTTGATGCTTATAGAATGATAGTGGATCCAAGCCTCGAATAACCCGTTCCAGCTCATTCTAAATATGTTCGACTGGGTTCAAATCCGGGGATTGTGGTGGGCAGAGGAGTAAGTTGAATTCATTATCGTGCTCCTGGAACCATTCCCTGGCGATACGAGCCTTGTGACACGGAGCACTTTCCTGCCTAAAGTAACCTTCCGATGGGGAGAAACACAGTAGCCATGAAGGGATGAACCTCTTCGGCAACAATGTTCAAGTAGCCCTGCCCATTAAGGCATTGTTCTACAGGTATCAACGGAACAAGAGTATACTAGGAAAACATTCCCCCTATCACTACAGAGCCTCCACCAGCCTGAACAGTGGAAACCAGAAAGGAGGAATCCTTCAATTCGTGTTGTAGTCTCCAAATTCTGCTTCGGCCATCTGCATGGTGCAATAGGAAAAGGGATTTTCCGGCCAGCAGACCTTCCTCCAGTCGTCGACGGTCCAGTGTTGGTGATCACGGGCAAATTGGAGGCGTTTTTTGCGGTTTTGGGTGAAGATCAAAGGTACCCGGACTGTCCGTCAGCTGTTGTAGCCCATCCTTGCCAATGTACGGCATGTAGTGCGTTCAGAGATGTTATTCTGCTTACCAGTGTTACTCTGCTATTCGCACGAAAAAGCATTCCCATCTTATGCGCACCCCTTGTATTGACGAGTCGTCTGCGACCAGAGCCTTGTCTCTGGTTGGTTGTTTTTCGGTTGTTTAACCAATCCTGGTAAACCCTTGAAATGGTTGTTGGGAAATACTCAGTGCGATTTCGGAAATACCAATCCTAGAGGACGTGCGATTTCGGAAATACTCAGTCCACTTCGCCGGGCACCAACTGTCATCCCGTGCTCAAGTCGCTCAGATCCTTTTTTACCCAATGGCGACGGTCAAACCACTTGCATTTGACAGTGTGTTCTCTCTTTATATTGGTACCAACTGTCACGATACCAACTTATACGTAGTAATTGCTATGCCAACGGATTTGCATAGTTATGGGTGTTCCTAATAAACTGGCCACTCAGTGTAAGTGAAGGGAGTTTAAAAAACCGCCTTCCGTGTTGGCCTCTTTTATCAAAGCACCATTTCTCACATAAACGCCAAAAGATGCTTGCAAACGTTTTGTGATTCGGGTGGTGCTGTCTGTCTGAGTACTTTTCTTAATACATCTGTGGGGCTTCTCGACCATTCCCATGTGCTTCTCCGTATGTGAAATCAAATCCGCTTGTTGGTGGTATGAATGCCGTACCACTGTACCTCCGCTGCACGAAAATAACTTAAAAGAACTCTGCAACAAAAAACACACAATCTGTTTTGGGGGCTTGATGTCATCCATAAATTATTACTATTTCCATGGAAACTATGCATTTCCGGACATATTTTGATATTAACTTTTTTGTTACTTTTCATGTTCCTGAAGTTTATCCCAATTGTTTAGTTCACTCTGTATAATGAAAACGTGTCATTGAAAATTGACATGTTTTGGCATCGGGTGCATTTTCATTTGACTGCTCCTTATATAATAATTATAATTAAGCAGGAAGTGTTTAGAGCACTTTTACAAAAAACAATTTGTCAAAATGCATTCCTGAACTTGGAGGGGGGGGTGATTTTTTAAATAAAAATATTTATTGATGAAAATAGGTTAGAAAATTCCACAGCCTGGGTTCGAACCAGTTTGTCATGAAAAAAACCCTCTTAAGATCATTCAATCATTATTCTTCAACGAATATTACGCCAGTAGGAAAGATAGTCCCAGCCTGCGAACTGGGTATTGTTCCAAATAGCCCTAAAGACATGTAGATAGCGTTAATGCTTTCATGTCCGCAGTGGCGCAATTGGTTGGCGCGTCTGCAAGGTGAGCAGAAGGTTCCTGGTTCGAACCCAGGCTGTGGAATTTTCTCTCTTATTTTCATCAATAATTTAAACATCTGAGGTTTGGCGTGGAAAAAACCCTCTTAAGATCATTCAATTATTATTCCTCAACAAAAATATTTAGTTCAAAAATTCCCATTAGGATGCATTTGGTGCTAATGCAGCTTTTACTTGTATATCGAATAGGTTAAGACACAACTGTAGGTAAATAAAGGGTCACAAATCTTGTTTCATCAACTTGGATTAGCGACCAATCATAAAACTTAAATTACTCGTAAAACCATACTACCAATGATGCAGCAATGCAAGTGCTATGCTTAGGAATATCGATGTTCGAAGTCCTTACGAAATTGTCCGCTAACCATCATTAATCTTGGAACGTGATTCTGTTCGACGAGCATTCTATGTGAAACTGGCAAGGCCTGCAAACTGGTCGAGTCTGAGAAAAAGGATCAACAAAAGCAAAATTCATATGGCTCTTGTAAAGTCTGTCTCAAAAGTATAGAGACTTTGCAAAAACTGTCACATTAGCAAATCAGTAAATTTTTTGACCATACCAAATAAAACACTATTTATTCTCACTGTGAACATGATTATTACATATTTTCAAAAATAAATAGCTTTTCGTTTTTTTACAAAAAAATATTTTGAAATAATCATTACAAAAAAGTGTCTCAAAAGTATAGAGACTCACCTCTAAACTGAATGGTCATAACCTGTTTTAAATAAAATTGACCCTTTGGAATAGTCCAAATTATAAAGTAAGTTATAATTTGTATTTAATTTCTGCACAATAAAGAGTGGCAATGGTGGAAAAGACATTTCTAAAGATGAAATACAGTGTAAGTGAAATCTGGAGGTTGACAGCAAATGGCAAGACAGTTAGAGAACTTTCTGCTGAAATTGGAAGATCCAAGCCTGTTGTACACAAAATCATTGCAGAGAAACGGATATGTGAAGCTAAGAAGAAAACAGGATGGCCAACAAGCACTACTGAACGAGATGTGCGCCAGATTTTTCGGCTTGCTGCTACTGGTACAAATTCCTTACGGAAAATACCACGTGCATTGGGTGGACAAATATCCAAAGATACTGTACACAGAAGTATTAAGGCAAATCCTGTACTTGCTTACACCAGGAAGAAGACAAAATCACGTCTAACTACAAGAGAGTTCGATTGAAATGGGCTCGGGAGCGTATGTCGTGGACAGATGAGTGGCTTTCTGTAATTTTTTCTGATGAAAAGAAGCCTTTTTCATTTTACTGGCATGATTTGAGGAAGGAACCAGAATCCTTTTATAGCAACCAGCAAGGCGGTGGAAGAATGATGGTGTGGGGTGGATTCTCCTTCAATGGGACTACCAGTTTGGCATTTTTGACTGGGAGACAAAACTCCTTAAAGTACCAAGAAACCCTAGAAAACCACTTGGTACCTTTCATGTCTTTTTTGGTTGGGAACAATGGCATTTTTCAACAGGACAATGCTAGTATACACAAATCGCAGTCAACAAACCAGTGGTTTGAAGCACAGGGTATCAATGTGGTGAAGTGGCCAGCCAAAAGTCCGGATTTGAATCCTATTGAGAACCTTTGGGCAGTGATGACACACAAAATTTATGCAAACGGTAGACAGTACTCTTCCATTGCAGAATTGAAAAGAGAAATCGAAATGGCTTGGTTTAATTTGGATCCAAGTCTTCTTCAAAACTTGATCTCATCAATGAAAGATAGAGAGAGTGTTTCAAGTAATTAAGTCCAATGGTAACTTTATTTGAACATGGCTTGAACATTGTTGTTTAATTAGGTGAGTCTCTATACTTTTGAGACACTTTTTTGTACTGATTATTTCAAAATATTTTTTTGTAAAAAAACGAAAAGCTATTTATTTTTGAAAATATGTAATAATCATGTTCACAGTGAGAATAAATAGTGTTTTATTTGGTATGGTCAAAAAATTTACTGATGTGCTAATATAACAGTTTTTGCAAAGTCTCTATACTTTTGAGACAGACTTTAGTAAAGCCATATGAATGAATGGCCATGTTCTATTCTATAGTGCGTAAAATTATGCGGCGAATAATGCAGTTTCTCTCCTAGAAGATTACTCATTGTCAAGAATTCCTTCCTTAGCTCTATCTCACTACATGAAAAAAGCTGCTAGGCAATATGAAAAAGCCACGTTATCAACGGGGAACACCATAAATTATTTCTCACAGTAGACATCGGATGGCGTGATTATACTATGCATCCTAGGGTAGCCATTTTTAATGTCAACGTATGAAGAAAATGGCAGATATACATGTAATTGAATTTTGTAATTATGAGAGGGGGGGGGAATTCGGTTTTTTAAAGATTTATAGAAATTCAATACCAAGTGAACATTGTTAAAAAATAATTTAAGTGCCAGAAAATTCGCATAAGGAAACTGTTCTTTTTTGAAAATCATTTTGCTCACTTATACAGGGTGTATCTGAACTGTCTGTACAAACTTGGATGGGAGGTATTATGGGTGATTCTAAGCAAAAAGGTTCATATGAACATGGGTCCGAATTTGAACGATAAGTGAGATATAAACAGAAATAAAAATGCCGCCACCAAAATCAACAAGTTAATAATTCAAGTTCTGTAACATCTAGAATGATGAATTTCGAAAAACCGACAGGGTACATAAAACTGTGTTTACCGTTAAAATTTGATCGAATTCCAACGAACAGTTTCCGAGTTACGCAGTCAAATTCGTAACACGTGCTGGTTAGTATTCGCATGTGAGCACGGGTTACGATTTTGAATATGTAACTCTGAAACTACTGGTTGGAATTTGATCAATTTTTAACGGTACACACAGTTTTATGCTCCCTGTTGTTTTACCAAAATTCATCATTCTAGATGTTACAGAACTTGAGATATTAAATTGTTGATCTTGGTGGCGGCATTTTTATTTCTGTTCATATCTCAGTTATCGTTCAAATTCGGACCCACGTTCATATGAAAATTTTTGCTTAGAATCACCATTACTACCTCCCTTCCAAGTTTGTACATACACCCTGTATCATTTAATAATTTCATACGAATGTTTAGCCTATCATTTAGAAAGCAATAGCTATTACTAACGTTAAATTTGCACTTATGCCAAATGTTTTATTACAAATTTATTTTAGAAATTCATTTCCATTGCAATCAAAACCACGTGATTTGTTGTAATAAACAGGTCCTGGAGCATGGGCGTAGCCAGAATATTTGTTGGGAGGGGGTAGGGAAGTCAAATACATTTGTGAGAAAAGTATATGGAAAAGTGCAACAAATACTAACTCTATCTTGGCTGAATAAAGCTGATACCATTACTCCAAAGTTTCGTTGTGTACTTATTATTTGCAGAAAAAAACAAGTATTTTTTCTAAAAACCAAGGTTTCCTTGATTTAGGAGTGGGGAGTGGTTTCCTTTAAAGCTCTTTATATAGAGTTCTCACCCTATAAGGTGAAATGGAAGAGTTCACTTAGAATTGGTGATAAGCGGAAAACATTTCCTTTATTCTTCACGGCTTGGACGATGGTCGATGATTCATGGCCGTGGCAAATTCTATGGACCAATGAGGCCCATTTTCAATATGTGGTGTGGTTTCACGTCTTTCATCATAGGACCTTAGTATTTTTGAGTAAATTATTGCAACTGAAGACGTGTTCGTTAACGCTTTTAGGTATGGTACTTGTGCTTGAAAGCTTTATCATCCCTGCAATTCAGCAGAGAAATTGTTTGGTTACCACAATCTTTATGCAAAATAGAGCATTTCCTCGTATTGCTTTAAATGTGCAAAGATATTAGTGTCACTACTTTAACGATAAGAATTTATCTAGCCGATAATTGCCGACAGCATGGCCACCACACATAGCCCATCTAACCTTTTGATTTCTGGTTTTGGGGATACTCAAAAGGGTTTGTTTATCAAGGCGAAGTTTCCAACTTAAGGCTTTAGCTTCTTTAAAAGAACGAAATAAATAACAACTATATCCAAATTTCAGTTCATCTAATATACGCTTTAGATTAATGTACGCTTTACTGTAAACTCTGCGTATTGGTTACCTGAATACAACATTGAATGCAGCGTTTCTGTGTAACGTTGTTTACATCACAGGAAGTGACATTGTAGCCTATGGAGAGCCGCCTGGAGCCGAACAAATAAAAATCACTTGAAGCAAGGTAATGTCCCAGTTGAACTTTCGCAGCATCTCAATTGTCTTGTTGGCAATATGAGGACGCAGGTTATCATGCAATAAGAAGGCGCTTTTGATGAGGAGTTCTGGTCGCTTCCGTCGAATGACATTACGAAGTTTCATGAGTATGTTACAGTAGAAGTCAGCATTAACAGTTTACTCTCACTGCCGGAATCTGGTAAGCAAAGTGCCCTAGTGATCCCAGAAGACTATCAGCATCACTTTCTCGGCGATGAATCTGTACAAAGAGAAGTTACCGCCTGGTTAAGACAGCAAGCCAAAGAATTTTATGTTGCTAGTTTTGAGGGGCTTATGTAACGATAGGACAAGTGCCTCATTGTACAGGAAGATTATGTGGAGAAACAAAAAATAGTTTTCAAGCCAGTAGTGTTATTTGTATCATTTCTATATCAATTTTTAACATACTTACGCTTACAATAAAATCATGAAACCGGTGCAATCATTTGTGTTTACCCTCCATTATGTTTATTTTAGTTCAGAGATAACTCGTCTGTGTTTCACTGTCAGATAATAATAGGTTGTTGCAAAATTAATGGCCGATTGCATTTTGTAGATGTAGTTGACTTGGTATGCAAGTTATTTCTCTACTAATACAGCCATGTGAGACATAATTTTAAAGCAATAGTTCTCCTCTTTAAGCTGATGCTAAAAATTTGTTCAAACGCCTAACGTTGTGAAAGATTAGGTCAATTTTGCAAATGCTGTCTACACAAGAGATACGCGTCATTTTATTTCATGAGTTCAAATTTGGCCATAATGCTGCTGAAGCATCTCGAAATGCCATGAAAGCACGTAACGTTCATTGTTTCCATCTTGGATTTTAACAATCAGCAATTTTTAGTTTGTTGAAAACAATGAAGATTGGATTGTTGCTTGGACTAAGATGGTCAGGTGACTTTTCCGCGCCAGGGCCTGTCATTCTCGTGGGCTACGTGAAAGCATGGGGTGACGGAACAACTTCTCAACGTACAACGCGCATATGGTTGAATATTCTGTGGCGGCAATACCACCCTTGAAAATGATGATGGTCGCGGCCGTCCATTGAAAATTGACGAAAACCAATTGAAGACATTAATAGAAGCCGACCCGCATAAATCCCCACAAGAAATTGCCGAAGAGCTCAAAGTAGACTATTCTACGGTTATTTGTTACTTGAAGCAAATTAGGAAGGTGAAACAGCTCGATAAGTGGTGCCCAAGCTGCACAAAAAGAAGGCTGTGGTGACAGTTTGGTTGTCTGCAACCGATCTCAGTTATCATAGCTCCTGAATCAGGGAGAAGCCACTACTTCCCGGTCATACGCTCAACACATCGACGACATGCACTAGAAATTTCCACAAAACCGACCAGCGTTGGTCATTCGGAAAGGTCCCATCTTGTTACACGACAACGCTCGGTCACACAATCCCCAACAGAAGTTAAATTATCTTGACTAGGAAAGTCTTGATCTTCCAGCATACTCACTTGATCTTTTGCCAACTGGCTACCACTTTTTTAAGCCCTTCGACAACTTCGTGCGCGAGAGTTGTTTCAAAAACCCCGATCATACGAAAAGTGCCTTCGACGGTTCGTCGCCTCCAGAAGTTCAAAATTCTTCGCCACCAAAATAAGTATGCTTGTATCTCGTTGGCAAAAGCGTGTTGACACTGCTGGATATTAGTTCCATTAATAAAGAGTTTGAAACGAGTTATTGCATTTAAAATAGTCACTACACATCGGTGGTTAATTTTGCACCAACCTAATAGTAGATGTTATTAATTACTAATTTCAATATTTTACTATTGATTTTATTTTGATTTCAGTGAAAATATTTTTAATATATTCAAAATGGACCCCAGAGTGCCATAATACTTACACTTGATCTCAGCTGATCTGTTTGGACTGTCCAAAAAAACATGATTATTCAAAAATTTTGGGCGTGTTATTTCAAAAAATGGTACTTCTTGCCAACAAAGTACCACACACTGCGCTAGTACCTGGTTTTAGGAGAGCTTATAATTTTTTATAACAAAAAAAAACAGACAAATGGAGGAGGGGTACATTACCAACTTTTCTTCTATTATTATTATTTGGTCTTTTTCCAGGTTTTGAAAACCCTTTCTGTTCCACTTTTCAATCAGTCTTATGATGCACTCGTAGGGAATTCTAAATTAAGTGACATTCAATTTGTGACTCGGGATGGCAGTAGCATTCCTGCTCATAGCATTATTCTTTATGCACGTTGTCCTAAGCTTTTTCAGGTTAAGTATTTATACAATTCTTTCATTATTAAAACTAATTTTATAATGATTTTTAATTATGTTTTTTTAATTCTTTAAGGATGTTGAAAATAATGGCATATGCGTAGAGAATCAGAAAGTGCCATCTTTAGACTGGCGTGCTGTTTCGTACACGGCAGCTTGGAGCTTTCTCCGCTATATCTATGCTGACGTTATGCCAGATGTTTCACTAACGACAGAAATTTGTCATTTGGCCGAAAGGTTGGTAATATCTTTTTTAGAGTAGCATATTAGAGTAGCATACAGTCATTTAAATATCAGAATACAGTATATCGCATTTACAAAATAATTTTTCAGAAATAAATATGCATTCAGACACACTTTTCTCAGAACAATCTATACAGGGTGTATCAAAAATATGTTTACACAACTCTGAAACCGGGTTTCTCACACCAAAACATGTCCGAAAATCTTTAGATTTTGAGGTATTAATGAAAGTTTAAGTTCAACGCGATTTCAGATACAATACACCATAGGAAGTTTGTAACCCACCAGATGGAGCTACGAGTATGTTGCCATGGTAATTTGTTTACATTTGTCATTTTTTAATTTGTGATTAGTCTGTTTTCAACAAGTAAGTTAACTGAAAGGCGTTCTGTTTAACCATGGCAGGATATCCATTTCGTCAGCAGGCAGATATGATTCTTATGTGTGGCCGCACGAATGGCAATAGTCTGGGAGAACTTGAACGGGTGCGACAGTCAATGATCTGAAGAGTGCTTGCGTGTGGAGAAGTAGGTGGAGAACATTTTGAACGTTTGAACGAGTTTCCGAGGTGAGGTATAACGTAAGCTTCCATTAATACCTCACATGTAAGAATTTTCGGACATATTCGGAAATACATGGACTATGATTCTTGTTTTGATGTAGGTACTCTCCTCAAAGTTTGTAATCGTATTTTTGATATACCTGGTTACATGATTGTTATAATTAAGTATTGCTTCCATTTATTTGTTAAATATGATCATGGCCAGATCAGTTGTAGAAACATTGGAATGCCCATTTGTAATATTCCTGTTATGTATTTACCCGAATAGATGCGGACGTCAAATTTAGGCCCGCCCCTTCTTTTTTTTTTGGTCATTGTCATCGGAAAAAAATATCCAATTTAAACCGACCTCTGTTTTTTCAATGTACTGAAGATTATTTAAATCCACATGATTTTTTCATTTCAATGAACAGACATTCAGGGGTGGCCAAGAAAAGTGAGGCCTGGTGCAAAATTATTCAAAGGTCGTGCGGGACCTTTTAATGATAAAAATTATGCAGGCTGACCAAAGGACCGTGTGCAGCGCAGTGTTCACATCACCCTCGGAGTGCTCCTGCCACTGTCTATAGAGTAAATGGTATTAAATGAGACATACCATATACATTTCAAAACATAATGTTTAATAAATAAAATTACAATTAATTTACCAAAAATCAAAATCAAAAAACAAAATCGAAAAACAAGTACGAGAGTGGTGTACACGATATAGAAATACGTGTTTATTTGAAAGGAGATTAGACAGACTACACATAAGATTTTGTCCTGTTATTTAGTTACAGTAATTTTCATTGTTCTATTCATTACGTGCGCGATGATCACGTGCATCATCTTAGTGTTTATTCATAGTTATAACTTCTGTTCTAGCATTTGCCACTAGGTCAAGGTGTATCACTTTCTAGTCGTTATTTATTTAGATCTGATTAATTAGACAGTTACATTTCGTGTCAAGAAACAATACTTTCGTAATCGGCCTAACGCTTGGACATTTCCAACCCACGAATCAGGGAGACAACAAAAAAAAATAAACATAAAAATAACAAATATGCATTTTAACATTCACGTCTGTTGTTTCACCTCCTAACTTATTGTCAAATGACGCCAACAAAGAGAACAAAATGACGCCAACAAAGAGAACAAAATGACGCCAATCAAAACAAAATTTCCTTTGCACGCGAATTTAAACAGAGATCACTTTTTTCTATCGCATTTTTGTATTAAAAAAAAAGAACCTTGGCATCCATTCGGTAAATACTGTATATACGTGTACGGATCGGAAAAAAAACTTTAACTAAAAAAAGATTCAAATACGGATATACACTGTCATATTACTGAATTATGACCACCTGCTTAGTAATAGGAGTAGCCACCCTTCGCCGCTATAACTGCTGCTAAGCGTCGTGGCATGGATGCAAGAACTGCGCGGTATGTGTCCCATGGTATGGCAGTCCACTCCGCTTAAAGCGCTGTCCACAGAGCTTCGAGAGTCATAGGTGGTGGGTCCAGCTGCCGTACATGGCGATCAAGGTTCTCCCAAAAATGTTCGATTGATGTCCGGCGAATAATCGGGCCAAGGGAGCATTCGAAAGTCAGTAGAGTGTTCCTCGAACCAATCCAGAAGGAGACGTGCCTTGTGGCAGGGTGCATTGTCGTGCTCCACACACCATCACATTGGGGAACGTCGTCAGCATGTACGGGTGCACCTGGTCCACTACGATTAACAGATAGCCACAGGCATTCAAATTGCCTTCTAGACGAATCAGTGGACCTAACTGCTCCCAACAGAAGATCCCCCACAGATGCACTCTATCCCCATCAGCCTGTTTCCGGCCCACAAAAGCCTCCTGCAGTCTCTTTTCATGACGTTCACGACGCACTCGCCATCGTCCGCCAATCTTATGGAGCAAAAAACCTGCGGCCCATCCGTAGCAGGGTGCCTTCAAAGGTAATGTTGGATACACGTCTGTTGGCACCACTGTTGAATCTGCTGGTCAGTTGATGGACTGTGGCTCTCCTGTCACCTTTTACGAGTCGTCGTAGACGCCGCTCACCCCGTTGGTCGATGGCTCGTGCCCTTTACAGTGATGGTGTTGGGACGCGATTTCTGTCCCTGCTGTCCACTCTTTGTACACCTTCACTACAGCGGACCGTGAACAGTTCACAAATCGCGCCGTTTCGGAGATAGTGCCACGCTTGCTGCGATAGACAATTATCATCCTTTTGGGATGTCCGTTAAATCCGGACGTTTACCCATCTTGAGGCCCGTGCACCTGCCGTCTGATGACAGTGTATTTTGCACTCAAACTTTAAGAAAATTCATATCCTACTATAATAGAACTGTCTTATAATAAATCGATAGTAACCATGACACACGTAGCAGAATTCATGATGCCATCTCCTCCAAACTTCACAGTGGGCACCACATACATTCTGGTAGGAAACGTTCTCCAGGCATCCGCCAAACCCAACTTTGTCCATCTGATTGCCACAGTGTATAGCATGATTCATCAGTCCATCGGATACGTTTCTACTGTTCCATGCTCCAGTTTCTTCGAGTTTTACACCACTCCAAACGTCGCCTAGAATTGTTGACATTGATGAAGGGCTTGTGAGCAGTAGCACAACCGTGGAAACCCAAGGAATGGCGTTCCCGAAGAATGATGATTGTGCTAGCATCACAGGAAGCAGACTTTCTGAACACTATAGCAATCATTTCAATAGAAGACCTTCGATTGCTTTGGGTCACAAGAGCAAGTACTCGACAATCTCTGGTCTGTCAATTTTTTGGGATCTGCCAGTTCGTGGTCGCACTGCTTTTGTTTCCTGGGTTTTCCACTTTGCAGTTACATTGCCTATACTTGTAGAATGGTGGAAATCACACGGAATGACTTGATGGTTCCACGATGGAATCTCTGAGCGCTTTTGAACAGAAATGTGTCTGAAGGTGTGCGATGCTGTTTAAGTGAATTAGATGTCATTGTCATGCGACATTTGGTATATTCCATCATTTATGAGGGGTGTACCTAAAAATTTTGATCACATAGTGTATTTAGAGGAACGTAGAGCTGCTGGAGGGCAGTCATGACGTTCGATTATCGTGCGTCTCGGGACGAATCTCCTCTTCTGTGGCCTTCTCGATCACCTGACTTAAGCCCACGCGATTTTCTTTCTTATTGCCACGTAAGAGGATCAGTCAGTGATATGCTGGGATGTGTTCGTGTGAAACCCCAGAAAAACCTGTGCCCTGATTTTTTCATCATAGTAAAGTTAGAGGTTAAACTGTGGAATTGGAAGGAAAAAGAAAATTCAAAGAATCGGATGTAAACTATTAGATGCTCATTTGAAAGCCGTGCCTTCTTTCACTCAACGGTGGAATTATATTTCACTGTTGAAAATAAAAAAAACAGAACCTTCAAAATACACGTATGGTATTTCATAACTCATTCTTTGTAGACTAGTAGCATAGGGAATGACTCTGTCTGCATCAGTAGATATGCCACTATTGTTAAAATTCTTTTCGTGGTGATATTTAAAGGAAACTGATAAACATATATATTTCCCTGTAGTTTCATGTGGAATAATAGCAATATCAAGACCAGTCATCTGAAGTAAGTCTTTCTTTTACAATAAGCGACCGGTAATGTGGAAATAATGAGCCTTTCTTTCACGATCCCGTGATTTTAGTCTACAGTTCTTGATATAATCTACCTAGGTATCAGTTGATGTAAACTAAAAATTATATTCATAAAAATATATGGAATATATCCTAACAGATTATTAGGATATTCTTTATATCTACTCAATCATCTTGTGTTGGTTCAAATTATTAAGTAGAGGAAGAATGAAGCTACTTATTGGTTTTACAAAGTCGTCTGTCCGTCCGTCCGTCCTCTTCATAATTTCTGCTTTTTTTGAGGTAGAAGATTGAAATTCGGAATATAGCTTACTGAGGGCATATGTATTTCACTATTTTGTTTGGTTTTGATTGCCGCTGGGATGGGAGGTAGACTGGACCAAAAGGTCTACGTGTATTTAAAATATGTAAAGAAGTGAAATTCGGTATGCAGATTCCCCTAGGCAAGATCGACATTACTATGAAGTTTGGGCCAAATTGTCCCAATGGGGTTGGAGTTGTGGGGTGGCAGTCACTTGTTCTTTAGAACAATGGCAACATACGGCAAGTGATATATCATTCGATCGGAAATGTATTTATGAAATTTAATATTTTGGATTGATTGTGTTCATAAGATTGTAAAGTTTTTCACTTTTTTTGTAGATATGATATTAGTCTGCAAGATATTCTTCATCAAGAGGGACATAATCGGGGGGAAAGGAATTGTGATTTGCAGAATTCATTTCAGGAATGCTGTACGATTGTCACACCAAAAAGCAATTCTAGTTTTTCTAATAATGATGACTTCTCAGATACGCGATGTTTTACAAATGCAGTAAAACAATCCATTGTGACTGAAATGTGTAGAGATAAATTTTCTGCAAATGAAGTGTATTTTTCTGGAATCGAAGTAAAAGAAACGTCTGGATTTTCAATAGATGCCAAGGAAAGTTTGAATAGGGAATCCGACCATAACTTTGGCTTGGCGCTTAATTCACCAGAAAATCCAACACTGCCTCCTGTGTTTTCTTCTCTTAAAGAATTGGTTGTCAGTCCAGAAGATTTTAAAAATAATATAAATGATGGTATAGCTAGTATTTTTGATGAATTCAAACTAACAGCAAGTGCAACAAGCATCATTCAAAATAAAGAAAACGTGGATGACGGAGATTCGCATCAGTTTGATGCAGACGGACAGAGAACCAGTGAGAGAGACTATAGATTTTCTCCTTCATTACCAAATTCTCCTATCTTGCCATTATTAAGGGAAAACAGTTATGCAATTACGGCAAGAGAAGGAATGCCTGAAAAGAATTTAAATATCTCAGGTATAAAATAATCTATTTTGCACATTTGTTTGAGAATTTTTTACCATTTACTGTTGTCTTCTCTCTTATCTGCCTCCCCCAGAGCGTTGTCACGATTCAACATTATCCGAAGCAGCTGGCTGCCAGTCACCCGTTCTTGAAAACGTTTCGGAAAGATTTGATCACAGTGCTTACTTTGAAGTATAAGATAAACATGATTATTTAAAATTTAAAACCAAAATTTGTTATAAAATGTTTTTTTTTTTTTTTTTTTTTTTTTACTCCATAGGACGTTTCTACTCCTCTTGTTTCAGTTGATCTGCTTGATGCCTTCGATGAATCTATTTCTGTTTACCCAAAAGGTATTGTTCAATAATTTTTAAATTGTTGAATGTGTATGTTTAAACGTATGCAAGCGCAGTTTTCTTAGCCTCGTCAAGACAATACATTATGACTGATGTGAAAGAGTAATGTTAGAGTGTTTACTTGTCAGATTTTGATAGTTTTTGTACATAGTCACCTCATTAAGTACCGAAAGGTGCTTTATGCTATCAGTGTGGGGAAACGTGTCTGTCTGTCTGCCTGTCTGTCTGTAACTTAAACTCCTCCGAGGCTATGAAAGATTTTCTAAATCCGTTTTCGTCAGCCGATGAATATGATTCATGGCACGAACCAGTTGCTAATATTATCTAAATCGGTTCATTGGCACGTGCACTAATGGTACCTCTATTTTCCCGCCTAGCAATTTTCATGGGGAAGATATATTGTGTAATATATCAAACAAATCGTAATGACGAGATAGATGCGGTTATTCATTATTATTTTCGTCAGTCGATGAACATGGTACATGGCACGAATCAATCACAAATATTATCTAAATCTGTTCAATAGCACGTGCACAAATTGTACCTTTACGACCCCACCTAGCAATTTTCAATGGAGAGATATATTAAGTAATATATCAAACAAATCGTAATGATGAGATGGAAGCGGATATAAATTACTATTTTCGCCAATTAATAAATAAGGTACCGGGAATGAACCATTTTGAAAATGGTTGAAATCGAAACAATGACACGTGCTCTAATAATACCCATATGACACCCTCAAAAATTTTCAGTGCTAAAATATGGCATGTAATATATCAAACGACTTGGAATGATGTGTCATGAATGAATATAACGTAAAATTAATGATAGTCCAAATTGGATTCAAGAAACCTGGTTTAATGGAACCATTATAGTTCATTGGAACTTTCCATGTTAAAATATGGCATGTAATATATCATACGACTTGGAATGATGTCATGAATGAACATATCGTAAAATTAATGATAGTCTAAATTGGTTCAAAGGTACGTGGTGTAATGGTATCTTTATGGCCCATTAGAAACTTAGAATGTTAACATACGGCTGTTTAAAAATATATCTCCGTGAATGGTTTAGTTTAACCTTTCGGTACTTGGTTATGTCATTCCTTAATGGTTTATTAAGTACCGAAAGGTGCTTTATGCTATCAGTGTGTGGAAGCGTGTCTGTCTGTCTGTCGGTCTGTCTGTCCGTCTGTCTGTCTGTCTGTCTGTAACTCTAACTCCTCCGAGGCTATGAAATATTTTAAAAATCTGTTTTCGTCAATCGATGAATATGGTTCATGCCACGAACCAGTTTCAAATATTATCTAAATCGGTTCATTGGCAAGTGCACAAATGGTATCCTAATTTTCCCGCTTAGCAATTTTCAATTGAAAGATATATTGAGTAATATCAAACAAATCGTAATGACGAGATAGAAGCGGTTATTCATTATTATTTTTGTCAGTCGATGAATATGGTACATGGCACGAATCAATAACAAATATTTTCTAAATCAGTTCAATAGCACGTGCACTAATGGTACCTTCACAACCCCTTCTAGCAATTTTCAATGCAGAGATATATTAAGATAGAAGCAGATATAAATTACTATTTTCGCCAATTAATAAATATGGTTCCGGGAATGAACCATTTTGAAAATGGTTGAAATCGAAACAATGACACGTGCTCTAATAGTACCCTTATGACACCCTCATAAATTTTCAAAGCTAAAATATGGCATGTAATATATCAAACGACTTGGAATGAAGTGTCATGCATGAATATAACGTAAAATTAATGATAGTCGAAATTGGTTTCAAGGAACCTGGTTTAGGGGAACCATTAGGGCTCATTAGAACTTTCAATGCTAAAATATAGCATGTAATATATCAAACGACTTGGAATGATGTGTCATGAATGAATATAATGTAAAATTAATGATAGTCGAAATTGGTACCAAGGAACCGGATTACTGTAACCATTAAGGTTCATTGGAACTTTCAATGTTAAAATATGGCATGGAATATATCAAACAACTTGGAATGATGTGTCATGAATGAATATAACTTAAAATTAAAGATAGTCGTAATTGACTCCGAGAAACCTGGTTTTGCGGAACCATTATGGTTCACTGTAACTTTGGTTTGGTTTGGTTTGTTTGGTATTAATGTCCTTTTCAACTGCCATGGTCATTTCAGGACGGCGTTATAAGGGCCGCAAATTTTGCTTCGCAAGGGTTCTTTAACGTGCAGCTGGCAAACGACTACACGGGACCAAAAGCTTTACTTCCCTTCTGAAGGAAGAGCGTGATCTCAGGATATTCCCCCATAAAATCCTCGTCGTCCTCGGCCGGGGTCTAACCCACGTCTTCGGGCATCAGAGGCGATCACGCAACCCCTGAGCCACCGAAGCCGATCACTGGAACTTTCAATGATAAAATATAGCATGTAATATATCAAACAACTTGGAATGATGTGTCATGAATGAATATAACGTAAAATTAATGATAATCCAGATTGGTTCAAAGGTACGTGGTTAATGGATCATTATGGTCCATTAAAACCTTACAATATTAACATAGAGCGCTTTAAAATATGGTTGCGCGAATGGTTTAGTTTAACCTTTCGGTACTTAGTTATGTCATTCCTTAATGGTTGGCCAGGCTGAACCTTAAAATCATTTTCATGGAAACATATTTACTTCTTATTAAAGTGTGGCCTGGAGCATTAGTGTTAGGATATGCATTTAACTTTCGCTATGCTTTGTTTCATTATTTGGGATTTATCAACAGCTTGGGATTTGCTAATATTTAAGGTCTTATTTTGTGTGATAATGCTTAAGAGATTGCGGCAAGACGCAATCGTTCTTATTGATTGTTGAAAGGTATAAACTTTTGATAAGTGCAAATAATTAGTAATTAATTTGATAATCTGTTTGTTCTGTTTTTATTTTTTTAATTTTTTTAGTCCTTTTTTTATTCCACATGAAAATAAATGCACCTTGATAAGTATGTAATGCCTATATTAAATTAGTATTATCTACTTTCCTCTACAATTAGCTTGTTGGAAAGTCCAGTTATTCCTTCAAAAATCTCTGCGTTAGCTCCAAATTATTGTTCTAGAAGCCCTTTATACTCCAAAGAATTCGTCCGAGCGTTAGCCATTACCAGATCACATTTACCAATTAAGAAAAACTAGCCCATAACTATAACTGAAATACCATTCATTTTGTGATTCATTTGAACCTTCTTTTCTCTTCGTGCCAGTAGGCATCCCATCCATCAGGGGCGTCTAGGTTAATCATTTCTCATCCAGAAAATCATTCTATACCATTCGTCATTCCAGGATATCTTTTCTGTGGCAAGGATCAAACTTTGTTTTATGCGCTTGTTTCAAAGGCAGTTTCCTTCTCACATTTACATGAGAGATAAGTGGATATCATTTTAATACAGGCGTACACTACCCTATCAAAAGTCATGGGACACCATCACGTTAATAAAAACACTCAAAAATATACATATTTTAGTATATTGTTGGTCCACCTTTTGCTGCTATCACAGCTTCTACTCACTGGGGCATATTGTCCACAAGTTTTTGATACGTTTCACAGATAATTTTTGCCATTCTGCTATAAGTGTCTTTGACTGTTCGGTCACGGATTTCGGGAGTTCCGCACAAGCGCGCAATTGACGTTCCAACACGTCCCACAGATGTTCGATGGGGATCAGATCGAGGCTCTCGGCAGGCCAGTCAAGTTCTCGAACCCCTTTTTCATCAAACCATGTGCCTACAGCCCTTGCTTTATGGCAAGGTGCGTTATCGTGCTGAAACAGAAAAGGGCCATTGCTAAAGTGCTGCCAGAGAGATGGAAGTGCTGCGTTTTCCAGAATGTCTTGGTAACGCTCTGCGTTTAGATGTCCGTCCACAGGAACGATTGCACCCAATCCACACCATGAAAATCATCCCCACACCATCACCGACCCTCCGCCGAACTTCACTGTGGGCACAACACAGCTTGGCAGATAACATTCGCCATACCCAAACCCGTCCATCCGATTGCCAGATGGTGTAGCGGGACTCATCACTCCATTCAACTATTCGCATTGATCCAGAATCCAATGTCGTCGCTCTTTGCACCATTGCAATCTCCTCGCTGCGTTTCTGGTGCAGATGTGAGGTTTGTGGGCTGCCACTCTGCCATAAAAACCCATTGCATGCAGTTCCCTGCGAACAGTCAGGGTGCTCACAGTTGTTCCCGTCGACTCTATCAACGATCTTGTCAGTCCGTCAAGCGATGTGTGACGGATTGCAGAGACCACTTTACGAAGAGCCCTTTGGTCTCTGACCGACATGATCTTGGGTCTTACAGTCCCAGGCGGAACATTTGGGTGCCTTTCTCTTTCCATGCCCGGATGACGTTGTGAACGGTCGATTTCGGGATGTTTAGGAGGGTTGACGTCTCTCTAACAGTTTTGCTTACGTGATGTCACCCAACAATTGTACCTCTTTGGAAGTCTGAAAGCTCTTTTCTTTGAGACATTCTTGCAACGTTCATGCAAGCATCATCTCATAATAGCATACTCTCTATTATTTAGTCAGGGAAGAATGCCAACAGTGAAATTGCAAAGGGCTATCCCATGACTTTTGATAGGGTAGTTTATTTAAAATAGTACACGTCGAGAATAGTCCAGGGCAAGAACATCAATAATACCGGGAGCAGAAAGATTTCTCTCAGTTGCAAGGTGGCGAACATAACATTCGGCTCTGACGTTGAGTATTGTTTTACTACATGATCGCTTTTTCACTTTGCCACTAACTGATCTTGCTAGCACACCTCATACCAGCAGGCTAAAATCTGATTATATGAACTGAAATTTCTCTTTGGGGCATCCCAGAAACATGCAGCATCCAATTTTATGAACTTTTTCTTCCTAAGTTCAGTTTTCTTGCTATTGTAAAACCACAAATCAAGCAGCTAGTCACAATGTCAAATCACTGGGCAACAAATTGTCAAAAAGTTCATGCTTCCGAGATGAAAATAGTCATTCCTTAATGAATTCAATGTGCTGGACACGAATATAGCTAAGAATAAGCTGAAATGGCACGATTTCTTAATAATGTGAACTTGAATGCAAGCACTTATCCATGGCTTTTACCAAGTTTTTTACAAGGCCGAGCTTGATGTGTAAAAGAGGAATGATGATTTTTGTGTGGTTCCGCCAGTGGAGGGCACTGTACATTCGTTTCTCCAGGTTTAAAAGATACTCTAGGAGGACAGTCTTTCTTGATGTAGTGCAAATCGATTGCTCTGCTTTTCCATAGACAAAGAAAGCAGTAGTCCTTTAATTACACTGGCCAACAAAATTTAAGATTTTTCTTGTGACAAAATGAAAGTGGGTGATTTTTGGTAGTATTTTTTCTGCTGATTACGAATATAATTTTTAAATTTCTCTAGCACGCACAGCTTTCTTGTTTTACAGTGAAACATTTTTAAATCATTCCGTGTTTGGGGCCTGGTAAATTTCTTTGCGCCCCCAAAATGTGGATACTTTAACAATGTAGCCGCTTCTCTTCACTCCCATTACTTTACCATAGAAGTCTCGATGTCCATAACTTGGAAACTTGACACTTTGTGTGGTCTTAGTCACAAAATGTGTGTTGACTAGTGTTATCCCTGCTGCAAACTCATCAACGGAGACACTATATTCAGGTCATCACAGATCTACCAATCATACTTGTTCATTCTCTCCAATAGCACCTATACAACGATACATCTTGGTGGAGATGTTGTTTTTGACTCAAAATCTTGTCTTCCTTGGGTCTTCTTCCATTGACCTTCAACATGCTCTAGAGCGTTTTTTATCCATGTGTGAAGAGGCTGGAATGTAAATCAGTGTGGCTAAGACTGAGGTTCTGGTCCTTTCAAAATAGACAGCTCAGTGCTCTCTTCATGTGAAAGGAGCCCCATTGAGACAAGTAGAGAAGTTCAAGTACCCGGGACTGCATTTAGGAATGATGGGCAGAAGGACAGACAATTGGATATTCAGATCGGAGCAGTAAGCTTTGTCGGTTGGAACTGCGGCGTTCCGTGGTAATGAAAGGCGTGCTGGGAAACTAAGCCTAGCTCTCTGTTTTCAAATCTCTTTGTCCCTGTTCTCATGTATGATCATGAGTCTTGGATAATGACCGAAAGAGTGCGATCGCGGGTACGAGCGGCCGAAGTGAGAGTCTTGAGATGTGTGGCAAATGTTTCTTACTATATAGACTTTACAGCAGGAGGACAATAAGGGAGTCTTTAGTTGTTGAACCGCTACTTCTCTTCCTAGGCACTTGCTATTTTGTAAACTGGTAAGTGAAAGATCAACGAGTCTGCCTGGACTAGGCATTTGCAGTCTTTCCAAGGTGGATAGACTACACGGAAAATCTGGATTGGAGTCGATTGGATATTACCATTAAAGACATGTATCTGATGGCGGGAGATTGCAAGCGCTGTAGATCCTAAGGGGTGCTGCCGCCGCGACCTTAAGGGATAAGCAAGTGCGAAAAGTAGGTATGTATGTCTGTATGTAAGTATGTATGTATTTTAACTCAAAATTCAAATTGCGTCGTTACGTCATTTATGAACTTTTCGCACCAGCAGTTTATTAAATTCAAAGGGGTGATTACAATTAAATCGGCGGCAATTGTTGAGATTAAATGACGTTTTCGAGAGGTTTTCAGCAAACTTCGCGTGGTGTTTAGACCCTTAACATTTGAGTTTTGAACATTTTGCATAAGGAACTTTAAGTTTGTAATCATGCAAAGGATCACGCTAGGTACTTTATGACCATCGAACCTGATACACCCTGTATATAAGTAGGTAATTAAGTTTGTTTTTTTATAAACAAAACTAGGGACCGAGAATGAGTATCCCCTCTTATAAAAAATTACCAGCAGTACACTTGAATCCCAATTTTGTTTTTCATTAATGACTTGTTTTTTAGCTTTTGCAATGAATTAGAAAATAAGTAAATAAATAAAAAAACCTACTTGTCGTTGAAATCAGCTGTGTGTATTTTGACTTAGTCAAAGAAAGACTGTTTAGATCAATGCTGTTTAAAGAGATTATATCCCAATTCATCTTGGCATAAATACATTCTGTACAGAACTATTTAAATAATCTAAAACAAAACTGTAATTACAGTTATTATTTCCAAATAAGGATAAGTTTTTTTTAGATGTGTCATGCAAAGTGGACTTTAGAAATCTCCCCATCATAATTATGGCATAAAATATGTCACAATTAAAAAAGAATTTCTGGAAGTCAATGGGTTAATTTTGTTACAGAATTATTACAGTCTGTATCTTTATACCCTTACTATCCAAATGAATGATTTATGGAATTTATTTTAAACTAGATAAACCAAGATGTTTAGAAGGCAACTGCAAATCACAGAAACCAAAAGGCCTTTCTAAGACAATGACACCAAAATCCGATACAGCAGCCTCGAAAAGATCATCATCATCATCACCACCACAAAGGTCATCTATAAGATCCCAAAGGTAAACGAGATTTTGTTGCTTCTGAAAAGTTCTATTATTATGCTGCCAAAAATTATGGATTCTTCTTTTACTATAAAACGAATATCTAGTGCATGTCCAAAAAATTGTGATGTTATAATTTGCATATGAATAAATAAATTTTAAAAATAACACAATAAAAGGAGCGTTCAAAAAATAATGCACCGTAATTTATTTTTACGACACGAACAATGCTACGCGGTTGCAATATTGAAGAATCCAAGTTTGAACTTTCCGTCTCTGTTATGCGAAGTTGAAAACTGCGCTACCAGGTGTCAGCGCGACAGCAAGCGTTAAAAATGGCGGATATGAGTGATGCAGCATGTTGTGATCGAATATCCCATTTTCAAGGGAGAAAATGTCGGGAATATCCATAAGTGGCAGTGTAACGTGTACGGAATTGCCACCGTCGACCGAAGCACCGTTAATCAATGGGCAAAATGAGTGAATTCTGCGGGTGGTATCACCGATATCGCCAACTTTGGGCGGAGTGGTTGCCCCTTCACAGTTGTGACTCCTTTGGCTAATTGATTCGATAGAATCGACGCGTTACACTCCGACAATAGAATGAAAACTTGTCGGTCGTGTATTGTCCGCTTCCCACGAAAATGTCCCTGAGTTGTTGAAAGTGCTCACTGCGAGCGCTGCAGTCGTGGATGCGTCCACAGCACTGATAGGGAGGGAACCTTAACCACGAGCATAACAGCAGGCTCCAACTGCTGCTTTCACGATCTTTCCCTGTTTAACCGCATTGAAAATTTTAATTGTACTACTGGTAGTAATCAATTCAGTACTACTACTACTCAATTACATTAGTACTCTACATTGATGAAATCATCTAATTCCAATAAGTTACGCACGTGTTCCCTATGAGTGCTGTGGACGCATCCAACTTTCAACAACTCAGGGGCATTTTCGTGAGAACTATACAGTAGTAGGGAGTATTCGCCTCATCATTCCAAGGCGTGTGCCAAATAGATCCCCAATGAAAAGGAAAACCATTTCGTCTGAACTGTTGCTCTGATACCAGTATGAAGGGGATGATTTCTTATTCCGTACCGTCACTACCGATGAATCGCTCGAGCCCGAGGCGAAGCGACTTTCAATGGAGCGACACCATTCACACTGAAGAGAAACGTCAAATTGATTCCATTCGCAGGCAAGATTATGATAACTGTGTTTTGGGACATGCAAGGAGTCATTTTGCAGAATGCGGAGGGTAATGGGTCCACCATTAAATCTAGAAAAGCGTTTCCGGTGAGTTCGGCCTGAGAAAAACCTCTGCCACATGCTGCTTCAACACGATAATGCGAGGCTCCACACTAGTCTCCGAACTCATGAAGGTTATTGCAAAACTTGCTTCAACATATTGCCTCACGCACCTTATAGTCCTGACTTGGCACCATCGGACTTCTACATGTTTTGGCTCTTTAAAAAATGCACTCCATGAAATCCAGTTTGAGTGTAATGGCAATACTGTGCGTTGTGAAAAAGTGGTTGCGTGAATAGGACTAAAAATTATATCGAAGGAGAGTATACTCTCTTCCGGAACGCTGGCATAAAACCAAAGAAACAGACGGAGATATCATGAAAAATAATCAGTAGAAGTTACAGTTGTAGCAATATGATGTCCGAGTTCCATACTTTCAGAGAAAGAAATTGTGCTGCATTACTTTTGGATGTTCCTTGTATAGTACTTCCATTCCACAAACAAATAAATCACAGGATATTTTAGCAATACTTTCTGATTTGATCGAAAGACACCACGATTCATTTATGATAAAAAAATTTCTCCGTACGTGCTTTCTCATCCGTATTGATGGTCTAACTTGGATAGATTAAACTGCGTTGTCTAACGTTTTGCACAAACGATTAGAAATGGAAATTTGGTCTAAATTATTCTTTCCCATCCAATATCATCAAAAGGTAAAGCAAAATCCTTAAGTAACAATAAGAACGAGGCTGACCTTAAGCGGAATTTTCTAAAAATCTTCTATCACTTAAATGTGAAATATAAGGATAATGATATGGAAAATTTCATTTGAAAACCGGAAAAATTACATTAAAAATCTCGTATGTGCATGGTATTATATTGTACATCCAACAACGCTGGTGAACAGGATATACTAGGATATGGCATACAACCCAGGTAAACCATAGAAACCTTGGAAATAGTGTGACAAAATTATTGCCTTTGCCACCAACCATCAAGTAAGAAGCAGTGAAGTATTGAGATTTTTGTTTAATAAAGGTATAACCTACTGTGCCGGTCAGAAGTTTAGCACCAACATGATTAAAATAAGAGTATGTGCGCTTAAATGTGGTTGGACAGATAAATATCATAAAGGGAATGAAAGTAACATTGAATAATAATTGGGAAAATCAACACAGTCGTGACGGGTGTCACAGTAACAAAGATATATATGCAAAAAAAGAAACAATTGCAGCTCATTCAAGTTTACGGATGGCAAAAGTTTAGCACCTGTGGTTCATGTCAGCATTAATCCATGAATGGGTATGGAAATAGTAGTTCTTTTGGTTATATAATGTTGCCTGATAATATATTGTAGATTTTTGAAGTCATAGGAATGGGAAAGCGTCCAAATTTGAGTGTTGAAAAACGCGAAGCGATTTTGCGTTTACATGCGGATACACCTTTAAAAAAAATAGCAGAGTTGCAACAGTGCAGTAAAAATGTATATGTTCGAGATGTTCAAAGGTATAAAGTAACCTGATCTGTTTGCGACTGTCCAAGAACTGGAGCACCCCGTAAAAACCACTCCAAGAACTGATCGCTTAATACATCGCCTGTCATCCTCGAATAGAAAATTTACAACAACCTCTGTGTGCAAAGAGTTGACAACAAGAGGACTACCTGTTGTTAGTCGCAGAACTGTTGGCCGTCGTCTGAATTATTTTGGGCTGTACGGAAAAATTGCTCAAAAAGTCTCTTGCATCCTTGCGGAATCGCAAAGCAAGAATCGCTTTCGCACGCGTCCATCTGCATTGGACACCTCAATAATGGAAAAATGTTGTGTTTTCGGATGAAGCGAAAATAAATCTCTTTGGGAGTGATGGAAAACAAGTCATAAGGCGTCGTAAGATGGTGGCGTTTGCTCTTCTTTGAAAACAAATCAAGATAATTAAAGTTTAATTCTTGCAGAAGGACACTCCGGGTCTCCATTATTTTATTTAACCGCAGAAATCAAAAATATGAAAATATCAGAGAAAATAAATAGTGATGGCCCGGCATAATCACTATGAGCCCGCATTTGTCACTTTTAGAATTGTACCCATTCTTCACTCTGGCTATCGTTTTATTTTGCTACCATCACAGAAGTTGCAGTTAGTATCCACATTTTCAGTTACTCTGTTCAGGTAAGGGATTTTACGATTCGGAATCATTATCTATAATTTCTTGCTTTTTTCCCCTCTTCGTTACTGCTGGTCTTGGGGCTCTGGTACGACTGTTTCTCCCTTGTACACTTCCTCTACCACAGACAGCACGGCCTCTACAACGGAGATTACAGCCTCGGCTATGGCAATGACCGCATTTACTACCAAATAAAATGATGACACCAAAATGTATATTATAAACCGTATATCTAACGACAACAACATGGGGCTGAATTAGGGAAAGCACTGTGTTTGATAAATAACAAAAATAGGGTCTAAGGACAAAAAAAAGCTAACGCGAGTTTCCTTTCAATATGCCACAAACGGTACATTATCAGTTATACGATATTACCAACACAGTTTTGTTTGCACATTCCTATAATAATTAATACAAAAAACATTTGACAATAAAAACTTTCCTGCCTATCATGCGTTTATAGGACTGCTTTACTGATAGATGAGTCATCAGGAAGCGATATCTATATCTTCAATTTTGCAACTAGTTAATGCTTTATTGGATATTCTACCTGTTTTCGACATGGCATTAATAGTTGAGCCAATTTACCGCTTTTTTCTCTATTATTTATTATCATATTAATTATAAGGAATTACAACATAATAAACACATAAAATCTCACTCCTACGAATTTATGCTTCTAATTGCACAGGTCACTATCAGAAGAAACTAAACGTGCCCTACATGATTTATTCATAACTAATGAGGAAGTCTACATGAAGGTATTGTGTTATGAAGTGAGTACATTAATTTCCTTCAGGTTACATTCAGTTATTTAATATTCTATTCAATGAAGGACAAACTTAGCTTGTCCAATTACCGTAAATTTCCAATTTCAGTTATTAGACATTCTTAGTTTTACCCTGCCACGAAGTCTAACATTGAACCCTGAAAATTTAACTATTTTATTAATATAGATTTTATACAAGGTGTATCAAAGATACGTTTACAAACTTTGACAGGCGTTTCTCAAACCAAAACAAGAAGCATAGTCCATATAAGCATGTGTCCAAATATATTTAGATTTTGAGATATTAATGAAAGTCTCAACGCTGTTTATTGTTCAATCCATCAACGGGAAGTTTACATTGGCCATTTGTGTACATTTTGGTTTGTCCTTCTTCAATGTACATAAATATCTGTCTGCTCACGAAATGGATATCTTCCCATGGTAAAACTCTTCATTCCTTTCCATTGTCGGGACGGCTTTATGTGCCTAAAAAGGGGGGAGGGTATGAACGGATGCTGATCGGTACAAGAGTGAAAAACAAATAAGAACGGCGATAGCAATCGATGTGAGCAGAAGTAGAAATTTAGTTCTGCTAATTTACATGCAACTATGCGAATTTTTGTGATTGATCTTAGAGTTAGTGTTAGAAAGTAGCTCTCAACATGTAGACTGAATGATTAAGATCAACATTCATGCATACAACGGGAGAATACAGTTACGATGCAGGAACAGAGGCAATTATGCTAATGAGCAAACGTCAGTGAGAGAAAAGGTAACAGACTGAACTTGTGCGTGGGCGAGCAGTGATGCAAAAACAGCAGGAAGTAGCATGGATGATTCTCGAGAGAAGATGGTGAGCAGAAGCACGTTCCTGGTGTAAGGAGGCCTTCTATCCAGCTAATCTGCTACTAGGTCTGAGTTGTCCCCGAAGGGCACAGGGTAAACGATTCAGAATGATGCAGATAAAGCGTGTGAGCGATATCTATGGGTGCAAAGCATTGCTACACCTAAGCAACGGGTGGAGATCGGCTTGAATCCAGAACGAAGCCTCGGTCATCGGTTTGTCATCGTCAGTCATCTGAGCGGAAAAGTGTATTTGTGCTTCAATAGTGTGCATCAGAGACTTTCAATAGAGAGACATGCCATTTCATTATTTTCCCATAGAAAAAATGTAATATGCTGTTAATAGGCGCCCTCTGAACATTTGCAATGAAACACTCAGGCCATCCATGAATGACGCAAGTAGTAACATTGAGGCAAGGCATTATTGGCGCCACAGTAAAACCTGAGCGTGTCCAGTTAAATTTCCGATTTCAATTGTTAGAGTAATTTAACAATTGAGATCGGAAATTTAACTGAACACGCCGAGTAAAACTTTCGTTGTACAAAGTTTTTTTCAGTTTAACATTTGTTTTTACTTATGTTTTTAATTTTAAAATTATTTTCTGGACATCTTATATTTAAACAGAAACTGCAAAAAAACATTTTAAATTTCAAGCAATTTTATTTTATGTTCAAAATAATTTTCACAAAAGTACAAACTCATCTGTTTCTGTTAAAACTTAAATTGCTAAATAGATTTTATAAATATTGCTTTATGTGCATTTATCATGCAAAAATATCATGTGTATTTTATAATTCCCATTATCAGAATCTAAAGATGATAAAATTGAACTATGCGGAAAATGAAATATACAAATGCTAATGAATCTCATATGTACAAACAATCGATCAGGAAGAAGTACGAACATTGAAAATGTAATCAGTATAGAAATCTCGAATATCAACTATAGATAATTATAACACTGTTATATAAACTTTGCCTGCATTTCAGTTAATTGTTTTCTGGCTGTTTGCAAACTTACTCTGTATTTATTTAGCTTCATTCGTCGTCACTTTTTTCGGGGTGGCAGCTAGTTCTCTTGCTGTTTGTTTTTTTCTGCTTTTTTGATGGTGGTGTGTTGAGAAATGGTAATTTTCTATTGACACTTGCAGTCTTTTCTTCCTGAAGTGACTCTTTGGCATCATCTTAGGATGATTCATAGTGCACTTCTGATGTACAAAGAGCGGAAGGGGCATTGATGATCTATTCTTGGTATTGTGAAGTGGATGGTGAAGGTTCATGGTGCTGTGTAGTGGATAGTGCACCATGAGTTGATATTTTCCATGTTCTTGTAAAAATGGTGGGAACTGCTGGTTTAATAGACGGCTTCTCTTGCTGGCCTTATAAAATTGTTCATTTGTGAAATATGCTGCACATAGTACGTAATTTTTACTGAATTTTTCAAAAGTTTCAGTAAGCAGGTCGCTTCTTCCATAGGCTGTTAACCATATTTTGCACCTAACATTGTCAAAAATATAAAAACTTTAAGTTAACGACAGCAATACACTAAGAAAATATAATTATGCACATGTAATAAATGATCATAAAATGAACAAACACGAATTGATTTATTTTTGAAAAATTTAGTTAATCAATTTTAAAAGATTTTTATTTGGATTTTTACTATCTTTATTAAAATTAAAAAAAATAAGAATCATAAACATAATGTAATGAATTTCATAATTTATATTAGGTAAAATTGCTTATTTAGGATTTAATTTGATTTTTTAAAATTTTTGGCGCGTTTTTTAAAATAATCGATATAGCTACTATAGTAAAAACTTATTATGATGACAATATATTTTTGGCTTTTAACAATATATCGGATTTTAACAATCAGTGTTTTTTCGTTTGTTGGAAAAAATGAAGGTTGGATTGTTGTTAGGCACTATGGAAGTTAACAATTTATAAATAAGATATTTACTGTAAATAAACGTACCTCTCAGGCTCCGTTTGAAATCTAAAGAACGAAAGCACCACGACGTTGGGCACAAAATTTTGCAGCACACTGCTGACCAGACATGCCTTGGTAAAACAATCTGACAAGTTCTACTATGATGGTTTTCGTTCTTTCGATTTGATCGTTGCTAAACTTTGAACATCTAGCGAAACTTATAATCGAAACTATGACGTCGTCGTCGTCGTTACAGCACCATCTGAACATATCCAATGAAACGCCTAAGAGTCCGTATTACATGAAAATTAAGTAAATGACATGTCTCCTTATTGAAAGTCTCTGGTGTGCATAAGTGAGTGAATGTCAAGTTTATCGGCGACATCGTTTTACGACGAATGAATGACAAAGAAAAATTGTAAGTACTTTCATTTGCGTAACTAAACTACGTGTAACAGACTGCATTGATTCGTTGCTCAGCAATTATCTCTAATAATTCTATTCAAGGACAGGCCTCTAGATTTAAGTGAAACGAGACACTAGACTGCTTGACTAAATTTCATGCGCGCGTAATTAATCAATCCATTATTTAATGTCACTTGATGATAAGTACTTGTGTTAATTTCCTTCATAGAGAATCCTTTTATCTATCCTTTCTTTAAATATAAGCATTTACATTTTTTCAATTTTTATCAATACATCTTAAATAAAGTATATTAGATTTCATATTCGTTATTGCATTTATTTTTCTTTTATTCTTGGTAAGTTATGCCAAAGCGGAAGAAGATTATTTTATAGATGATAATTAGATTTGTTACTGAGAGCATTGTTAGCGAATAAGTAATTATAATTATCAGTTGTAAATTATCTGAAAATAAAAGGGAGTATTGCGATATAAATAAGTCAGGCAGCATTGAACCATCCGATGGCTTGATTAAACGGCCAGTCGTTTGTCATTAGACTATACCGACTTAAGGCAAGTTACGGTTAAGTATCACTGCCAGTAAGATAAGACGAACAATACCAATGTGTGAAAATACGTAAATCGGTATAATTCTTTTAAAAAGATCCCAGTGGATGGAGTCTCCAAATACGGCCAACGCCTACTAAAGATAAGGCCTCAGCGCGAAAGCGTCAGACATTGTTACATCATCATCCGAAGATACGTTTAATCACATTTCAGGGCTTATTATTGGTAGAAATGCGATTAAACATATCTTTGGATGATGATGTAAAAATATATGACGTTTTCGCGCTCAGGCCTTATCTTTAGGAGGCGTTGATACGGCCCTTTAGCAGAATCTAAAACATAGAAATTGCAACATGTGAACATTTTTCTGGATACTCACACAGAAATTGCAACATATCAAAAAAGAGCCCAAGCAACGCCGGGTAAAACAGCTAGTCCGCTATAATTGGCATCCATGCTGATGAGATGGATTTGAGTTCTGCTGATTATCACTGTTCAATATTAGTAAAAATCCATGCATTCTTTTAATGTTGTTTAAAATATTCGTGTTTTAGCAAAAGAAAATCCAACTAAACTTTTTTGATAATCAAAATAGTTAAATGACAATCTTCTTAGAATGCCAGAGGAATACCAGTGCTGGGAAAAAAGGATTCATTGCAGTCACGTGATATCAAGCCCATGGCATTGAACATGTTAAAAGACTTGCAAATAGGAATCGGTAATAAATTTATCAACTGAAATGACAGGTTTACGGGCAGTGGTGACATCATAAATGTCTTGTACGAGGGTGGGCTGAAAAGTAATGCCTCCATAGCTATAACTTTTTTATTTTTTAACCGATTTTCAAAATTCTTTTTGTATCTGATACTCATTTCTCCTCTATGTACTGCACTATTCTCTTTTGGACATAGTCCCTATCCCTTTCCACGCATTGTACCAACGCGTGACTAGTCGGGTGAACCCGTCGGAGGGGAATTCCGGAGTTGTTGTCGACACCAAGACCGAACGGCAGGTTTCACCTCGTCGTCAGAACGCAACTCATGTCCCTTAAGGAGCTCTTTCCTCTTTGGGAAGTGGTGAAAGTCGCAAGGTGCAAAGTCTTTCATTTTTGAACTGCAGTTTTTCATCTTTGAACTGTAGGCGCTGCAACCCCCTCTGATGTGTGGCGAACGTGTGCGGACGGGCGTTATCGTGCTGCAGAAGAAGATTCAAAGCTGCCATTCAATCCTCGTGTAGACGACAACCCCGGATTTCCTCTCCGACGGGTTCACCCGACCAGTCACGCGTTGGTACAATGCGTGTAAAGGGATGGGGACTATGTCAAAAAGTGAATAGTGCATTACATAGAGGAGAAATGAGAGTATCAGATACAAAAAGAATTTTGAAAATCGGTTAAAAAATAAAAAAGTTACAGCTATGGAGGCATTACTATTCAGCCCACCCTCGTATTTTTCATTTTTCGTATACAAGACTCCAGTCGTTTGGAATAGTTTACAGCAAAATCCCCAAACATTGCATGTGTCCATTTTATTGATTATAAAAATACTATATTCAAACTAATTTTTCTTTTTTAGCCTCTAGAATTCGATGACATCTATACCATGGTACGATCATCAGGAATCAGCCTTACAGAACGAAATCTCATGGATTACATGGACGACAAGGTGAAATAATGCACTTCGAAATTAATAGAATTGTATACTACTGAAAATATAATTTATAACGCTTAGTTATAGCAGGCATTTTTTTTTTTACTTTATATATGACAGGGAGTGAACTTTACAATGAGGCACTCCCATTTAAAAAGAAGGCGGAAGAAGAAGGAATTAGGTTAGAAAGTTTCCTCCTTTGTCTCAATGAAACAGTAATCATTCAATATTTTTACTGCCCAAAAAAGTCGCTGGATATATATTTAAATGGAAAGTTTCCATCCATTTTGCTGACATTTTGTCATCTGATTTGAATCCAAAAGAGAATTGTTATTTAAAGGGATTAAATTTTGATCCTTACCTTCCGTTTCTGTAATAAGAATGGAACTATAAGACACTGAGAAAACCACAATCACCAATTTGATCTTGTGGCAACATATTGGAAGTCAAAGAACTTTAGTTTTGTTTGAGAAAAATTACACTTAAAAGGAGTGTGATGAACATATGATTACATTTGAAGGTGTAATAAATGGAATTAGAGTAAATATGGTTTGTGTTTTGTTTATTTAATAACTAAATGTTTTAAACATGGAGTGAATGAAATATCAATATAAAATTTATTTTTGTTTTATTACATCTCAACCTAAAAAGGATTAAAATATTAATTTGCATCATTTTAAATAATTAAAATAAATAAACATTAACATTTACCGGGGTTTGGTCTTGGATCAGAGATCTAAGTAACTTGACTGCTCAGCCGAAACTCTTGTGATATTTTAGATTTTTTTTAACTTCCATGCATATATATGCACCCACAACGTATGTAGTTCAATGCTATGCTTAAGTAAAATTTTAAAGAAAAATGTGACAATATAAAATAAATGATCAAACTTTAAATCCTTCTTGTCTTTATAGATTCAAAAGTCTCAATTGCCTTGGCATACGGAAACGTATCTACTGATAATCCATCTGGGCTAATGGTAACCAAATTGTCAATGACTTTCTTTTCTTTAAATTGTTACCTTTTTAAATATTAAAAATTATAAAATTTAAAAAAGCTAGACGACCGGATGGATAACAGACTAGCCATGCATTTTTATAAGTAGCTTTTATCGAAAGCTTCTAATAAAAAACGATTGATTACAAAGTCAAAATTAAAACCAGGATGCTAATAGGTTAGCCCAGAATACCCTGCGATAGATCCGTGGGTTACAAATGGTCAGAAATAAAAAATAAAATTACTAACTTCATTTGATACATTTAATAAGCCTCTGTGAGAGGTTCAAGAAACTTCTGTCTAAATTTATCTGATCTAGCGTCTGTCTTATCGTGATTTCCACGGATTTAAAGAAATTTTGGGCCGAATCACTTCTCGGTAAAATTTGGTTTCAGTCGCTGCAGAGTCGTTGTTGAAACCCACTTTGACTGGCAGAGGAATCGTGTCTTACCTAAACGCGTCTCATTTCTCAAGACACCAAGACAGGTGGCTTAAAGGAGTCTCAGCGACGAAAAACGAGGAGCAACGGCGAACAAACATGTCGGAATCGCAACGTATAGTAGAGAAATGCCACGTGTTAGGAGAAATGAAACAAAGTACTTTTATCTTTGTTTCGAGCAACTAACATGGAATACGATTTGCAATTCAAGAAACATTACATTTTTTTCAAATTTACTAGAAAAGTACAATCGGGACAAGAATTTGTTCAAATTCAGCTCCTCCATAAAATTATGGACAGAAATTTCAAATTTCATAAAGCCTAATGTGAAGATCAGAAGAAATAAAAATTTAAAAAATACATTTTTTGAAAGGTTATGAAGTCCTAATTAACAACTGAATTCTTGCCCCAATGGGGATCGTCAGCACACATCAAAAAACAATTGAAAATGTGGCATCATCAGGAATTTAAATATGGTAAATACATCTGGAAAAGAGACTAATTGGCTTCATGGATGAAAAAAATAATATTCCGCACAAAAGGAGCTAAGAGGTAGGTGTTGCATCACATCATTGATGCGCAATTTCTAACACAAAGACTAAAAAGATCTGCATCACAATTTTTGAAAAAAAACATGTCCATCTCAACAGCGGTAAAGAGAAAATTGAAAGTTCTTACATAACCGGATATTTGAAGAGGATAAAATTGAAGAGAGACTATGAAGAAATCAACTTTGAAGAAAAGTCACTTATTGGTAATTTGATGTGTGGCTTGAAGATGGCATAATGACCCCATGGCTGGCTGAAGGTGTAGGTAGCAAAAGAAGTAGTAGTAGTTAAAAAAATTCTTCAACCCATTGCTTTATATATTTTGATAACAATCCCAAAACACACGGCTAGCACGTGTTAACAAACGGAAGTCACCACCTCATAGCATGCTTATGCAAAATATAAGAACAGTAGTAAAGCTTGGTAAACAATGACACACAAGGACATCATTGTTAAACTTATATTTTAAGAACCTTTAATATTTTCTTAAAACTATGAAAGCTATCATGTTTTCAAATTACATAAAGATAAAATGAAGAACTGACCAATTCTAAAGACAAAATTTTCTCTAAGACAAAAGCTTTTTCTTCTTAGCATATATTTAAAAAAGATAAATGCGATGAAATAAATATTTATTTTTTGAACATTACATGGTCAACTCTCAAGCCCCTAACTACAGTATGTTTCAAATTTATTCGGACACTTTAAAAACAGCACATTGTCAATGGTTTGACCTTTATTTAATTTCTACAACAATGATAATGCTTCAAATGAACTATAGGCCCTTTAAATATAACAAAAAACAACTTATTAAAAAAAACTCTTGAAAACCTTAAAAAAAAATTGAAATTATGTGTTTCACATTTATTCGGACAGGCAGATTTAGCACCAGTTTAAACAATAATAAAAATATGTAACGTCCACTGTGACCTCTCCCTTTATTAATGACATCAAAAACTCTGTTCGGCATTGATTGAATGAGTTCTTGAAGAGTTCCAGGATCCAGAGAGTACCAGGCATCTTCATTTCAGAAACTGAAGAAAATTGCCGTGCATTTTTGTGCACCTGCCTGGCCATAATGCCCCACAAGTTCTCGATTGGATTGATATCTGGGCTTCTGGATGGCCACGACAAAACTCGAACGTTATGTGATTCCAACCACATTTTGGTGTCCTTTAAATTGTGTATTGGTGCATTATCTTGTTGAAAACGCCAGTTTTCTCCACAGAACACTGCTTCAACAGGCAAAAGATGTTCTTCCAAGATCTCCTAGTACCCCTTTGAATTTAATCTTTGTGAAATAAACGCCAATGTTGACGTTCCATTGAAACCAAATGCTCCCCACACCATCACTGATCCGCCTCCCATTTGACGTTTTGAAAACGTCTTCGGTTCTTTTCTCAAATCATGCCAATAGCATGCCCACCCGTCCGGTCCATCCAAATTGAATTAACTATCATCTATTAAAAATCTCCTTCCACTTTGGCATAACTTATCAAGAATAAAAGAAAAATCAATGCAATATTGAATATAAAATCTAATATTCTTTATTTAAGATGCGTTGATAAAATTGGACAAATTGAAAAAATGTAAATGCTTATATTTAAAGAAAGGACATATTAAAGGATTCTCTATGAAGGAAATGAACACAAGTACTTATCATTAAGTGACATTAAATAAGGGATTGATTAAATACGCGCGCATGAAATTTAGTCTAAGCAGTCTAAGCGTTTCACTTAAATCTAGAGGGCTGACCTTGAATAGATAAATGAGGTATAATTGCTGACCAACGAATCAATGCTGTCTGTTACACATAGTTTAGTTATGCAAATGGAGAGTTCTTACAGCTACACCTGTGATAAGAGCTCTTTCTTTGTACTCATTCGTTGTACAACGATGTTGTACTTCACTTTCATTCACTTATGGACATTCTTGAAGCACAAATACACTCTTCCGCTCAGATGACCGAGGTTGACAAACCAATGACCGTTGGCTTCATTCGGAACTCAAGTCGATCTCCATCCGTTGCTCAAGTGTGGGAATGCTCTGCACCCACAGATATCGCTTACACCCTTTATTTGCATCACTGTTCGCCCACGCATAACTTCAGTCTGTTAGCTTTTCTCTCACTGACGTTCGCTCATTAGCATAATCGCATCTGTTCCCGCATCGTAACTGTATTCTCCCATTGTATGCATGAATGTTGATCTTAATCATTCAGTCTTCATGTTGACAGTTACTTAAGCACTAACTCTAAGATCAATCGCAAATATTCGCGTAGTTGCATGTAAATTAGCAGAGCTAAATTTCTGCTTCTGGTTACATTGATTGCTTTCGCCGTTCTTTTGTGTTTTTCACTCTTGACCCGCTCAGCATTCGCTCTTACCCCTCCCCCTTTCATTAAGCACATTAAAAAAGTCCCAGTAATGAAAAGTAATGGAAGAGTAATAGACAGTCAACGTGGAAAGAGATTCTTGAGCTCTAAGCACATAAAACAGCCCCCAAAATGAAAAGGAATGAAAGAGTGATAGATAGTCAAAGTAGAAAGAGATTCTTGAACTCAAAAACAAAGCTCTTATTGAAGGGGAAAAAAAGTGCGCACTTTATTTAACTCATTATTAAATTTTTTTGTAAAATGTCAGGTAGACAGTGCTCTTCCTCTTGCTTTGAAGGTCAAATGTACACAATTTTATCAAGATCGTAATAAAACTGTAGATTTGTATAAGAGACAAACAAATAAATATACATATACACTATATGATCAAAAATATCCGGACACCCCTCACAGATCATCGATTGGCCCAATGCCACATGATAATGACTTGCACATCATTTAAATAGCTTCCCACACCTTCAGACACAACTCTGCTTGGACATTGGCAAGAATGGGTCGTTCGGCAGAGCTCAGTGAGTTCCAACGTGGAACCATCGTTGGATGTCACCTATGCGGCAAGTCCGTGCGTGACATTTCCAGCCTTCTTCAGATACCCAAGTCAACAGTAGGCGATGTCATTATGAAATGGAAGACCCGGGGATCAACAACAGTTCAACAACGAACCGGTAGACCCAAGAAACTAATGGACAGAGACCGTCGAGTGCTTCGTCGTGTCACCCGCAGCAACCGGAAGTCCTCGGCGGAAAAAATTGCCACAGAGTTTCGAAACGCCTCTGCAAATGATGCCAGTACCATGACAATTCGTCGGGAACTGCACACGATGGGATTCCATGGCCGTGCTGCTGCCCACAAGCCCCACATCAGCAGGGTCAACGCCAAGCGACGTCTGGAGTGGTGCAAAGCCCACAGAAACTGGACAATGGACCAATGTAAACGTGTAATGTGGACAGACGAATCTCGCTACACACTCTGGCAATCCGATGGACGAGTTTGGGTTTGGCGCATACCTGGAGAACGCTTCTTACCTGAGTGCACAGAGCCCACAGTCAAGTTCGGAGGAGGAGGAGTCATGGTGTGAGGCTCATTTTAATGGTACGGACTGGGCCAGCTCGTTCCTGTGCAAGGAATCATGAACTCCGACCGTTATCTGAATGTTTTGGACAACTGTGCACTTCCAACGTTGTGGCAATTTTTCGGAAACGGCCATTTCTCTACCAACACGACAATGCTCCGTGCCACAAAGCGAGGCGTGTACAGCAGTGGTTTGCGGACTCAGGGGTCGAAGAAATGGGTTGGCCGGCACAAAGTCCCGATCTCAATCCTATAGAGAGTCTGTGGGATGAATTGGAAAGACGCTTACGGGCCAGATCACATCGGCCAACTTCTGTACCTGAACTGATTCTCGCTCTTCGGGAGGAATGGAGGAACATACCGGAAAGTACCTACCAACATTTGGTGGAAAGTCTTCCCCGAAGGGTGGAAGCTGTGATTCGGGCAAAGGGATGTGCAACGCCCTATTGATTTCCATGAAATCGTGGCTAGAGCGCAAACGTGCATGTGTCCGGATATTTGTGATCATATAGTGTATATACATACATACATTTTTATATATATAGATAAATGTTTGAAATGTGTCGAAGATTTCTGGAACACCTTGTATACTACGTATCTTATTATAATAACTCCTAATAAAGCGTTCAAAAGGGCACCAGTACGATCACGAGAGAAGGGGGAAAATAGATAAAAGTATCGAGGAACGAAGATTAAAGTCTATTTCCAGAACAGAACACAAGTGTTTAAGACTAGGCGAATAAGCCTATTAATCAAAGAAACACACATAGTGGTTAAATACTCCATCCTTTCAATTGAGAAATGGTAATAAGGTATTGTAGCCTAAACAAACCAAGTGAAAGCATAAGCTTCAAAACATAGGCACTGAAGCTTATTTCTCAAATTGAACACAATGGTGCTGAAAAAACAGATATCCGGTAAGAATGGCAGAGGTAAAAATGGCAACGGAAAAAATGTCACAAGTGGTAAAATAGAAAAAAATGGCACAGCTGAAATAAAAAAGTTATTATTCATTCATGATAATAATTGCAACTATTCAGAGTATATTATATCTGAATCAATCTATCAAATGACGATTACATTTTTTTTTTTTTGAACACAATTAATTTAAGCATTAGCAATCATATTTAGGCAAATTTTTAATGCAATTTTTAATGTTAAAATCTTACGTTGCATCCAAGTTCACATAATAATTGCACGAGGCTTTTCCTTCCCTCAGTATAGTCTATGCAGGTAGAAAAACCAGACACAGACAGTCGCATCATTGCCTTTGGCTCTGATGAGTCCCTGGGGTTACTTGCTTCAGCTGGTACCTGGCTAATGGATGGTATCTATGTAATGGCTCCACCAGGATTTTTACAGCTCTACCTAATACGAGTCCCGATTGGCAATACTGCAGAATAAATCCCAAGGTAGCTATGAAACCCTGCTGCGAGCAGTTCTGGATCGCTGCCAACAGATTGAGGTTTACCCAGGCCCAACAACAGTAACTGTCGACTTTGAGCAGGCAGTCATCCAAGCCATCAATTGTAATTTTGGTTCAGAAACACATACGCCAAGGTTGTTTTTACCATCCGATGCAGAGGACCTGGAGAAAGGTGCAGGAATTTGGTCTTGCCAATTACTATAACGGCAGCGATGATTTTCGACAACTCTGGTGAGATGGAGTCGCTTACGTTCCTATCAGTAGATGATGTCCCAGCTGGAATGCAAATACTAAAGGATAAATGTGTTCGAGAGGCATTACTACTCTTAGATTATTTCGATCAAACGTATGTAAATGGTACATATGTCCAAAGAGGAAGACATGCATCCCAGGTAGGCATTCCAGCACTAAACTTGCGGCACATTCCACCAATATTTCCACGAGACCTGTGGAATGTAAATCAAGCCCTCATGAATGACTGTCCAAAAACTAACAGCCTGTGTGAAAGCTGGACTAATAGTTTTTTCTACCTGGTTGGATACCATCATCCATCGATCGGGAAATTAATTAAAACTATTCAGAAAGAAGAGGCTGCTGTGAGTGCAGTGATTGCCAGACTCGCTATTGGAAATCCGCCCAGGAAGAGAGTAAAGAAGGAATATGCTGATCTACAACAAAGAATAAAAAACTTATGCGTAGACTATACTGAGGGAAGGAAAAGCCTCGTGCAATTATTATGTGGACTTGGACACAACATAAGATTGTAACATTAAACATTGCATTAAAAATTTGTTTAAATTAATTGTTTTCAAAAAAATTATTCTGTAATCGTCATTTAATAAATTGATTCAGATATAATATACTCTGAATAGTTGCAATTATTATCATGAGTGAATAATAACTTTTTTATTTCTGCTGTGCCATTTTTTCCTATTTTACCACTTGAGACATTTTCTCGGTCGCTATTTTGTCCGGTTCTATTTTTACCTACATTCGAAAAAACAATGACTTCTGAAGCATAAGCTTCGATTTGAAATTTCATATCGATTCAAAAAAGAAACTACTGAACATAACTGCTCTTCATCAGGATCACATAAATATCCCTCAAAAGAATAATAAAGTGAAGCTTAAGCCTCATAATAAATCCGCAAAGTACCAAACAAACATTCACAGAAAGCCTAAGCCTTTTACAACAATCGACAAAAAGAGAAAGTAAAAGGAAAGTAGGCCTCTTAAACAACAGCAAAAAATGAAAAAGGGAAAACTAAAGAAAATAAAAACTTAAAATAAATTACTTCCAGCCAGGCAGTAAAATATTTTACATAAAGACACGTTAAATCGTCCAATTGATTTTTACATGAAACTTTACAATTAAGCGTTTTAAAATTGCAAAGGAAACACGTTTAGGCTTTACGTTTACGTTAAGCAATTAAACTAATTTCTAAGAGTCTATAGACGATCAAATCCAATCTACAAAAAGAGCACGGGTTAAATATTGTATATAAAAAAAAACAAAAAAAAAAGCCCACAGTTCGTGAGTAAAAAATTAACATCTTGCCGGCATATTAATGTCATTTTCCCGACTGTAAGATATCAAACGGCTAAGTCACATGAACTAATACCAATTACACTTGAAAGAGTCCTATGTCAGCCTCGAGTAGATGAATATGCTCTTGGACTAAATCCGTAAAAGGGAAGTTAAAACGGCTAAGTTCGAGTGACAAGGCTTGCAGATCCATAGATGGTGGACGGGGAGTAGATACTTCTACACTGCTGCTGGCTGGAGAAGTGACGAATTCTTGCTGAGCTAGTCCTTTTGTATATTTCACGCGGGCAATTGTTGAGGGCTTTGGCCAGGGCAACACCACCTATACTCCGTCCAACGAAAGAAAAACTGGGTGTGTCGAATTAAATTACCGATTTCAATTGTTAGACATTGTTGCTAAGTAAAATTAACAATGTTTAACAATTAAAACTGGAAATTTAACTGGACACGCCCAGTTTTTCTTTCATTGGACTGAGTATAGACAGAAGGCCTGGTAACGGAAACGTCATACATTGTTACGTCATCATTAGTTAGGGCTTATTATTGGTAGAAATAGGATTAACAATGCTCGACAAGGAGGTGTTGGCCAGGGCTGCTAACAATGGAATCACGCAGCTTATACGCAACACAGATAACAAGATGTTTAATTAATAGAACATAAGCTAAATCGCAACAAAATAATATGTCAAGAAGGCACAGAATAAAAAAAAACTTAAATTATCTGACGAATTTCTTAAACATGGGGTGTGGAAGGATAAGTACAACGTCCTTACGCAGCACAATATAGATTTTCGTATAGGAAATTTCAGATTCTAATCGAAACTGAGTTATGAGGTCATATTAGATCAAACGCCCCCTCGATGTAACAAATTATTTTTGAAGTCCTGGCAAATTGTAACTTATTTATGGTAAAAAATAAAAAAAAAACTCGTTATAACGAATTTCAATATAACGAACCAAAATTTTTGATCTCTGTAATAATCATAATTGTTCATAAAATTCGGACACAAATCATCTTTCACGCTATCAATGATCATAGATGCTTTCAGAAAAGAAAAACACACACACACACGCGCGCACATACAAATAGTAAACGCGCTTTGATTTTATCTGAATCCCACATTTTCCCCTTGTTTGGACATTTCAAATATGGTTAGTAAATAAAAATGATACCACTGATCTTAAGCTCCAAGATTTAGAATGTGTAGAGAATGGTGAAAAGAAAAGTATTGTTGCCGAAAAGTTTGAAGTATCTCGATCAACCTTCATCAACGATACGATAAAGAAAATGATTTTCATTCCTAAATTACAGCAGGGATAATCTGGTGCAGATATTTTGAAAATGTGATGCAGCCTAAAGACTTATATCTTGATTATTCTTTGTCTGATGACGAAAATGAAGTATACTTGCTGTTGTTTCTAATAAATCAGCTTTATCAGCAATTTCAATTTTAAAATGATAATACTGTACAACATGAAAACTGTTCTTTAGATGCAAACGTATTTGTTGCATATTTTTGGCTGAAAATAACGAATCTGTAATTATTTTTTGTTTACCACGCATTATTTACCAAAATATCCACATTTTAGCTTTTTACATATCTACAGTAGAGCCCCACTTATCCGGACAAATTGTGACAGTTGGTAGTCCGAAAAATCAAAAATCCAGATAATCGATCGCATAAGAAAAAATGACAATTTCACAATAAAAAAAAAACAAACTGTATTTGCCTTAAAATTTCAGTTCTATTCTCTTTACATTATTTTTCAACAGACATTTGGCGTAAACAAGATTTTCCTTTCATTGCTGATCCGTTTTAGTTGCAGCAATTGTATACTACTTTGCAATGAAATTGCCCCACCAGCAAGGAGTTACCCGACCTTATCCATATTTAGTGGGAGGGGGGATTCGTCTACCTCCGACTAGTAAACGATTAGATGCATGCTCACGGAACATAACCGTTTGGGTTGATACGGGGTGTCCGAGTGCCTGTATAGGCGCTCATCAGTTGCGAGACACCTGTGCGAGACATTCCATGCAGTAGGGAGGAACCAACTGCCTCGTGAACGTACAGTACTGTGATCCGCACAACGGTTTCAATGACGCGACGATGACAACGACAACCGCAATTAACGGACTTTGAACGAGGTCGGATTATTGGCCTCTTCGAGGCTGGATGGTCAATCAGACGGATTATGTCCATGTGTCGCAGGACGCACGGACGGCAGGCTGATGTTGGAGGCAATGGCGAGAGGAAGGCACACATGCCAGGAGACCAGGCTCTGGGGCCCAGAGAAGCACGTCAGCTCGTACCAATAGCCGAATACTGCAAACAGCGCTAGCGGACAGAACCATCACCCTGCGGCAACTGCGCGACTTCACCATTCCCAGTACTGCCCAGTGTCAATAGCGACAATAGCACTCTGGTTACACGCCGCGACAATGTCTGCCAGGCGTCCATTGTTGCGTCTTCCTTTGACACCTAAGCACCGCGCGATACGACTGCAATGGTGTCGTGAACAGGTGGTCTAGCGAGCGGAATGGCGCCCGGTGGTCTTCACCAACGAATTCCACTTTTGTTTGAACACCGACAACAAACCCGGACGGGTGTGGCACAGACCATTGGAACGTGCCAAAGAACAATGCATTCGGTATCACCATCGTGGACCAACACCCGTCATCATGGTCTGGGGTGCCATCGGCTACGATCCCAGAATGCCTTTAGTCACCATCAAAGGCACCCTGGCAGCAGCACGGTATGTCACAGATTCTGCAGCCCGTATTTCTGCCCTTTCTGCACACCATACCCAGCGCAGTCTTTCAGCAGGATAACGCCAGACCGCACACGGCAAACATCTGCATGCCGTGGCCCGCGAGGTCCCAGACCAATTGAGCACATGTGGGACATGATGGGACGTTGTTTACGATCACCCCACAATCTCCATGAACTGACACAGCAGGTTCACCAGGCCTGGGCAGACGTACCCAAGATGACATTCGCTACCTGTATGATCACCTACTCTTGCAGCTGGAACAATGCATCGCCACTAGAGGTGGTGCGACAACCTACTGATGCTGCTTTCCGTTAGAACACACTGTGCAAACGAATGCACGTCTTGGCTTCATAACGTAATAAAGGTGTATTCGGAAATATCTCTTGCTGTATACCTGCTTTTGGTTCATTCAGATAACTCCTTGTAGGTGAGGCAATTTCATTGCAAAGCAGTGTATATTATCATATTCTGGTTGTCTGTCAAGCAAATCGAATGCCGTGTCTATGGCTTAATAGGATTCTGCATGAGTGGGTTCCGAATCCTTTTCTGCATCTTTGTGTTCGTCTTCTTCTTTATCACATGACTATGTTAAATTTTCCATGATTTCTTCATCCGTTATGATCTGGAAGCCTTGATCATTGACAGCACTATTTGGTCACTCTTCCATGTTTTCATCATCACAGTCTTCGCATATTTGAAGATTATTCATTGTCTTTCATTTCTTCGAAAATCTCATCATTTACTTTTTCATTTAAAGAAGTCTCTTGGCCATGTTTTAATATTTTATTCCAAGCCCTTATTAAAGTTTTACTTTTTATGGAATTCCACGCTTCTATGTAACAACAGTCTTAAATTCATTTGCTTAAAAAAAGTCAAAACTGTTTCTATGTTGCTGCCCAGCAACGAGTCTGGATAAGTGGTCGTCCAGATAATCGGGGTTCCAATGTATATTGTAGCACATATAGAAACGCTATGTGACCATTCTGAAGATCTTCCTATACCTACAGCTTCAGATAAATATACTGTTGATTCAGAGGAAGACACCTCTGATGACCCAAACCATCAAGATCGTGACTTTCAACCATCTACATCTATGACATGTTCACATCATGAAATGACAGAGGCACAGCTTAATGATGGAATGGAAGCATGCTAACTAAATATTGTTGGTCTGTCATCAGGGACATGCCAACAGGTGCCTACAAGAGAAAACTGCCAAAAAAAATCATTTTAGTATTTGTGTTTTCTATAATCAAGCCTGTTACATTTCTCAGAGAAGTGGGTCTCCTACAAAAACCTTACATGATGAACCATTTTAGTTTTGATATATGAATTAAGCAAATTTTGTTTATACAGAATCACATAGTTTTATCTAAAGAACAGAAAAAAGTTCATATTTGCTGTACAGTGTCATTGATCAGAAGAAAATATTCCCGATTCCAGTTTAGGAAAAATTGATAAAATTGAAGCGCATGTGCAACAACTGCTAGTAAAAGTTTAATGCAAAAAAGCATACAGCTGAATTGTTTATTTTGGAAATAGTTTTCCCAGACTTTACTTTTTTATTCTGTTGTAATGATTTTTTGTTATAACGAGGGTCCATCTGTATTATTGTTTTGATTGGTTTAGGAAAAGAATGACAAGACAAAAACCCTTATGTAAAATAGAGGTTTTGTAAAATCTAGAAAAACAAGATATATCACCTTTACTTTTGAACATGGATATTTAAAAAAATATTGCCTATTTATGAAAATATTTATACATTTTTAATTAGATATTTAAAAGTAATGTACATATGCTAAGTTTTTATAAATACAAATTTACAAATTTCACGAAAATATTCGCAACAAAATATTTGAAAATTCCATTTTTACCATTCATTTCTTATTAAGCCATGACTTATTGCTTAGGTTGTTTACACCTGTTAATAGGGGTCTTATAGCACTTCTGCCGTCTTTCATGTTTTATTTTATTGGCTAAATGGTAGAATGTCATCTTGCAGTAATCACATTTATGAGGCTTTTCTCTGTTGTGGAGTCTTTCATGAGCTTTTTTGCTAGCAAATTGACTGAAAGACTTCGGGCAATAAGTACAATGAAAAGGCATTTCTCCTGTATGGACTCTTTGGTGTCTCATCCTATCTTCCACAGCACTGAAAGTTTTACTGCAATATTTACAGTGTTCAATTTTCGAAGCTTCATGTACACTTTTGTAATCCTTAGATTGATCCATAAAATAATCTGACCTTTCTTTGCGCACACAATCTTCATAACCTTCCTTAGAATAGAATTCTTCAGACTTACTTTCAAAATGACAGACATTATTGTGCCCGAAAAATTCACAGTCATTTTTAACACTACAAAGAAGCGGCATTTCATGAGGGTGTTTAACTCGCAAATTGCAAAGGATACAGCCACTAAATAAAGGTGTTCTTGAGATGTTATTGGCTACTGGCAACGTCCAAGGAACTTTTTCATCTTTACAAATACCATGATCTCTCATTAAAAGTGTATCTTGAAAACTTTTGTCATCGATGTTTGTTCTCGTCTTTAATAGTTCTAATTCAGTATCTTTTTTAATAGTATGCAAAGTAGAATCAATTTGTGCATTATCGTGGTCGGGATCCATTTTGCAACATTTTGACAATGATTTTCCATTTATAACATATGACTTCTTAATATTTTCCATAAAATATTTGTCTACCTTTTTTCCTGGAATTGAAACGGTGCTATCAACATAATTTGATGAATTTTCTTCAACTTTAACTGAAGATGTAGAAAGGCTCACTGCTGGTACCTGCAGCTCCCCCCGAAGATCACCTTTTTTGTATGAACATTTCTCTTGTAAAAGCAGTACATTAAGTTTATTTACAGGTGAATAAATTTCACATCTGATATGCTTCTCAATAACATCCTTTGTAATAAATACATTTCCTTTAATAATATCCTCCATAACCGTAAGTAAATTATAAATTAAATCTCTATTGTCAAAACCCCCGAGGCGTTTAGTACGTTCCATGACAGTCTCGAACTTCGCTAACTTCATATCTACGAAAGAAACACAAAATAATAAAAAAAATTAAAATCAATTAAAATGAAAACAAAATGATTAGTAAAAAAAAAAAATGAAATCTACAAACGGCGTGAACGTGAATGCTTAAAAAATTGTCATAGTAAAATGAAACATCGAGAAGACATGCATCGCAATATATAGATAAACAAAGATTCTTAAAATATATAAAAACCCATAGGCAAATAGCCGTTACTTTATATGCAATTTTATTAATGAAAACTACAAAACATATAAATTATTTTATCATAGGAACAAGTGGAAAATGGGATTCTACAATGGTGAGTGACCATTGAAACCAAAATTATAACAGCATTGCTTTTTGAATTCAAACTGGGTCAATGAAACTCAGGCATGTCAACTTTTGTCAAGCGTGTGGACAAGATGCAATCTCAAAAGAAAAGCTCAATTCTGGTTTACGAAATTCAGGGATGGAGATGAATCTCTCGAAGATAACATCCACCCCTACATGGCGATCAAGTTGCTCCCAAAGATGTTCGATTGGATTTATGTCCGGCGAATTAGCAGGCCAAGGGAGCACCACAATACAGTGTGGAATGTTCACAAGTTAGTAGAGTGTTCCTCGAACCAATCCAGGAGACGTGCCTTGTGGCAGGGTGCATTGTCCTGCTGGAACACACCATCACATTGGGGGAATATCGTGAGCATTTATGGGTGCACCTGGTACGCTACGATTGACAGATAGCCACAGGCATTCACATTGCCCTCTAGACGAATCAGTGGACCTAACTGCTCCCAACAGAAGATCCCCCACACATGCACACTACACCTAGCAGCCTGTTTCCTGCCCACAATAGCCTCCTGCAGTCTCTTTTCATGGCATTCACAACGCACTCGCCATTGCCCATCAATCTTATGGAGCAAAAACCTTGACTCGTCGGAGAAGGTGACCTTAGCCCACTCATCTGTGATCCAATGGTGGTGCTCAAGTGCAGAGTCTAGGCGTCGTTGACAATGACCCCTGGTCAACATGGGTGCAGCAACCATGTGTCGACTGTTCAGGCCCATCCGTAGCAGGGTGCGTTCAATGGTAATGTCGGATACACGTCTGTTGAATCCGGTGGTCAGTTGATGGGCTGTAGCTCTCCTGTCACCTTTTATGAGTCGTCGTAGGCACCGCTCACCCTATTGGTCGATGATTCGTGACCCCTTTACAGTGATAGCGTTGGGACGCTATTTCTGTCCTTGCTGTCCACTCTTTGTACACCTTCACTACAGCGGACCGTGAACAGTTCACAAATCGCGCCGTTTCGGAGATGGTATCACCCTTGCTGCGATAGCCTATTATCATCCCTTTTTGGATCTCTGTTAAATCCGGACGTTTACCCATCTTGAGGCTCGTGCACCTGCCATTTGATGCACCAGCTTTAAAGCTTTCTCAGCCAGTTATGCAAATTTTGCAATGTGTAATCGTTGTTGGGGCGAACTATGTGTGCCTTGAAGGAGTGCTGGTCATAATTCATTAATATGAGTGTATACAGGGTGAGTCAAAAGTCTGTTACCCCCTTTCTATCTTGGATACCAATTAGTTATGCAAATTCCAATACAGGGAATGAATAGGAACTTGAGGACGCTCTTTCTGATGCAGCACCTTTCATCATCTCAAATATGCAAATTAGGACACGTCCAACTTCTATCTCGAAAACCATAAGAGAAACACAAAGTTCCAGTTGCACATTTGTTCAACAGCAAATTCCAAACAAAACAAAAAAAAGTTCACCAAAATCCGATGAGTAGATCACCCACAATCCTCATTGCAAGCTCTGCAACATTAAAACCTTGATTCCTGTCAAGATTGAGACAAGGGATGAGTGGCCATAAGAGGGGACAAGAGCAACAGAGCCCAAAGATCCTGGGTTCAAGCTTCAGAAGTCACCACCAAGTGTTTTTTTCCTTTTGAATACCATTTGCCAAGCATGCAAATTATTTCATCAACCATTCTCATCCTGTTCGGTAAAGTTCCACAATTTACCATAAAGTCACCAGTTTCCTGTGCAATTGGTATTATGCTTGATGCAAGTGGATATCACATTGAACACTCTCTGGATTGATGGAAAGACTTACTTTGTATCAAATGACTGTTTGGAAGCAACAAACAGTAGAAGAGCCAAGTGTCTTTTGCAGAGCTTGCAATGAGGATTGTGGGTGACCCACTCATCGGATTTTGGTGAACTTTTTTTGTTTGGAATTTGCTGTTGAACAAGTGTGCAATTGGAATTTATTGTGTATCTCTTACGGTTGTAGAGATAGAATTTAGATGTGTCCTAATTTGCATATTTCAGATGATGAAAAGTGCTCCATCAGATAGAGCATCCTCAAGTTCCTATTCATTCCCTGTATTGGAATTTGCATAACTACATTGGTATCCAAGATAGGAAGGGGTAACAGACTTTTGACTCAATCTGTAAATGTGGGCTAAACCCGAAACTAGAACTGCAAATAATATAGGATTTCCGAAAAGGAATAACAACCTTTTGTGCTTAAAAATTTTTATTGGATGTCACTAGGAACCTGATTTTCTTATTACAACTAACAGACAGTATCAGATATCAATTGCAAGTACTGATTTGAAGGTACAATTAAAGGGAAATTCTCCAGAGGAAGAGGAATCAAGCTGTTGGATTGTTTTTAGTCAGGCGATTCGTACATCATGCATTTTATCTCCCCAGACATGATTTACTGAACAATAACTTGAGCATTTCCTGAGAGTTTCTGTTAAAAATTGGCATCCTAGTGCCATCCAATATTATCACAAAATGTTCTCATTTATTTCGAAGACCACTGTATTTTACTTCAATGCTATTGCTTTGAAAAATTTATGATGTGTTCATTTTGAGTTTGGCATTTTATTTTAAACCGTTTTGCATCGTTTTAAATCATTTTACACTTATTTTACTTTAGGGTAAATGTGGACTATTTTACAATAGGAATTAGGGCCTTTTAGGGTAAAGTATAAACCTGGATCAGCAGCACAGGATTAATTGCAAATGCCCCCTACCGCTACAGCACACTGCTTTATAGTTCCGTTCAAAGATTTTGATGTTGGAGTAGGAAGCTTTGCCTCGCCCTCCAAACTCATCTATCACTCACCTGTTTAGATTATTGGATAATCATATGCGCATATAACAGTTTAAAAACGAACTGAATTCCAATGAAAATAACGAGCTTATTAAAATGTCACGATGTGAAAAAATCACTTATCTAGCAATGTTACCAAGAAGTGAACAACAAATTAAAACATCGCAACTGCAGTGATGATTTAAGAGTTATTCACTAGCATAGATCCAATAGTACTTGAGCAACTTCAGGCATAACTGTGTGTAATTGTTGGTATCAGTGCTCAACTTTTTCCCCTATAATATTAGCCATCCTTAAAGGCGATGTGTAAACTCGCTTGCAGTTTCCCCCTGTTGCTTCTGCTAGAAGAAGTGAGCAGTGCACGATTGGATCATACTCTGGAGCAATGAGGCAAGATGTTTTAGGCTTCCAAAACAAGATGTCCCTGAACAATTCGAACCAAAAACACATTAGGTTAAAAATCAGGAAATGCAGTTAAGCCTTTATATACTTCATGATATGCTCAATTTTCACAACGCCTTCCTGCTAATCACGTTTCAATGATTAATTTTAATTTCAATTCTATAAAGAAAGTAAACGCTAAACAGGCCCATACACGATTTCTTTCAGATAAATAATAATAATAATAATAATAATAATAATAATAATAATAATAATAGGAAAGAGAAGCTGCACAAGTACACGAGAACCGGATAAAATGGAACGTTTCACATCAGAATGAAATGTTCTTCCTAGACTTAATCCCGTTTCCTTCAGGATCGACTCCCTAACCTAAGAATTTGATGAGGTACTGATTTCTACGCGGGGCGATTGTCATCAGACCTCCACAATCCAGAACTCTGATTAGGTTTTTGTTGGTCTAGTGGCCAATCAAACTCTTATTATTCTCAAGCCGCCGACATTGTTTAACGACCTGGGGCCAACGATTTTACATGCCCTTCGAAGCACGGAGGGGCTCGAGATCGAATGAGGTCACCCATCCAGCAGTTAATCGCGCCATGTGTTGCTTGACTACACGGTTTTGAAAGGTTTTACTATGTTTAACAAAATATGACAAATAGAATATTTAATAATTTTCATTCATTGTAATGAACACTTCAAAACTGCATGTTGTCCAGGTAACATTCTATGCCTGTTGCATTGTGTTCTCCTTTATTTCCTTTCTGCAATCGGACACATCTCAATTTTCATTTTTTAACTAGCCTAATTTCTCTTGGTGGTTCGCTGCTAAGCTTTCATAATAAGAAAGATTAAACCTTAACTTCTCCTTTAGGGATATAGTTGCCACCCAAAAATACCAGTATTTGGCACATGTTTATATAAGCAATACTATCCTAAAATTGCCGACTTTCTCACCCACAAGATTGCTCTCCAAAATATAGTACTTACAAAAATAAGATTCAATTTAAAATATCCTCGAGAACATTAATAATTCTTCTTTGGTAATGCCAGGCCACGATTGTAGTGAAAATTGTAGAAATCGTTGTCTCTTTTGTATATTTTAGTTAACTGTTATATTCGTATTGCACGACCGTTTGCTTGCGAGACGAATCTTTATTGCCAAGTCACGTGATCGTACGCTTTGAAATCTTCTACAAATAACAATGATTACCGTATCCTAAATACAAAAAAATTAATAATTGTTACTTTTTAAATTTAAATAACACATCACATTCTTAAAAATAAATTTTAAAGATTGTATAAAAAACTTTACGAAGATGCGATGTTAGGCTTTGTTATTCTGTTACTTAAATAATTTTTGAAGGTAATGTATAGCTGAATTAAAATCCAATTTTTTTTAGAGTATTTAAAAAAATAATATTATTATAAAACGACATAAACACTATTTAAAATTTACCGTAAGATGGCATAAAAACTCGGGCTTAAATGCTGCCACAAGCTTATGGAGATAACTGTTGCACTAAGTTGGCCATAGTAATTTTTAAGCAATTAAATTCTTAAATTACCTGACTTTGAATTATCTGACAACAAAATCGCTGTCATAATGTTTAAATGTAATTATAATATAAACCTTTAAACAGTGCCTTTAAAATAGAAATACGTGTATTTACTTTATAAACGTCCAGCAAGCTTCACGAAATCAGAAAGATGTTGGCCCTTTGTTGTCTTCTTTCAAACTGTTCCCGCGTAAATATTCGAACAATGGGTTCTGTTGAATGCAGAAGGGGATCTTGGGAATGTTTTCGTCAGAACCGTTTGGGCCGAACCCATTTTTTAGATGAAGGTCAGACAGGCAATAAGCAAAAGAGTTCATCCTCTTGCTTCCAAATAATTTTTTTTTTTATTCTGTAATACAAAATCTATATCAAACTTATAAAAAGTAGCTGATAAGTGGTCTGAGAGGATTTATTTAAACGCCATACCTCTTATGTTAAAACATTAAAATACAAATGATGAAAGCCATTAAATAAATAATAAATGAAAATAAGAAAGAAAAAGAAATTCCATAACCTAGGATCGCGCATATGCTCTGACCAATTAAGCCATTGTTGATAGTTATTCGTTTATCATTAAAATTTAATGTCATATTAACCCGGAAGCATCACAATAATCAAAATATGTAGTAGTAAAAAAAATAATAATAATAAAAATAAATAAATTATAGGATTGGTTATTAAACGTGTAGGTTATATACTGGTTATTTCTAAATGCATTATAAATTTAAATTATAACATCAAAATACTTATATGGCCAATTAATTAATTCGGTAAATTATTATTAGAAAAGCAATTAAAAAGACCCCCCCCCCCACCGAATAAAAAAAAATTTCAGTAAATTCACATAAAAAACAGATCTTTTTCAAATAATTCGAATAGATGATGTATAAAATATGAAAAATGAGATAAAAATTTAGGCCTTATTTGTGGGAGTGTTCTCTTTTGTGCTTTTACTCTGGGAGTTTCTTTCCTCTTTAAGAGTGGGGGAGGGGGCTGGATCCCTTTCATTCCACCCAGGTAATACTGGGTTTGTCTCAATCGCTTTCTATTTTTAGAGGTCTATCGCAGTTTTCGTTGGCCTACCCAATTCTAGGAGGAAAATCATGGATACAGTAAAAATGGAATGGACGGGCACTGTGATTGGCTGCTAAAGAAGGTGTCAACGGCAAATAATAGGCGCATTCGGCAAATCTGACTGACTTGAAAACTGAAGCGACATCGACCTGCAGAATAGATCATTAAATAGTTCATGAAGCAACCTAACGTGGCTAATTTGAAAATAAACATGACAATTAGTAATAAAATCCTCACTGTCCTGAGCCCATTGAAACAACGTTAATGACAATATCAGCAGCTGTTGCCATTTTCGAAGAAAACGAAATATTTTTAATCCAATCGGAATAAAAATGCAATCATTGTCCTGTAGTAGGAGGAAAAAATTTTCGGATCGAAACGATCGTATGACTTTTATTTGTGCAGGGGTTCTCAAACTTTTATTTGTTCGTAGCACACTTTAATTGTTTATATTTTCTTAATTTTTTTCGGCAGGGCAACGCAGTTTCACAATGCATAGCTGAACCGCAGCACACCCTTTTGAAAGCGCCTTTTAATAACACAGATTAAGAGGAAGAAACCCGTTTTTTCCTTAATCTTTTATTATGCTTTACCCCTGCTACGGTGGACAGTAGAGAGGCTACGTCATGGATTAATTTTCTGACTTCCTCAGTCAAGAATTACTGAATTATGAATATTTGCCAAATACATGTATTCAGCATAAATGTATATATACAAATTAACAATTTGCTGATTTCCCTAATGTTGGAATTATGATTAAAGAAAAATTATATGCGCCGGAGGAATGTAAAGTTAAAAAAAATTGTTTCTTAGGAATGTTTTTTTGTTTTTTTTTTTTCTTTGTTTTTTGCTCCGGATATTGAAAATTTAACGGATTTTAAAAACTTTTTTTTCATTCACTATTTTTTTATTATTTTAAGTCGATTTTTCCCCTGAGAACATAGATACGTTTCTTATCAATAAACTTCCATAGAATTTCTTACCTTTTTCCCATGTCAAATATGCTAGTTTCACTTTATTATGAAATATGCTTTTCTAAATTCCAGAATTTTAAAATGAATAAACCTAATTAGATACTGATGTAGGGACGTAAATAAATATATATTTCTTTTTTATCAGAGAAGCTTGACGGAGATGATATTTTTAGTTAAATAATTTTTTCTTTTTCAATTACACACTTATGATGAATACCTGTCATTATATGATTCTTTAAATAATTTATAGGATAAACTGCCCAGTTGTTGCCAATTTTTAACGAAAACATTCGTTAGGAACAAAAATGTTTGGATACATTAGTCCCGGCAGTCGCATACAATTACCAACTATAGCCGCTTATGTCTTGTTTTTATGTAGATTTTAAAACAGTGCTTCGTGATCAGCCACAAGCTGTCTTAAGTGAACTGTTAAGAAAGTGGTTTTCGAAAAAGACACAAAATAAGTGAATTTATTGTTAAATTGTCAAATATTATTATTTTATCTAGAGGCTAGTGATGGGTATATCGTATCGATTTTTAAACGATATATCGAAATTTTTAAATATCCATTTCGTGTATAGATATGAAGTCAAAATATTAATGTTCATGTTTTTAAATTTTTAAGTTATTGTTTTTGAAGTAAACATGTTATCACACTTATTTAATTTGCTTATTCGTGTTAATGTTATGTATTTCCGCAAATAATTTCGATTTTAAAACAACAGATTTTAACATCGGTGAGATAAGGGTTTTAACATCGATTTTAACAGATTTTAAGAATATCTTCATTTCTGCTAGGAGACTATTTCTGATTCATTTATAACTTGCTATAAATCATCTGTTCTTTGGAATTTTACCAAAAGTCAGGAAAAAAAATGCGAAGTAGGAACGAAAAATGTCAATAATATTCTGTTAAGAACTTTACGAATTCGTTTTGCTAGACACCCTGATAAATGAATTTAGAAAATTAAGAACCCATATGTACATTTCGGAGATCTGTCTCCTTTTTAATTTTATAAATTCATTTATGTTGAATAGTGTTTTCTTTTCTTCTGTTGGCGTTAATAGCAAAATAAAAGAAATGTCTTCACTTTGAATAGTTTTCGGTATTTACTTTTAATGGCAATTAAATGAAACAGAAATTCAAAAATGATACAATAATTAAAACATTTAACGCAAATCAATGAGCTGTTCAGTTGTTAGTGAACTTAAAGTCAAATATTTTTCTATAAATTTTTATAGTGTGGTCACTATGCGACTGTTGACTATAAAAAAAATAGAAAAAACATCGTCGATACTATTGATGTCTACAAACTCCTCGATGTCCTGGGGGAGTTTCCACTACATTTCGAGTTCGAGACATGAAATGACGTATTGTTGGGTCGAAGGAACTGGAACTGTTTAGATGAACTAGTTCCGGGCAGAGGCCTGATGGAACTAGTTGCAAAAAACGATATCTAATAGTTGGTGACCAGAAAAAAGCGCACATGAAAAAAGCATACACTGAAAAATGCCCACATGGAAAAAAGCCCATGGATAACAATGCTCACACATACAACGCAATGAGCTAGAAGTGAACAGTATTTTACAATAAATTTAATTCAGAAATTTAAATACTTAAATAAAAATTATCCTTAAATAATTTAAATAAAAACTAAATTTAAAAATGCAAGAAATATCAAAATAATCATAATGCAATAATTTTATTTTTAATGCATTTTAAAAAGTGCATTGTAAAGTAAAAAATAGTTTTTCGTGCCTCTCATTAAAATAGGAATTCATAAGGTTATAAAAAAGCAAAAGTATGACGGAGCGTAATTTTTTCATTTTAAATTTTAATATTAAACGCCGGCTGCTTTTTTTTTTTTTAAATTGATGAATTCCTATTTTAATGAGAGGTATTAAAAAATAATTTTTAACTTTTCACTGCACTTTTTAAAATGTCTGCTTAATATTTTTTTATTCTTTTATATTACTCTTTTTAGTCATGGATTTCCAATTAATTTTAACTCATGCTTTTGCTACAACTATGTAAAAACGAAGAAATACTATAGGTGACCCATTCCTAACCTCCAGCATGAAAAATTAAATAAAAATCACCTTCAATCCTTTCTAAAATTCAAATTTTGAAAATTTTTATTCTCTCACTGGAAATGAATCAATGTGCCATATTTGAATAATTAATTTTTTACTAATTATTTTTGAAACAAAATTTTTTTTTATCCATCTCAGAAAACCCTAAAAATTTAAAAACTAAAAATAACGTAAGAGCATATGAAAAATTTGCAAAAAATAATGATAATTAAATAATTCTGAAACAAAATTTGAAAATTTAAAATAAAAATATAAGAAAAGAAAAACAAAATAAAAAAATAAAATAAATTGAATGATACAGTAGAAGGAGAAAATAAAAGTTTACAATTACAATAATTCTTTTAAAAAATTTTTAAAAGTAGAAAAAAAAAAGCTTACATTAAAAAAATTCTGTTAATTGAGCCTCTACTGTGTTTTTATAAAAAAAATTGGTTTTGTATGACCCTCTCTGCATGTTAAATTAACCAAAAACAAAAACACAGTATAAGAAATAAAGCTATGAGTGGACTCAACTATGGCGGATGGGCGGAGTTTTGCGCAAAGCACGTCATGCGTGACGTCACATGCGTACCATCTATAAATAATCGTGTTTATAACATTTACTGATACATGTATTCGAAGTTTTTCCCCTCTCCAATTTTTTGTTGTTAGGAATGCACTCTTCTACAGTAGTCTCTCTGGAAATCGACTGGGGTGAAAAAGGGCCCATGTGGACCCAATTAACACCTTCACCAACTGCAAAATGATGTTGAGCCTAGCCCACCCTCCATGTTGCTCAAAATCTATTTTTGAATTTCTATATATTTATTTTTTTAACTTTTTATTTTTATTTTTTAACATTACTATTATCCGTATTATTTTATTTTTTAAATTACTATTTATTTATTTATTTATTTATTTATTTATTTATTTATTTATTTATTTATTTATTTATTTTATCCTTATTTAATTAAAATAACAGATAAAAATCACACAACAAATGCTCATTAACCTCTAAGTTTCTTTATTTTTCGTTCACATTTTTTAGTAGCCATCACATCATTTTTTTGCTTTACAAAATTGCTCATGAATATTTTACATGCAGTTAAACACATATTTTCAAGTTTGTTATCAAATGTATCATTACATGAGCATACATCATTGTCAAAATTAATTCGACTTAATTGAATACAACATAGCTTATGAAAAATTTCTAACTGCAAATTGCATTTCAAAAACGAATTTTTATGTCTGCTAATTAATTTTGTGAAAATTTGCCAAACAACCCCAACAATATTTACTGACAACTCTGAAGGTAGAATTAACTTGCCACGGTCTAATTCTTTTATCAGTTCATAAGGGGCATCTAATATTTCTATTGATTTATCAATTTGGAGCCAATTACTACATAATTCACATTTATTTTTCATCAATTGCTTTTTTACAACATATCCACCAATATAAGTCATAACAGGGATTAAATTACTTGGTACACAAGTAATAGAAAAATCATCTTCTAACACATCATCAAACTGGTGAATATCTACATGATTATGTGAAGTACATTCCATGTCTGAAACTAAAGATTTTAATTGAATATCACAGTTTTGAGAAGAAAATATAACATGACTTTTAAATCTAAGTTTTCTCTCACTTTCTAATAATTGCATGAAACTTATATAATAATTGGCTCCAGACATCTGACGATAACATCCTAATCTAGCTTCTAACAGTCTGTTTGAAATTTTCCAGTAATATGTAGCTAAAATTATATTTCTCAAATAAATATGGTATTAAGCGTATGAATGCATCACATGTATTAATCATTGACTGAAAAGTTTGACCTGATAAACTGTTCGCTATTAGTAGAGATCGGCGCCAATTTTTTAACCATAAAGAAAATGTTTTCAAGAAGTTTAACTGATGGTCACTAGAAAGGCTTTACGAAAATTATCATTAAATCTCTCACCTTCAAAAGCACTTTTAAAATTCACAATTTTCCACCAATTAACAATATATGTTATGAACAAACAAGTATCATCTATATTTGGAAACACAGGTTGATCTCTAGCTACACATTTCAAGGCAGCAACATTTTTTTCATTAAGCAACTTCAGAGCTAATTTGACATTCTGTCTTTGAATGGAAGATGGATACAATACTTTCTGTGATAACAAGTGACCATATTTAATAACACTGTCTTTTTCTAAATCATACAGTTTCTCCAAATGTTTATATTCTGCTTTGTGAACAGCTGACAAATTTGACATGTCAGGGAAAGTAATTGTACCATCTTTTTTGGACATCCAGATGTTCCTCACACATTTAATAATATGTACTGAATCAAATATTAAAAAAGTAACCTCTCAGAATCCATCGGATGAGTAGTAAAAGGCTGCAATGTTTTGTTTGCACTTAGAATTTCAAAAGCTACACGATTTACTGCATTGTTATCAGATATGAAGCTCAGTACTAAAAATCCAAGTTTTTCTAATTCTGTCAAAACAAGTAAAATCATGTTTTTAAGTAATTCAGATTTTAAATCAGAAACTGGGATAATACAAATAACATCTTTGTATGAGGATAATACAGACCTAATCATGAAAACCTGTGCAGTTTTTGCAGGCAATGAAGGACTTTGATGGCTAGAGCCATTTATAGAACCAGCTTTAAAATTAAACTGTGGATCAATATAAATTTCATCTAGCATGACATTAATAAGCAGCTCATGTGCTTTCAAAAGTTGTTTTTTTCTTTTCAGATAATTGATACTACCAGGAAGGGAAAGTTCATTCATCGAATAATTGCTGATCATTCATTGTAATACACGAATTGATGGAACACAGACATATTCACAATTTGAAAGGACACTATATGCTGATGTAGAATGAATATATAAAGATGATGCCAGAATTAATGGCTTGTTTGAGTAACAGAGATTATTTGCTGGCATTTGAAGCAATTTCAATTGCTCAAGTAAAAACTTGAACAAAAAAGTTGGGGACAATCATATTCTGAGGTGCTCAAAAAATTTTGCAATATAGAAATAACATATTTCAAAGTGAATTCATATGAAGAAATTTTTACTTGTTCACAAACCACATTCGTTACGCTATCAAGTGTGCCAATACTCGTAATTGTTTCAATATTTCTAAATGCCATGGATTTTTCAATTTTCAGTTTATTCACATATACAGTGAATGATAAATCTTCATAAACAACAATTGTTCCCTTAATTTCAGGAATGTCATCACATATTTCATGCATACATATTCTCAATTTTTCTTTATCCAATAAAAATAGCCATTTCTCAGATAAGACATTTTTGTTTCTCTCAAAATATGCCAGGGTATCCTGAATGCATGTTATTGTATTTTTTTCAATGAAATCTTGGTGATCAAGCAAGCTTTGTTGAATTGCTTGTTCCAGAAGTCCTTCTTTAAAATCACAAAGTCTTCAACTAGTGCTTGGCTCTGAACTTAAATAATGAGGAAGGTTGGGGAAAATCCTTGGATATGCACCTTCTTTCAGTTTAGGTATTTTTATTTCATACTCCTTATATTCCCCTTTATAGACCACACAACCTTTGCGAATAATGTCCTGATCAGCAAAATGCTTTATACATACAACAGGATTCTTCAACTTTGACAGGTCGGTAGGAATTTTTCTTATCCACTGAATACGCTCAGGATCTTTCTTAGGAAGAGCAAAAGTCGTTATGGTGGGTCTGGAACCGTAATTCGATTTACATCCAGCTATGCTGCAATGCCTGGGCATGTTGTATATATCCAACAAACTATAAAAAAATTAAGAGTTATATCTTAAAAAACGACCAAAATAAACAAATATGATCACAGGTTAAATTGAACTGACTGACCAAATCGCAAGCTTTCGTTTTGCGTTTTTTACCACTCTCGCAGGGAAGAGGGACAACGGGAGGCGAAGTTCGTAACTGATTCAATGCTATTTTGGTGTTAAGAAAAACAGCGCCACTGAGCTTCAACGTCTGGGACATGAGTTATCTGGCTGTTACGTCGCACCCCCTCCATAACGTGGCTCGGGGCTGTTCCAGGAGGAGGATGGCTGTTCCAAGCTCCACCCTTTTCCCTGGCTGTTCCCTCCTCCCTGGCAGTTCTCTACTTCCCACTTTAAATTAACTTTTTTAAACCTTCTTAACTTTTTAAGATAAAAATGGGTTCAAGTGTTTAAATTATTTTCTAATATTCTTTACTACATTAAAAATAAACATAAAAATGACAAACACAGTAATAAATGCAAGCAGTTTTTATTTTTCGAATTGAAAATTAAAATGGTTAACAATCATACAAATAATGAAATATGCATGTCAAGTATACGTACAGAATTAGAGCATTAAATTAATATAAATTAAAAGACTTCAATACGTTTTCGCTGCACAATACCTTGCTAAAAAAATTTTATCCATGGAAAAAAAATTATAAAAATAACATAAATTCACCTGCACTGACAGCAGTTGCAGGCAGGCAGTCGCTTTGAAATTGAAATTGTTCTTCATGTCTGGGTTAGAGGTTAAAACAGAAACTTTCTTTAACGCTCTCTGGGTTGAAGGTTACAGAGCCTAACGTTTCATGTCCCAGACGTTAGGATCGCTACGTGTATTTTTGTTTCAATAAAAGAGCATCACTTCGCTCCCGTTGTCCCTCTTCCCTGACTCTCGGCGCTTCGCGCCTCACATTGTTTATTTTCGGTTACCACTCTCGGCCCTGCGGGCCTCACTGGTCACTGTTTTCCGTTGCTCGAACGCCTTCGGCGTTCTGTCTACGACGCCCCCCTCCGGGGGCAAATTACTGATATATACCCCAACCTACTTGGTCACAGGGGGCCGATTACAGTTGCTTAGATAGCAGAAAACGCAAAACGAACAGCTTGCGATATTTTGGTCAGATAGTTCAAATCAACCTGATCACAAATATAGATATCATTATAATTAATTCTTTTATAAAACGATTTTTAATTTTAGAACGTATTTTTTATCTCAAAAGGCTGTCGTGTTAGGCTTAATATCAGGGACGGCTCGAGAGCCGTACGAACGGTGTGGCTGCAAAAGGTCTCGCGCTTTGATTTTCCACGATACAAATAAATATATTTATATTTATGTATATATATAAATATATATTTTGTTATTCGAATCTTTTCTGTATTATTAAAAGGTCTCGCACGATACCTAAGACCGTGCCCACGTTTTGGTAATTATGTAGATAACGGCCTCCACCCCAACTTGCGTTTTTTCCTACCTTGCGTTGATTTTTAATATACATCTTGGGTTGCTTAGTGTTTTTTGGGGGGTGGACGAATAATTTAGATTTTATTTTTGGTGGGAACGGCTTTATTTTTCACTCGAAAGCGATCTCGTTTAGATTTAATGGCGCCGACTTCCTTCTTCCAGATACTAGATGTGCAACGCCATCTGGTGGTAGCGGTTGAAGTCAGGCACGGAAAAGCGTGGCCTTCGAGATATTAGGCCTCCGCATCGCCTCTCATTTCAATGCTTTCCTCCCTGCCAGCGGAAGTTCAACTTTTTAACAACTAGAGGGGGATCATCAGGGAGAAAATTTAAAGCACTAGATAATACTAATAATAATAATATTAATAGTATTATCTAGTGCTTTAAGAAAACGGTGATGGATCCAAGCTAAATCTATGGAAGCTACGAGCGTTGATGAATTTATTTCGTGAATTTAATGGAAAAACAAACACTTCGAACGTAGTTTTTTTATTAATTTGTATTTTGCTTTTTCATTGATTGTATATATTTGTAATTTATATTTTTTGCATTCTCTCATTGAGATATTTCGTTGTTTTTAAAGTGCTAATTCGTTGCGCTTGTGTACTTCGCACACATTTGCCTCCCTTAGCTCAAAGCCACCTAGAAACAGTGTTTCTAGGTGGCTTTGCTTAGCTACGCTCCTGATTCAGTGTTAGTGTAAACTTCCTTCTTTTCAGAGGCTGTGTGTTATTAATTAGTCATTTAATAAAATTACTTTATTTTAAATGATCATTACTATCTAATTACGCTTTATGCTGTCATCAGTCGAAACCTACATTAACTGGTCTTTAGCTGCGTTTTGTTTTTTTGAGTTGAATGTACATTCAACAGCCTGTTGTTGGATGTTTCGATAATAGTGCAGACGATCTCGTTCGATAAATCGTCTAGAGCATGATATCAAAAAACAGATGAAGGTAGGTAATAGAACGATTACCTCCCCACATACACTCTTCATCTGTTCTTGATGATATCGAATCGGGGTATCGTTTTTTTTTTTGAAAAAATATTTTTTTTTTAAATTAGGAAAACGCAATAGACTCAAATCGGCCCACATATCAATGATTGTTTTTATGCAGACCATTCCAGATGACGTGTGGTGAAAAGTAGTTTAGCATGTGTAAGTTATGTTAAAATGATTGATAAAACTAAGAACAGATGAAGGTACGTATGTGAATACCCCTCCCCCCCCCCCTTCATCTGTTCTTGATAAAACATTTTATTTCAATATTTTGTGTGTGAATCCGATTTAAATCGATTTTTCACTTACATCGAATATATCGCTCATTGTGATAAATGCAGATCGGTTTATATTAAGATTCGATTCAAAAGAAAAACTAACAACACAATACAGTAATTCGTTTTCATTAAAATGTGCGAGCGTGACGTTTGAAAACTGTTAAAAATATGTTGGAATAATTTCGTTTCATTAATTTCATTCAATTCAATGAAAACCAAGACCACATAAGAATCGTGTCATTTGCTCTTGCTGAAAATTAAACACTAAACCGGTGTAAAGACAAATTCATCAATATTACATAAAGATATACATAAATGTAAATGAATAAAGGAAATTCAGTTAAGTAATGATTTTTCACTAAAGTTTCAAAGTGATAATGTTCTTTTATAACAAGGAGAACCTCCCATAAGTACAGGCAGGGATGTATGAGGGCAGGGTTTTTTTTTCACATTTTTATAGAATTTTTATTCCACTGTCAATTTGAGCATATAATAAAAATTTCCCTATAAAATCATTTCCATGAAAGAAAGTTTTCTTTATTAGACCTAATTTTGTCGTGAGAGCCAGAATTTTGCGAGATAAAGTCGGATAAATTAGCATAGCGATCAGGTAGAAAGTAGTCGTTTATCCCTGATGAGCGCCAATTAGCGGTCAAAAATTGAAAATGCCTCGGCAGGCAATTTCAAGCCCGATGCGGAGGCCGGATATCTCGAAGGCCACGGGAAAAGCAGACGAAGGTGAAAATGGTCAATAGAAAAATACTGACCATTAGCCTCCTGTAACCGGCCGGGGGGGGGAACCAACTGCCCCCTGTGACCAAACAGGTTGGGGTATATATCATTAACTTACCCCCGGAGGGGGACGTCGTAGACAGAAACGGAAAACAGTGACCAATGATCCTTATTGAATGAGGCCCGCAGCGCCGAGAGTGGTTAAAGTTTGATAAAATTTAAAGCTATTTATTTTTTTCCTTAGATAACCTCTCTAAACAGACGGCTGGTGGTTCGTCACTGGAACCAGGGTGACCAGATACCTCTTGCTAAAAAGCGCCCTCGTTTGGCAAAAATTACGCCCAAAAGCGCCCAAAATATTTGTAAAACGCCCACAATTTTCGCCCAAAAAATAAATACAATATATCTCTTAAAAAATTGAAAAATTAAAAGTTAAAAAAATTAACATTAATTAAAACAAAAATTTCAAAAACACTATTTACTTATTCAAAAAAATTTTAATTTATAATCCAATTTCTTCAAATATATCAACAACAGTTCACAATTCATTCTCTATAGCATCTTCTTGATCTTCATTGTTTTTACTTGCATATATAGTTGAGTCAAATAGGGATAACATAGTTTGTGAAGGAATAAATTCATTACAACACTTTTTCATGACACTGTTATGAATCTTAATCCTCATTATGGACTCAAGTGAAGTGAGACTCATATTATAGTTTTATGAAAAACTGTAATTATAAAAAAAATTAATTAATTTCCGTAATATTTTATCTTACCTTGGAACTCCTTTTCATTTTCCCAGTCTTTCTGGAACTTTTTTGATATTTTCTCCATTTTCCCATTTTTAAATATCGCTTCTATCAGGCCTGGCTTCTATCAATATCGTCTGCTTTGCTTCTGGTTATCTATCGTGCAGTGCTAATAAACTGAACTATAGACTATACTATAAACTGATCATGACTGCCTAAACGCTTTGATTTGTTTGTTATCATATGACATCATATGACACTATTACAGTAAGAGTGTTACTATAGGTGGACTTGGAACTACTTTCAAAGCAAATTCCGTGTCTAAACTGATTGCTGTCGTCATGGTTTCTTAATTGAAGGAACCATGGCTGTCATCAAAGCGAGACCTGGCTTCAAGCGCTGTCGCTAGATGGCGTTGCGTGTTTGGAAGACGGAAGTCGTCGCCATTAAAGTTAGCGGAGATCGCTTTCGAGAGAGAAAAAAAAAGGCGTTCCCACCATAAATAAAAACTAAATTTTTCGCCCACCCCCCCCCCCCAAAAAAACACTAAGCAATCCAAGATGTATGTTAAAAATCTTTGCAAGGTAGGAAAAAACACAAGTTGGGGTGGAGGCCGTTATCTACATAATTACCCTTATTTACTTACTTGGATTATTTGTTGAAATTGTCTTCAATTGCTATCTACTTCTATCTGGATTAAAACAATCGCAAAATCAGTTTTTGAACGATGTAAAAAGAGCACTTGTTAAAAAAGCAACTTCCTAATGCCATGCCATGACCTCCTTTATTATTCCATGGAGTAATAAAGGAGGTCATGGCCATGCTTTCGTTTGTTTCGTATGCAGCGCCAGCTAGCAAGGAGAGAAAAATACCGACCAAGCCGGTCACGTGATAATTTCGCATCAGGCCTGTTTGTCTAGCCGGCTTTGGAAGAAAACAAAGTCTCAAAAGTGACTTTTCTGAAAGCGAGTCAAGTGCTAGAAGAACTAGATCGGCGACTCCCCACCTCTCCTAATGCTAGCGGCTGTCCCAAATTGAAGGTTGAATCTTCCCTTATTCAAAATGGCGGAAAGTGCCTCTCGACCTATTGAATATGGTAGATTTCAAACATATTTAATCGAATAAAATTGGAATCGACATAATGAAATGAAATGTTTAATAAAAATTTCACAAATGAATTAAAAATTTCTTAATACACCAAATAATTTTTAAATTAAAATAATTTTTATGTATAGCCTAATACGAGTTTTATAGCCTTGAAGTTTTTATAGCCTTGAAGTTTTTAAAATTTATGAAATTAATCAATTATACGTACTGTATTAAGGATTGAAAGATTGAATTTTTATTCAGTCGGTTTCCACTGTTGCCAGTTATAATTTTCACCGATGCTTAAACTGAATCTCTTTAGTCAGCAGATGCCTTGATGATGTACCTTGATGCAGCTTTAAACTGTATTTCTTTGCATGTATGCTTCTGAAGAGTGCGATACATGTTTTTTTTTACCCGCTCTTTTCGTACAGTTATATGCCACGCAAGAATTTACTATATCTCAGCGGAAAGCCAAGATTTATCAGTGACTTCAATTTTGAGTCGAGCCAATTCGCCTTACTGTAGCAGGCAACCTCCGTGCGTGAATCGTGAATCGTTTCTTGACCCTAAACAAAATGGCTTCTAATTTGGACGGAAACGGAAGTACAAGACGCCGATCTAGGTAACACATCACTGGTCAATACCCACTTTACCCCCCCCCCCCTTCCCGCTTTTCTTACTTTTCTGGCTTTACTGCTATTAACTTTCGGTTTACTGGTAGCCATATTGAATCGCCGCTTCGCTCGTTTCGATGATTGCCCACCCATAAAACGTTGTAAATTTTTTTTGGTTATAAATTAAGGAATAATAAAACCATGGAGAACAATAAAAAACATTTTTCACAATCAATAAGTCACTATTTTTCAAACAATTTCAATATGTGCATCATGCTATTTATGGCTGACGATGCAAAAGTAACAAAAGCAGCAAAATTGACCTTTTCACTTCGGTTTCATTCTTTTAAAAACCTATTTTCTTTGCTTTTTAGAAGTAAGTAAAAGGTTGAATGCGACTATTGTTTCTAGCCGACTCACAACCATGCAAGACAACGGTTGAAAACCAACTGACTTTCGCGCATCCCTTACTCTTCCGTCCTTGAACATCTACACCATCTAGGGGTAGCAATAAATACCATACGTCTCAATGTCATTGCTGCATATCGAAAAATGTGGATCGCGGTATGGTTTCCCGCTGAAAAAAATAGTTGCCATGGCATTGTAAGTGACCCTTGTATCTTAGCTTGCCTTTTAGCTACAATTGCAGTAATGATTTTTCAATTGAAAAATGGAAGGAAAAATTCTGCGACCCGGATTCGAACCAAGAACCTCGACTGTCATGGCCGACGCCTCTACCAAATGGGCTATCGCAGACACCACGGACAGCCCAGCTGTCTCAAGGTGTCTTAAAGACAACCAAGTTGTCACGGTTGAAAGCCCAATGGGAGACGGGAACCTGACCCGCAGATCGAGAATTTCTCCACTCCAAACCAAGAAAGTTGATGAGCTCACAAGTAAATAATAATAATTATGAACTGGAGATGTTCTCCAGGCATAGGTAATGATTTTTCAAATGAAAATCCGGGTCGCAGAATTTTTCCTTCCATTTTTCAATTGAAAAATCATTACCTATGCTTGGAGAGCATCTCCAGTTCATAATTATTATTATTTACTTGTGAGTTCCGGACACTTACCCCAGTGACGTTTTCCCCAGAGCCTTAACTGAAAACTGGACACTTACCCCACAATATTTATCGCCAGATCACAGCCACTCATTTAATACTCTAGTTTTAAATTTGTACTGAAAATAGGTATCGGAAATTTTCTTAATATAAATGGCGAATGTTAAAAAAAACCACAACAAAACAACTTTTGACAAATTAAACTTAAACTTTTAGTAAGTAAAAAATTGAAAATAATAATACTGGAGTATAAAAAAAACCTCGAAAATAAAACAAATATTTGGAATTCAATTCAGTCTAATTGCATGACCTAGCCCATTTAAAAATTCTGGCAACGTCTTCCTCTTCTGCACATCTGCACATTATCTCGGCACAGGGTCTTAAGCCCTTCCTATTGGTCCCTCGTGGAATGTTTTATTCTCTTCTGTGGAGGCTGCCCGCGAGCTTCCTTGAGAAGAGCAGCCTCTACTAAACTCGAAAATAATAACACAATGGTGGATCCTTCGGCAGTGCTCCCTGTTGCACTCTTCGAATATTGCGCTTTAGACTATCCATTTGACCAATGGCACAACGCACTTCAACTGCCTGCTCACATATAGCATCTGCAATTATCTCCTGAGGCTTTGACCTGCTGGTTGAAGCAGCTGTTCTTTACCTTGTGTGGGTTAGGGTCATGAGAATGTTCTGTCACTTTAAGCAAACATGTAATTTCCAAATCTGTATATTCTTTACCGCTGCAGTCCAGTCCCCATCTCTGACTACACTCCCAACGTATTTTGGCTTTTGAAGAACTTTTTTTCGTATACATATATCCGCCGACACAGAGTTTGACTAAAGTGTTCTTGATGATCTCCATGGTACACCTGAAGGGAAACAAGTATGTTTTTACAAAAATAACAAACGACAAAAATACAATAAAATAAAAAGATATTAAAAAGACAGAAAATAATCTAGGTATCTTACCTTGATAGTACTTTCGTTGGATAGATTGCAGACTGATCTAGACTAGACTAGATTGTAGGTGATGAATTGTAAGGCTTGTAATGAAATGTATTGATTTTATATTATGAACTGACTCCAATTTGACAATCGACAATCGAACAGTGTAGTGTATCGATATTCGTGTGGAACTTGAAGCATAGCTTCCATAATCTCACCCTTCATAATCATATTCCAAAGGAAATACACTGAACTAGAAAAGATGCCAGATGTACCCACAAAGGTCATCCAAAGTATGAAAGAAGAAAATTGCCTCCTCTTGGTGGAGGGAAATTTGATTGACGATTGTCTAAACTAGGAGTATATCACATAGTAAGCCACAAAAAAAGAGAAACTTATGAAACCCAGTAATCTGGGAAGATGACATTGTTAACGTCATCAAAATTGACATCAAGGATATGTCTTGGATGACGGTGCCTTTTTCTATGTAGAGAATGTTTTAGAATGCCAGAGACTAGATCGTTATCATGATTTACCATAATAGGCAGCACGGTTTTCATGAGCTCTTGAACATATTTCCCAATCTGGGTCATATTAAAATCATTATGAATGGAGTAATTACGAGCAATTCTGCTATCTAATTGTGCAATAGTCCTTAGGGTAATGTTCTGGAACGTTTGGTGTTCCTTCCATCTTTTCTTGCAAATTGTAGCCCAGACGGGCATGCCTTATAGCAAGATGACACGAACAATTATTTTGTATAACAGTAGTTTGTTATCAACACTGAGGGCACTGTTACGACCCAACAGAGCAATTAAGCTAAACTTTGCTTTTTTGGCCTTGTTCATCGCATAAGTCACATGCATATTCAATGATAGTTTTGAATCAATAACAATGCCAAGGTATCTATAATTATCAACCCATTCCAAGTATTTGCCATATAACTTTAAGGAGTCAAGATTTCTCTTTTTCTTCTTGGTGATAAACATTGCTTTGCATTTGTCGACATTCAGTTTTAATCGCCAATTGCTAAACCAGATTTCACATTCTTTAAGGGCTTTCTGCAAGCGTGATATAACAACACTAGGCTGGCGTGCCCATGTCAGTATTGCAACATCATCCGCATAAAAATATAGCTTGCAGTAAGAGAATTCAGGGAAATCACGTATATAGTAATTGAACAGAACTGGCCCCAGCACTGATCCTTGTGGGACATCGCCATTTATCTCACAGGTATTAGATAATTCATCTCCAACTCTGGCCTGAAAAGACCTGTTGGACTGAAACGAGTGAACTAGACTAATTAAATCATGTGGGAAACCATCAGTTATCATTTTATAAATAAGGCCTTCAAGCCAGACCTGATCAAAGGCTTTATGAACATCTAAGAAGATGACGCCGCAATACATCGAAGGATTAAGGGGAGTGTTAACATCTGCTATAAGTCTCCAAACTTGGAGCTGGCAAGAATGTTTCTCCCGAAAACCAAGTTGTTCTGCACGGATGATATTATTGGTTGGGCAGAAATCTAGGAATCTTGTGAGAATTGTTCTCTCCAAGACTTTAGAAATAGAAGACAGCAAGCTAATGGGCCTGCAGCTTACAGGGTTTGCAGGATTTTGACCGGGCTTAGGAATTCTTAGGACAACAGACTGTTTCCATGTATCCGGAAAGTAACAATTATCCCAACAGTCGTTAATAATTTTAGTCATATCACCAATTACATTTTGCGGTAAGTTTTTTAAGGCATTGTTTTTAATAGTGTCTTTACCTGGTGCCGTCTTTTTCTTGAGTTTCTTAAAGCAATTTTGAATCTCAGCTACCTGTCTATTATGTTTGGCCACATGATGGCTAGCGTTGTAATACTTTGTTATGCTGCTTTCTACCATTGTGGATATATCTAGTCCTTCTGGACGATCAGCCTTTGGAGTCACAAATTGTTGTTTAAGCGAATCAGCAATAAGCTGTGCTTTGTCTTGGTCATTAGTTATAAAATGTCCATTGGTGTCTAAAAGCGGTAGTATGTTCATGGCTCTTTTGTTTTGTTTTGTCTTTCCAGGACATTGTATTCCCTGCCCAATCCAAACATGCCCTTTTATGGTCCGGCAACAACTGAGGTTTTGATCTCAATTTGGCGAATGTCATGTTTGCATTGTCTCGCAAACTTTTCCAAACAGTTGTAGAGTTGAGAGTTCGCAAGCAATTTCTCTTGCCGACACCTGATGCCTTGTTGCCAGAGTCGCAATTCGACGGTTGTCGTGAACTGGGAAGGTTTTCTTCCGTCCTTTGAGTTTTTCTGTGTTGTAATCATCTTGTTTGATTAATACATTCTGAACAACAGTCTTGGAGCGATTGCCTCTCTGATTTGCCACGACCATGATGATAGTGAATGCTTCGAATTTCTGACTCAGAGAGCTTTGTTCCACGAGGCATGATTAATATCAGCCACAAGAACACTTAAAACAGCGAAATATAACTACTGCCTAAGTTTTCTAATTAAATATTCAAATGGAAGACTTTAATGTTGTGTCAAAGGTGAGAAAGGAAGGGTGGTCTTATACTATATTTACAGCCGTAGAATTACTTTTGCATGTTATAATTATAATAGGCACGTGATTGCTCTAATTGTCTCAGGAACATTGCTAATTTCTGAAATAGTATAGTCATGTAGCATCGCAGAGATATTTGATTCATTTAGAATGTGAGCTACGTTACTTTTGTTGATGGTCTTATATTTTCTTGACAGAATGTAGTTAACCCCAAAAGCAAAATGAATTTGTTCAAGAATTCAAATTCCTCTTAAACAAATTGAAGGTGACAGAATATTAGAATAATTTCCATAACTCTCCAATTAGGTGAGATAAATGTTCCAATATAACTTCCATATTATTTTTAATATTCAATATAAAAGGCATTGCAAGTTTTCGTAGCTGAGTAATATGTGTAGGAAATCGGAGGTAGATCATGTCATATAGCGAACAATATGTGATCTTCATGGAACTGGAAAAATGCAGGGAGAAATTATGAAAAAATGAAATGCAGAAAGTCTAGGTGTTAAAACCGCAAAAGGGTAATCCCACTTTTACAGGAAATCGGAAGAGATGTGAACAAAAACGCAAGACTAGTGAGAGGCAAAAGAAGCACCTGAAGAATATTGCGAAGAAGTACCGTATCAAATGGTAAATAGATTCAATACGAGTGGAAAAAGTGTGGAGCATTCGTGCAAGCGAAACTACAAACAGATGACTACTAATTTCATTTTTAGCCCAACCATCCCAAAATTAAATCCTGGATGACTTTGAAGCAAAGACGAACCCGTGTAAACTGGTGAAAGGAAAGAGTTGCTCGGAGACAAAAATCATTGGAGTAAGTCCTATTTAGTGACGAATCCATGTTCTCCTTTTCTTTTGGTGATCCAGAGCAAGGTGCGTGGAGAAAGACGAAAGCAATCAGTGAAATTAAAGGCTTGGCAATTTCATGTCCAATCTTCCGAAGAACTGTGCTGCGATTACTTTCTGTTCCAGCATATGATACGTCTAGTCATACAGCTATATTCACAACAGAACTGCTTCTACATCGAAATATGCGTTACCATGGCCAATAATTAACCAGACATAAATCGAAATGAAAATTATGGAAGTTAATGCAGGCAAAGCAGTGCGCTCTCCATGTTAGGGGAGCCTCATTGAGACAGGTGGAGAAATTCAAGTATATCGGGATTGCATTCACGAATGATGGACGGCAGGAGAAAGAATTGGATGCTCGGATCGATGCAGCAAGCTGTGTCAGACGTGAACTGTGGCGATCCGTGGTAACGAAACCCGAGCTGGGTAACAAAGCCAAGCTCTCCGTTTTCAAATCTATCTTTGTCCCCATTCTCACTTATGGTCATGAGGCTTGGGTAATGACCGAAAGAGTGCGATCGCGGGTACAAGCGGCCGAAGTGAGATTTCTGAGAGGTGTGGCAGGTGTTACCCTACTAGATAGAGTGTACAGTAGCACAATAAGGGAATCTTTAGGTCTTGAGCCGCTACTTCTCCGCATTGAGAGATCTCATTTGCGCTGGTATGGCCACGTGATACGGATGCCGCAAACTAGTCTTCCTAGGCAGTTGTTATTTTCCAAGCCGGTGGGTAAGAGACCAAGGAGTCGGGCTAGAACCAGGTGGCTAGACTACATGGAGAATCTAGGTTCGAGTCGCTTGGATATTACCAGGGAGGACATGAGCTTGATGGCGGAAGTTTGAAAAGTAAGTAAGTATGCAGGCAAAGACCCCACAAACTAAACAGGAATTGATTTTGGCAATATCACATTTGGTGTATTATCACTCCTGAAGTGTATGCTAAGTTGGTCAACAGCATGCCAAATAGCTGTCTTATAATTAAAGCCAAAGTCGAGGTATTAATTCGATGAATCTTTTTCGGTTAACGTTGTCTTTTCGGTCATTATTCTAATATTTATTCTTAATGTTGGGATTATTCTATTATTTTTAACCTTCAATTTGTTTAATGTGAATTTTAATTTTCGAATAAATTGTGTTTTTTTTTGTTTGAGGTGGACTACAGGAATAAGGACGTCGAGGAAAAAAAAAAAAAAGCTTAAACGTGTAGTTACAAAAGTACATTGTTTAATAATGCATTCAAATTTAACTTCCGAACGTAAAATGCAGTTATTCTAATTTTTGGCAAAGAATTGTAGTAAAATACGATGCAAACTCAAAGGGATTGAAGTTTTTCCTCTTGCGTATTTCCTTAATTGCAATATTGTATTTGAACCGAAGCCTTATGAGGGATTTCAAAAGAAGAGTAATTTTCAAAACTGGTTCAAAATACTTTATGACCACTTTCAATGTTGCATTGATTTTATTTTTATCGTAGACTAAATTCTACTAATATGGAGAGAAACCTAAAACTATTTCCTAATTTGCGTTTTATTTCCCATTCTCCCATGAAAGTGAATGAATATTCCGCATACAATCTTTAAGAAATATTAAAATTTATTTACACTTTATTTTAAAATAATTATATTAAACACAAATATTTAGTGATTCATTATAAAACAATCTTCAATCTGTAATAAAACGGAAAAACTATACACAATTTATCATGTCCAAAGTTCATTTCAGTATTAATTCAGTCTGCACAAGTAGGAAGGTTGACGACACCGAAAACGTTCAACTCGAATAGGGAAGAGATGACGAGAAAAACGGCGTACATGAGAAGGCAGCCGAGGCCCACTCGCTTATCCAGCCGAAAACGATTGAGAGCTATGGATCCGAACATAACGACGACAGTGGTGAGCAGGGCAATGGCCGAATACTCGATTCCTTTACTGTTGATGTTAACGTAATTGCCAATAGCACCATTAATAGACGCCTTCACCAACCACGGCAGACCCAAACAAAAGAGAATGTCAAACACATTACTTCCAACGCTGTTGGAGATCGCCATGTTGCCGAAACCTTAAAAATATAAGCAGTTTTATTTCTATAGTTCAGAAATTTAAAATTATACTTAAACTTATTTTATATTTTTAACAGGGAAAGCATATATGATAATGATAACTTTCTGAACAACGATAATATTTAAATTTTAACTCATTTAAAATAGGAGAATAAAAAAATGAAAGAATTTGGAATACTCTATTATAGCACTGTCAAACTGCAGTGTTTTCACACAGCCTTGTCTATACAAATTAAGAGAACCCCGCCTATTAAATGAATGAAAAATAAACACTCAGAAAAATGATACCACATTGATTATTTTTTTTTTTGTTAAGAGTCTGCAAATAAAACAACGATATGATGACAAGTACAACAATGATTGTATAACCCCTCCTTATTGCGATGCAAGCCTGAACTCTGTCATGGATTCGATCAAATAGATGACGAATATCATCATAGGAACGTCATTCCATGCACGTCCCATATGTAGGCGTAACTGGGTGGGTCGTAGGCGGTTGATAGGCACGGATGACACTTCGTCCAATCCTGTCCCACGCATGCGAAATTAGAAAAAATTCACGTGAGCCTGCTGGCTAGTTAGGTCGAAATGTGTATGTGGCCGGGCGCTGTCTTGCTGGAATAGCAAGTTTCCGAAAAAAAGACCAAAACGGGCTGGATGATATTCTGTACATAGGATGCAGCATTAACTGTTCCCACCACAAACATTAGGAAAGAAAGACACTACCTGACACTATTGCTCCAAGAGTGGGCGTATACCTATCTTCGAGAGGCACTGTCTCTATACGATGGTCACTCATGCCCAGATTAACTATTTTCATTCTTCCAAAGAGCCCGTTCTTGACACCATTGGAGGCTCATCCGATTGTATGGTGGTGTAAGTGGCAGTCTCATGATAGTTCGGCTTCCAAGAGATGATTGCGGATTGTCCGAGCTGACAGATGTGGCTCTGATTTCAGTGGACGTGACTGTTCGGTATGCTACAGTAGCCCTGCAAATGCACTGATCCTTACATTAATCTAAAAGTCTGCATTGTTCTGAACCATGTCTGCGAGTTATAATCCATCTTCTCACAGTCATAACACTAAACAACTCCCCTCCAACTGTGTCAATTTGGCGGAAAGACCATCTATCTTCTGAAGGCCACTCTGTGACCCCCACTCAAAGTCAAGATGGACAAACATTGAACGATGACAACTTCCAGACCTTTCCACAATCTTTAGCAGTACTGAACGGCTTAAACAAATGCTGGTATTTGGTTTCATAATGCCCTGGCACAATCCTTTAAACGCCTGAAACAAGAATATCTGTTTCCCGTTGCAATGAAAATGGGTTACTCCACGATCTTGAAAATTTAATTATATACATATTTGATTATACGTTAATCCATTTCACTTCTATGTAAAATCAGTAATGTGACAACACTCCTCCTGAGTTCATTTTTCAACTGCCATCAGTATATGCTAAAATCGCAGTGGACTGCAAATACACTAAGTTGATAACTTCTTTAGTAAATATGAGGGGAGTTCAATAAGTAATGCAACACATTTTTTTTCCGCCCAAATTTGGTTGAAAAAAACTGGACATTTCTTGTGGAACATTTTCAAACATTTCCGCTTCGTCTCGTATAGTTTCATTGACGTCCGATAGGTGACAGCGCTATAGTGAGCTGTTAAAATGGCGTCTACAATGGAGGTGCGTTCCAAACAACGGGCAGTGATTGAGTTTCTTTTGGCGGAAAACCAGGGCATCTCAGATATTCATAGGCGCTTGCAGAATGTCTACGGTGATCTGGCAGTGGACAAAAGCACGGTGAGTCGTTGGGCAAAGCGTGTGTCATCATCGCCGCAAGGTCAAGCAAAACTGATCTCCCGCGAGCTGGCCGGCCGTGCACAGCTGACTCCTGCAATGTCGGAACATGCGAACACACTCATTCGAGCAGATCGACGGATTTTCATGTTTGGCCCAATGAAGAACTCAATCCGTGGGACGCACTACGCGGATAATGAAGCAGTTATTGATGCAGCACGACGTTGGCTCCGACATCAACCAGTGGAATGGTACCGTGCAGGTATACAGGCCTCACTTCAAGGTGGCGTAAAGCCGTAGCATTGAATTATGTTGAAAAATAGTGTTGTGTAGCTAAAAGATTGGGGAATAACATGGTGTATTTGAATGCTGAATAACACAACCCCTTTTTTCAGAAAAAAATGTGTTGCATTACTTATTGAACTCCCCTCGTATATATTTAAGAGTTTTAAAATACATATACCTTCAGTGAACAAGTAAATTTTTCATGTTCTTAAATTTTACAACTTTTATAAACTTGCATTTATTTTATATTGGACACTTTGGTATCCGTAGCAATACAGCAGCTAATATACGGGGTGTCCACAAAAAAGTCCCAATTTTGTGTCACTATTCCTATATTCGTGAAGGAAAAGTTCTGTTGTTTCAAACCAATGATATTATCGGCCTCGGTGGCTCACAGTCCGGGAACCAGCGACACTGCTTTTTGAGATTTGCTCAACAATAATTTAATTTTTTCTGTGTCATATTAACGCTTTATTAACGTAAAATTAACTCGGGCTGTCGTTTCTCCTAAGCTATCGAATGGCGAAAATTGAAGTCGAAAATTCGGAAGAGTTCGAACGCTAGAGCACTAACAGACAGACAGACGCACATTGTGAAATCTAAATAACTATCGGTCCTAATAATACTTCAATGTTTCCCAAGGTAGAGTCGGGTGCAAAAAGGTTTTTACCTGCTCCGTAGGAACTGAGTTTATCGGATATTGATCAGTTGCAAAATTCAGATACTTTTACTGAGATTCAGATTAGAGTAGACCTGTCCTTTCTGAATGAAAATAGAGTAGCAGATATTCGCTTGGGATGTGCTATTCACGTGCTCAACTGTAATTTAAGTCTAAACCTTTTTGCACCTGACTGTATATTATATTTGTAATCATTAAACAAGTAAACATATATAAGCTTACTTCTTTTAGGAAGGGGGGGGGGTTGCCGCGAGAACAATGAAGATTAATTTTTCCAAGAATTGTAACGGGAGATTAAATTGGCTACACCATTTTGAACCCAAGACGAATGATTGGAATTGTATCTTGCGACCTCGCCCAAGAAAAATTTAAAATACAGTCTTTGGCAGGAAAAATTATGGCGACCGTCTTTTTCAGTTCAGAAGAACTCATGATTGCGGGTGGCATTGCTCAAGAAACCATCTTAATACTGACGTATATATGAAAACTGAAAACTAATAAAAAAAACTAAGCTCGAGTGAGTCGTGTTCGATCGCAACAGCTGAAAGAAATTTTGCTGTTGGACGATAACGGTCGGTCATATGTCACAAAAATCCGAGGAACAGTTCACAAAACTTGGCTGGACAACATAGCAACACCCGCTCTACAGCCTAACTGATCTGGTATCCGCTGATTACTATCTCTTTGGTAAAATGAAGTTTCAGAGTTTTACATTGCAGGCATCAGACCCTAGTTTTAAAGTGGCTGGTTGGTTTATTAGAATTTTTGGCGTCGACTACTAAGGTCATTTGGCGCCTTTAACAACTTATATCTGTACGCAGCCCGGAACAAACACGAACATCCATGCCCACAGCGGGATTCGAACTCACGACCAGGTGGACTCGAGAACCAGAAAGCCTCGCCCTAGCCCTCTCGGCCACCTAGCCGGCAGTTCTAAAGTGACAAAAGGCAGTTGAAGAGGATAGAGATTACTTAAGTAACATTTGTTTCCTAAAATAACGTCTCAATGTAATGTATAAGTAGCTAAGGTATAGAATAAAATAAAGCATTTCATTAATAATTTAAACATTTGATGTTTGTCTTAGGTTTATAAATTTTCTAAGACCATTCATTAGCTATTCTTTATAGAATGAAAGTTAAATTTAGAAAACACTGCTATTCATTACCTTTTCAGAATGACCCACGTTTCATTTTGAAATAACTTTTAAGAGCTCAATAACAACGAATCCAACTACCACCTGTTTTTACTTTCTCGTATACGATAGAGTATTGTAACAGAAAATTTAACCTCGAGATGTGTGCACATGTGAACACGGCAACTCAAAAACGCAACGAGCTAAACTCTGTTTATCGCCAACCGACCCCACAGTTTACCTGAGGCAATAACCTACTTTTTGATTACTTGAAGCAAATATCGATTTTATTCAAATAAATTAGGACTTTAAATAAAGATTAGCAAATAAAATTAACTTTAGGCTTTTATAATGACGATATATAATTAGATATAAAAGTTCAGCCGAATCGCACAAACAGAAGGGATACCTGAACATCCACTTAACTTTTTTCATATGAACTAGCGTTAAAACTGGTTGAAATTTTTAAGCCCTTTATATTTGTAAAAGATAATTAGATGTAAAATTTATTGATCACATACACTGGTGGACAAATGTTTGGGCTAAGTGTGTTTTCTAAGAAAACAATTATTTAGAGATTTTATTGTTATGACACCTTTTTACTTATTATTGAATATTTGATCTTTTAATTTATTTTTAAGTTACATCCAAATAATGCAAATTACACTGGTCAAAAGTTTGGGGTAACAGGTAAATAATCAAGATATCAAAAGAAAAGGAAATTAATATGAAATCTGACCGTTATTTGACTTTATAACTTGAAGACGATTTGTCATTGATGAAAATAACTTCTTGATGGTGTTTGGTGCTATTTTAACAGCGGAGGCCTCAATTGCATTGATTAGCTGCATAAGAATTGAATACTGTTTGTTAGCTGAAATATCCTGGCTCATAAGATGCCAAACATTTTCTATAATGTTGAGGTCGGGACTCCTTGCCGGCCAGTCTAGTGTACGAACTTTGTTAGTGGAAAATCATTCAGTAAAAATTCGTGCTGTGTGGATAGATGCATTGTCTTGCTGCCATACCCATTGTTTTTGTCTGTAGTGTCTCTTGCAGAAAAGAATGGATGTGCTTTGAAGGTCTTCTAAGTATTGGTTGCCGTATATTTGCCCTCAATTTACTTTTATCTTCAGGTGACCCGTGTTTGAAATGGCACCTAATGGCATCACATCTCCTCCTCCCATTTGGTGCTTATTTCTGACCAGAGCAATTGGTTTTTGGCCTTTTTTTAACATAACTGCACATGTTATCAGGTCCATCCATGGAAAAATCGTTTTTCATCAGAAACTACCACCAACCCAAAATGAGTCTTCTCATGATGTGTTTCTGAGCAAATTGAAGTCTTGCTATTTTATTTTTTGGTATTATTGGCAGTGATTTTTCAATAGCTTCATAGTGAAAGTTCTCACGCTGCAATTCACGCCTTATGGTTCTGGTTGAAGGCTTCAAATCAAGATTTACTTCGATGCGCGTACTGTTTACAATGTGGCCAACTGCAATTTCTCTTCTCCCATGGCGTTTTATGCTAGATTTTGTCCGTCTTGTAAGTGCAGATGGGTTTCCCATCTTCTTTCCTGTCTTCATTTTTAATTGCCCTGATTACTGTATTGTAGCCAACATCAGCAATTTCAGCTTCTCGCTTGAAGTTCTTGTGTTGAGCATACAATGCATGAATTTTCTTCGTTTCTCATCAGAAATCATCTTAAGAGACTTCGTCACATTCCAAAAAATCAATGGAAAAATATTCATGCACTTTACTGTAAAAAATATCAGTTATTTACCTGTTACCTCAAACTTTTGACCAGTTCAGTTTGCATACTTTGCAGGTAACTTAAAAACAAACTAAAAGACCAAGCTTCCAAGTGTCAATTTTGATATATTCAATAGTAACTTAAAAGGTGCCATAACAATAAAATCTCTAAATAATTGTTTTCTTAGAAAACACACCTACCCCAAACTTTTGTCCACCAGTGTATACACAATTATTTTTGTCATATCCTTATGTGCGAGTATAAGAGAAAGTTCAGGGGATAATACTCCGGAATTTTACACATATACGAGGTTTAGAATGTTTAAAGTACGAGATGTTTCAACAAGTATGAATACCTTGTCTGCAGACAATAACGCTGGAAATGGCTTCTGGCACACTTGTTCCTGCCGCAAGAAACGTTAAGCCCATCACGGTGTCAGGAATGTTAAACGTGTGACCTAAAAATAGCAATCAAAAAAAAGTGCAACACGTTATTTAGCTTTGCATTCAGGGAGATTGATAAAATTGTGGTCAAAACGAATGCAGGGGGTGCAGAGTCTTAAGATCCTTCATAGCCGCAACATTAGAACATATTGAACGTTAGCTTCAAAACTAATTTATACGAGGGGGGTGATCAAAAAGTAATTTCGCGTATTTCTTTTTCTCGAAAATGACGGCAGATATGAGATAATTGCGATATATAACAGTTTGGTTCATTGTTAAAATTTCCTGTTAGTGTCGTGTGCATTCGCCAAGCACTAGCGACGTGATAGTTCAAACAAGATGGTGGTTCTCATTTCCTTGTCCAGTGCTTTTGAGCGGCGGAGTGTTATGCGTTTTCTTTGTGCAAAAGGACTGAAACCAGTCGATATCCATAAGGAAGTTGTGTCGGTGTACGGAGGTGATATCGTGCAGCTCCGACAGTACAATGTTGGTGCAAGGCTTTTAATTTTTTCAATGTCGGACATTTCATATGGGACGGCGTACGACATTGTTAACGAGCAGTTTGGCTTTCGCAAAGCATCATGCAGACGGGTGCCACGATAGTTGACGGCCGAACATCAAGGTGCTCGTTTCGATGCTTGTTTGCTGAATCTCACTGGATACCAAGAGGAGGGTCAGGATTTTTTTGGAACGAATCATCACAGGCGATGAATCATGGTCAACCATTTCACGCCCGAAACCAAGATGCAATTGGCGGTTGGAAACACCTCATCTCCCGCAATGAAAAGTTCAAAACTGTGCCATCATCCGGCAAGGTCATGTTGACATGTCTTTAGGATTGCCGTGGTCCGATACTGCTTGAGTTTCTTCCCTCGCATACCACTGTTAATTCCGAACGCTACAGAGGCACAGTGAGGAATCTTCGAGCGACCATACGCAGAAAAAGACCTGACTTGGCAATGGAGGACATCGGGCTTCACGACAACGCGCGTCTCCATATAGCGAAGCGGGTCACTGACCTGTTGCAGGGATGGAACTGGGAAACATGGCTTCATCCTCCTTACAGCCCGGCCTCGCTCCTAGTGAGTACCATATCCTCGAACCGTTGAAGAAGTCACTGGCCGGTCAACATTTCCGTGACGACGACGAGGTGAAATTGGCAGGTCGCAACTGGTCGCAATCGGCTTGGAGATTATGTTAAAAAATAAAACTTGAATTGTTCTATCGAATGTTCATGTGTTTATTTTTACCCGGTCACGATTTTAGAGGGGAAAAAATACGCAAAATTACTTTTTGACCACCCCTCTTAGTATATAAACTAATTTTTATTTCGTAAAAACTATTAGTGTGCTCATTAATGACTATTAGAAAGGCTTTTAAATGATATATTAAAATTGATATATTAAAATCGGAGCTAATGAAGTGCTTCGAAACGCGTCAGATGCACAAGTATTGCTTTATTAAAGTCCTTTTGTGTTTACTTATCTATCAGCAATACAAGGCCCAATAATATGAATAACATCGGTGGGATAACTTTTTTCCAAATGGCTTCCTACAGGAAATAAACAATAAAAGGTTTTCTCAGACAGGTCCAGGTTTCATCACATTAAATGTTCAAACTGTCATTCATTTGGCCGCTGATATTTGCGCAGTCTCCTGCTCACATTACACGCCGAGAAGACCTCTTCCTTCGTGTCTTCCTCGTTGTCGGCTCTTCTTTGTACACATTTCCTTTTAGCCGTCTTAGAGGGGGAAAACCGAAAGAAGTGAGGTTTGGAGACTGAGGGAGCTATGTTACGGGTCCAATCCTACCAATCCATCGCAGGGAGAGGATGCAATCGACGACTTCTCGCGCGAAATGCGAGTAATATGCAGAGTAGTAGTCCTGTTTAAACCACATGCTAACCCTCATCATTAAGGGCAGATCTTCAAGGAGTTCAGGCAGAATGTGGACATAAACAACCCCTTCAGGTTACCCTGGAAAAAATACGGGCCGATGTGGTCTCCGATAATGCGACACCACGTATTCACATTCCACATGTTGGTCGTCTACCTCATTGAGCCAGTGTGAATTTTCCTGGGCTCAGTAATGTTGACTATGGATGTTCACCTCCTGGTTGTTTTTAAACGTAGCTTCATCCGTCCACAACACCGCGAAATGGAAATTTTGTGGCTGTTTTTAAACCACCAACAAAAATCTAGTCTTCTCTGGTAGTCACATCCTCCAAGCGCCTAGAGGAGATGAATATGGAAGAGGTGGAAGCCGTTGCTGTTGAGCATCCGTCACACAGTTATGTGGCTTATTCCCGAGTCACGGATCGTGTAGACGGTCGGATCCCATCCTTATTTTGCATAAGGAACTTTAAGTTTGTCATCATGCAAAGAATCTCGCTAGGTGCTTATTGCCCTCCCATTTTAAAACACCTACACAAAAGCGAAATTATATTTGATCTGATGCAGTAGATTCAAACGGGGCTGTACGTAGGTAAACTTTTAAAACTTTATGAAAATCATATTTATATTTAAATCTAAATATTACTTAAGCTTCAAAACTTATGCCAGAACTTTTCTACATCTCAAAGAAGCCACAAATTATCATTTTACCGCATGTAAAGATTATAAACATACTTGCCTATAATAGTGACCATCCAGGAGATGAGATAACTCATAATGCCGATATAAGTAATGGCGATAAGAAACGTCAAGGGGAAGAGACGTTGCCAGCGTTCTTTCTTACAATCGGGAATGGTGACGTAGAAGAGGAAGAGAACAGGCCACATCAACACCCACATGATCTGGCTGCAAGAATTTCCACTTGGCATTCGGAAAACGGACGTCGTCTCCTCCAAGTTACTTTTCTCCTCGATGGGCTCTTCTTTAATTTCGTGTTCATCGGTAGCTTTTTCATGTCCTGCTTCTTAGAAAATGTTAAGATATTTATTAGTGAAATTTTTCATCTTCCCCTTCATATCGCTTTACTTACAATCTTATTTGAGGATTAAATTAATTTTATACTTTACACGTATTAATGAATAAATTTTAAAGAATTTTTCGGAATTGAAGAACATTAATTACCTGAATACTGTCCTTGGTGTATTGTTTGTTCAATTTCTTTACTGTGTTGTGCGTGAGTATTTTCTTGATTATGAGCATGTTCACCGCTTCCTTGCTCTTGTTCTTCAACCACAATCTCTTCTAAAGATGCCGGCTTACCATGCAGTTCGTCCTTCACCACTTTCTCATCTGCAACGGCATCTTGGCGGCTGTGGCTTCGCTCGGAAGTCGCGCTTGCTGTACTGTATTTCCTCACCCTAAATTCATTTTGATGTTCTTTTCCTTTTCCTTCCGAGTCAACTCTGTTCCGGCTGTCATGGTGGGGATGGTGATAGTGACTGCACTCGGACCCGCTGCTCATTGTACTGTATTTTCGTACCAAGGTGCCGTCAGACAGCAATGGTTGCTTCTCTTCATGTTTATTGCATCTACACTTATTCAGTAATAGATGAGCTAAATGTTCTAATCTCGTGTTGAAATACATGACAGAAATGTACAGAAAAAACAAAATAACTAAAGCCATGCCTTCATACCTGTAAGAAATAACATTTAAATGATTATATTGTCAAGGCTAGCATTATAATCGTAAATGATGATAACTAACCAATAAACCCTCTCGTCTTGTAAGACTAAAATCAATGCGATGACTGTTATCGTGTAGGCAAGACAATCTCTAGAAAGAGGCCACCAATCTAAAGGTACCACCTAACAATATTTAAACAAATTATTTGTCTTCTTTTATATGTTATCTATGGTCGCCTATTATTGTTTATAACATTTACCTTGCCAGCAAGTAATCCACATACACTGACGACTGCCAAGATGTTAAACACTGCTGATCCTATAATGGTACCAACACCTATGTCCCCTTCGGTGATAAAGACGCCTGGAACGGTCATTAGAAATTACGTTACAATCTACATTCACTTAATAATGAATGACATAATACAGAAAATTGTCAAACCTATTAAAGACATGAAGAGTTCTGGTGCCGATGTTCCGGCTGCCATAAATGTTGCCCCTGCCACATCACTTGGAAGGTTCAAGGCTGCAAAAGAAATAAATATTCCGCATTCACTTTCCAACAATTGTATACATGGCAAGAGTGATAGTTTTTAATGTATCATGAAGCAAAGCCAGTTTATTACAAAAGATATTTTATATGTATGCACATGCCAAGTAAACAGGACTGAAACCGGTTATAGCTCAAATTATAAACGTTTAAGAAATGAAAGTTTTCATTTGAAGAAATTTAAATTCGGGGCAATTGCCGGTCGCTGGATAATCGGAAACAAAATTTAGATTCAAACTAATTTGAATTATATCATACAAATTATTCTTTTGAACATGAATTTAAATTGGTAAATATTTATGTCGAATTATATTTAGTTTTTTGTAAATGGCTTGATACTGAAACAACCTAATTATGCGCAAATTATACGTTCTAATTTTTATAGCAATTTTTACAATATATTTGCCAATGCAAATAATGCTTTAAACTTTATACTTACTTACTTACTTTTCAAACCCGCTTATCCGTTAGGGTCGCGGGGGCAGCAGCCCTATGGAAGATCTCCAGCGATCGCGATCTTCCGCCATCAGGCGCATGTCCTCCCTGGTAATATCCAAGCGACTCGAACCCAGATTCTCCATGTAGTCTAGCCACCTGGTTCTAGGCCGACCCCTTGGTCTCTTACCCACCGGCTAGGAAAAAAACAACTGCCTAGGAAGACCAGTTTGCGGCATCCGTATCACGTGGCCATACTAGCACAACTGAGATCTCTCAATGCGGAGAAGTAGCGGCTCAACACCTAAAAATTCCTTTATTGTGCTGCTGTACACTATCTAGTAGGGTAACACCTGCCACACCTCTCAGAAATCTCATTTCGGCCGCTTGTACCCGCGATCGCACTCTTTCGGTCATTACCCAAGATGAGAATGGGGACAAAGATTAAACTTTATACGATTTACAATCTTGAATTCGAATAAAACGTATATCATTTATTTAATTCATTTGGTATTCAACGAACGCCAATTTTCTTACTTTGGTACAAGCTGCAAATTCTGTTCACATTTCTTTATATTTTAAAATGATTGAAATAACGGCTAATTATACCAAGTAAGGCATAGAAACTATTTTTTGTGAGAATTCGGGCGTTGGTGAAAGAACGAAATGTACAGATGAAGGGACAAGGAATGGACGAAATGTACGGGAAGTTAACGACAGGCCAACATTTTGATCCTTATGTTTATTAAGGTAGTTGACATAATATCACAGGTTTCAAGTTTCAAAATAAGTAACAAATCAAAATAGAGAACGGCTATCCTAATATACGAGCGTCGTTCAATTCCGGTTACATCCATCCTATACTGAGGTTGACTAAGAACTGGTCTCTCTGTGCAACAAAAGAAATCAGAGCCATTTGATGTTGTGAAAACGTACCTAGAATGTACGGCTTCCTCGAGACATATAACATCTTAGTTCTGAGGAAAAAAAATAGTTACCATAACTTATGCCCGAAGCTAAAAACATTTTCTTGATGAATAATCGATAATCTGGTAACATTATACAGATTCAATAAATTTCAATATGACCGCCTTTTCTGTTTAGCCTCCGATGTTCCTTCATGGCGCTTAGAAAAGATCTCCAATATAGATGTGCAATTTTAGCAGTGTAGCTGCAAGCATTTTGCCATCTTCAGCAACAATAATATAATGACGCCCCTTCCGCGTGAACTATCTAGACGTCGCGGCTTGAGTGCCTCAGTGAAGCTGGCTGCTATGCTGGATAGGGACACCCATGCCACTATAGACAAATTTTTCATTGAAATTTAAAAATAAAAATACACAACATCCAAATATGAAATCATTAACTTATAAAAAAATTATTTAACAAATACGAAATGGATTATTTCAAATATTCAATACTGTGGAATGAAGCTGTTAAAATTCAGACTTTTATAAAGATCCAGATAAAGTCTAAGGAGTTCACATCTGGTAACCAGAAGGTACAAAGTTTGGCGAACCACGATCAATTCACTTGTCGTTAAAGCGAGATTCAAGTAGTCGCAAACTGCAGGGTGATTCAGTCAATTTCTGACCATTTCAGTACTATGATTTATTGGCCCATTAATGTTTACAAACTTAGCATTTCAGTGTGAGATTTTAGGCAGTTCGGAGTTTTTATTCCGGTGGAAAAGTCCTGATGATATGCTCAATGTGGCCATCACGAACGTTTTGAACTACTCGCAGCCGAATGGTGAAGTTGTTCATAACTCTATCCAGGATTTCTGCATCCACAAGGGTGCAGCAGTCGACGATACTTTGTCGCAGCTGGTCTAGGGTTCTTGTTGCTGTGGTGAACACACTGTCTTTAAGGAACCCCCAGAGATAAAAATCACATGGGTTTAGGTCAGGACTCGTAGGGGGCCAAAGAAAGCCAACCCCGAATCGATCTGGAAACCCGTTTGAAATGACACGATTTACGAATTTCTGATTGAGAAAGTCTAGCACTTCATTAGTGGTGTGAGGCCTAGCCCCATTGATGTCGAAGCGGTATACGCCTCCTTCGCAGCTCGGGGATGAAGAAGGTTTCCAACATGTTAAGGTAAGCCTGTGACGTTGTGGTGCCCTCAAAAAAGAACGGACCAATGATGCCTCTTTTGGAAATCACGCACCAAGCCATAACCTTTCGTGGATGAAGAGGTAACTTATGGATCTCATAAGGGTGCTGGGAACTCCAAAAACGAACGTTGTGTTTATTAACGTCACCTGACAGATGGAAGAAGGCCTCATCTGACACCCACAGGTTGTCCACAATGTCCTGATTGGCTTCCATTTCTGCTCCAAATTCCATCGCAAATTGTTGTCGCTTCTGTCTTCCAGTGTCTGTTAACTCCTGATAAACATGGATCTTATACGGGAACAGGTGTAAATCCTTTCTCAAAATTCGCCACGTCTTGGTATACGACAGCCCTTCTTCAATGGATAGACGGCGAACAGATTTTTGGTAGGGGAATCGACCAACCTTGTGCGAACATTTTCGACAACTTCGGCCGTTCGAACACGAGCTTCGCTCCCGCCTTTTCTCTTGCCTTTAACACATCCAGTGGCACGAAATTGCTTGACAAAATTTATGACTGCTTACCTGCCTGGTGCGTCTCGACACTTATACTCCTTCCGAAACTTTCTTTGCAAGGTTACAGGTGATTTTGTCTCGAAATACCATTCGACAACCTTGCATTTCTGCTCTGTTAATAAAGCGGGCACCATTTTTCAACAATACGATTTTCATGCAACTCCAACTATTTAGAAATTCGATATGACGCTCATATTCTTTCAATTGTTTATCCCTGATGCACGTCATTCGAGTGAAATGGTCAGAAATTGACTGAATCACCCGGTATGATAAGTGAGATGGTGCCTCTTCCTGTTTGAACAGTGCTCACAATTATTCCAGTAACTTTATTCTGCCAATATGAAAAGCCCGCGGATCTTTGTCCGTTATCCCATGTCACACATTAACCTTGTATTGTTAGCATATTTTCATATTACAAACAAATATATTTTTAAAACAAATGGGGACTATAATCATTCTGTATTTTATTGTAGCTCACATTCGATGTCGCTACATATCTAATCTATTTTTATGCGAATAGCAATAGAATATTCAGAAAACTGAAAATAGGGTTAATATTCCGGAAGTATAAAATTCTTCTTAAACTCCCACAAATGATTAAATTTTATAATAAAAAATATAAAAACTTGTTGCAAATATCAAAACCGCGATTATGGAGCTGCTAGTAAACCAGTGAGAGATCTGAAAACTTGTATGGAAATAGTTTTATATTAAAGTTTTTCTTCATTGCTAGCTGACTAAATTAATTCGATGCCGAATAACCGAATGGAATTAGAAATTTGATATTTATGTTTGCATTTTGTAACTACTAGGCCGTTTTTAAATAAGTACAGTTTTGATAACCCCCCCCCCCAAGGACAGTTTTTTCAACATCTTAATTTTAATACGAAAGCTGGACTTAAATCTATTTTTCAACACAATTTTCACCTATATTAAGGCACTTTTCATCAACATTTTTTCGATTAGTTTTGGCATAATTGTCGTTGATTACTTTTTGTACTAACAAAAAATGAAACTTGTAACCTTTCGAGCAGTCAAAAGAAAGTAGCTTCCACTTACACCTGTTTAAGTCACTTCCGTATCACGCCATAACGAGCGCTGCATCAGCTTATCTCTTGATTACGCATATAATTTATGTTACACTACTAACCAAATAGATTAGTTTATTATTAATTAAACAAAAATTCTCAACAGCCAAAATAATCCTTTTGTCAACATAGTTGAGCACGTGATGTAAAACTTGCCTACCCCCTGATGCTAAGCAAAAACTTAATGGAATCGTTCCATAGTAAGCGTGTTCGACTGGACACCTGGAAAAAGCAATCTCATTGGATTGAGGTATTGTAAGGAAGCCGAACAATTTTGACCTAGGTAAAAACCTTTTTGCGCCCGACTGTACATGTATTTGTTTGTTTATTTATCTTTATTGTGTTATATCCACAGTCTGTTGACCTCTCATCTTTTGAGAATACACATTTAACAGCATCGAAAAATCGTTTAGAAAACATCTCCAAAGACAACACCACAAAAACATACTTACCATCACTAATGCCTTCCAAGGACGGGATAAAATAATCGTCGCACACGATGGCTAAGGCATAGCACATATAGCAAGAGAGGAAGATGTGGAAGACAACACCGCCATGTTGCCGTTCCTCCTGGGTCAAAAAATCGCTCGGATAGTCGTTGATGGCAGCCGGAGTGCATTCCCGATTCTCATCTAAGAGTCTCCTTCCTGTTTCAGAAATTCAAAAATAAAAATTAATAAAAAAACAAAAATAAAAACTATACGATTTGGAACCCTAATACAGAAAGCTAAACACCGTTCACCTAACTTTATCTTCTCCATGAAAAAGCATTTGCCTTTGTTTCTTTCTGAAAGCAGTTTAAGAACCATCTGCAGGGTAACCCGAAATTGCCTAATTCGGGCGTGTTTTAATTTTAAGTATTATGGACATTGGGATAGAAGCGGAAAATTAAAGGACATTCCTTGAAATGAATTGTATTACTTTGGTTCACACATGTGCGGCTATAGCCACAGAACATCTACAACAACAGATATAAACTAAATTCATAAATTACATCAGCAAATAGATCTCTTTCTTTAAAAAAAAAAAACAAAAAAAACTTTCATTAAATCTGTCAGATAGATCAAAGTATGAATTTTTTTTCGGATAATCTCGAAAACCCGAAAACAAAAATTATAAAGGGTGTCCCAAAATGAGCTGATATTTTAATTTTTTTTTAATAAAATTTATAATATTTTGTTTTACTAGAAAGTAAAAACGTGGAGATTATGTGTGATACAAAACATCTGACAAATGACCGCCCCGGCCTTGGTAGCACAAATTCACTGTTTTAAGGAAATTTTCCAAAACCTATTGACAATTGCTGGGAAATATCGGCTACGTTGTGTCGAATTTCATCTTTGAGGTCCTCAATAGTTTGTGGTTTATTAACGTACAATTTATCCTTCAGATAACCCCAGAGAAAGAAGTCTAACGGTATCGAGTCACATGATCTGGGCGGCCAATTCACATCACCTCGCTAAAACAACCAGTAAATTTTTCTTGCAATAACTGCATGGTTTCATTGGCATTGTGATATGTTGCACCGTCTCGTTGAAACCACGTGTCTTCCACACCAGGTAATTAATTTTGGTCTTGTGTCAAAGCCGGTAGGAGAAGGTGCATTACGATAACCAAAAAAGTGCGGCATCTGCGAACAGTTTTCGTAAAATTTTCACCATTGTTGAAGTGAATTTATACAATTTCTACGACTTGTTCCATTGCGTAGTTTTGCATAATTTAACCTCAATGCTTAATAATGACAACATAAAAATCTCTACTCTGGTTGTACCACGAAAAAAAATGGCGGCAAATTCAAGCTGTCAGTTCATTTCGGGACACCCTTTATTATTTTGGCAAAGCGACCGCTATGTAAGTGAAACTATAAATATGATCCAAGACTGGCCATCATTGATCTAATATCGTAAGTCGAAGATATTTAATAGACTACAATTTTTATTAGATAGCATAAACTTGTGCTAAAAAAACTTCAATGTAACTTCTCATTCAATGTAACTTTCAGCATTCTCTTTGTTATTGGAATCCCACGGACATATCACATGTATCGATCAGCATCACTGGGAGGCCAACATTTAGAAAGAACTTTAAAAATGGGATCGGGGATAAAAAAAAAAAACCATTTGAATCTTAATTATCTTGAGAAGTGAAAATCTTAATAAAACTAATTGCTCACAAAAGAAACCGTTCAAAATTGAACGTTTTTTTTGTTTTTTTTTATGATAGCAATCCTAAATGAATCGGAAAAATGACGGATGAGACAGTAAAATTTACCTAGCTCAGTAAAATTTAAGAAGTATTCAACAGGTATCATTTTTTCCATGTATTTAGTAATAAGCTGATTTTGTGAAAACTTGTACAAGTTATATATCATTGGAAATTGGAGGCAAATGAGAAATTCGATCTGTTTATGTACTCCCTAGATCGATATTTTTAACAGCCGAATGATTTTACATTAAAATAAGAGTCCATTTTTACGGTTTAAAAGAGTTCACCTTATTTTATTAAATAATAAAACCCGAATAGTGTCACGTAACGCGGAAATAATTAACATTATCAGTTCTCAACTAATAACAGAAATTTTCATAAAATAATGTAACTTTTGTTCTCTAATAACTGAAAACTGTCATTCCAAGTTGTTGAAATAAGAGCGAATTAGTCAATTTCTTCAAGTCAAGAACTAAATCTTCCCGAAAACAAATTCATATTGACATATCGCAGTTATATCGATGGCATTAAGGCACATCTCATATTTTGTATTAACATATCCAAGTTTTTAAATAGTTTGTTATTATTGTTAACATTGCCAATTTCAGGTTTTTCTTATAGGCTACTCGTATATTGTTCACCAGGCAAATGTGCTCCTTGTGGCAAATGATTTTCCAATTAGACATTTTTTTTTGCTCCTATATTTTTCAATATCATGACTACGGAAATTAACGTTCTCTATTACACTTGATATTTTTTATCAATATTGGGAAAAATTGATAGTTTACATGGATAAGCCAAAATAATTTCTTAAAGAACAGTAGAAAATTATGGCCATATACGAATCTATGAATTTCGTTTAACATAATGTAAATAGATTTAACTGAAAAAAAAATTAACGTGCTATTTGACATCACTTCAATGTTAAACATATAAAAAAAATCTTCAAATTCTAATATGAAGGTGACTTTTCATTATTGCGAAAATTTTTTATTTTTTTTTTATCTCGCATTAGAAAGATAACCAATTGTTCGTACCGTGAGTTAATCTCAACGTAACAAGCTAAAGTCGAATTATTTAATCGATCAACCGAAATGAATCAAAATTTCAAACTATTAAAAATTCATTAATAACGAAGTAATTTGAAACTTGAAAGGGCGATTCCATTATTTAACAGAAGCAGAGTCCAAAGTGAAGGGTGCGTAGACGAAGGAGAACTTTAAACTCACCGACGGCGAATCCCTCGGAGATATTTTTGCTGTGGAGGAGATAGACTTCTTCCTTGTCGACTCGGCCGCTCTGGCTTCCCAAGGTGAGCACAGCATAGGCCACAGGTAAAACCCAAAATAGGAGTTTTCGTTTCTTTTCCCTCGACTTTTCATCAACCGGAACCATCGTGAACAAACGTTGAAAAGAAGGAAAGAAAGAGAGAGGTGATGAGATGTGAAGGGCAAGAGTCGACGAACCCACGTGCTCACGTGACACTTTGATAATATATATATTTTTTTTTTAATTTCAACTTTATCTTCTTTAAACAATTAATAGGCGATAAGATGTCATCTATACATATCAGATAAATTTTAATGGAATAAGCCTGACATAGAAAGTTTTAAATTTTTTCTTCGAGGGTGAAAGTGTCGGAAGTCACATGCTCATTACCTTGATCGGATTATTGAGAGAGCAAAATCGATTGTATGAATGGGAAAAGTACCCTTTGGTTTATTGGATTATATTTTTGAAGACTAAGTTAAGGCTGAAAAATATTTAATTTTGCGTGTTATTTTCTTCGATATAGCTTTTTTTTAAATTTCATTTTCGAAAGCCCAATTCATTTCAGTTGATTGATTGTTAATTTCAAAGCAAATTTTAATACATAGAATCCTGAAATCGATAAATACAGATTTTATATTTTAATAAATATATCTGTAAATAATAAATATGTATTTATAAAAACGATTAAAATACCATTGTTTTATACTGCATATTCATTGTTCTTGATATTGAGAATAACTGTCATAATTTTAAAAAAATATATTTTTTTAAATATTTTTCTTCATTCAAAAGTAAATGTGTAACAAACTGAATGGAATTTGGTATACTTACTGAGGCAAGTGGGAACCCAAATCATTAAAGTTCATTTTGAAACTACACTGTTCAAGATTTCAAAGTTCGACTATGCATTTAAGAGATCTTTATTAATATTTTGACACCATTATTTCAAAGTAAATTACGGAACTAAATTATCTTAAAATATTATTTCACTGACCTGCATTTGTCCAGTAAATAATTTTGATCGTTCCTATCTATATACTAAAACTCTTGCGTGTATTTATTTATTTATTTATTTATTTATTTATTTATTTATCTGTGATTCTATATCCTCCTAGACGGTTTGAGCTAGCGACTTGAAATTTTCAGGGCAGGCTTATCAATAAAGGACCTGCTCTCTCGCCAAAAATCAGCCCCCCCCCCCCTTTCCCCACTTTCTGGGGTTTTCTTTGTAATTCCCCTCAACTAGTATAATTCTATTCTTCCGCTTCAAAAATGCAATTTTCACCGTAAAATAATGCTGTATTGAAGTTCTGAACTTAAAAAGGATCTTAGACTGGCAATTCGTTAAAAGTAGAAGCAGATAGAAAAAATAAAAAATTGGTTTAGCAGAAAATATCAGGCACGTATTATACTCAAGAAACGCAGTTGGTCCAACTAGGTCTATATATTTGAAAATGCATAAAACCATATTGCATTTCATTTATGCTTTCTCCAATGACAGAAAAGTTAAAAAAGACAGTTAGATGACGCTTAAATATATTCTTCATTTTAGAAAAAAAGAAGCAAGGACCGATAATTATTTAGAGATTACATAAGACTGTACATAATTTCCAATCGGCAGATTTTCCTACTATTAAAATGATTTTTACGGATTTCATACATTTTGCATTATATAAAATATACCGAAGTCGTTAATTACAGCGTCTTCGTAAAACGATAGGATTTATAATTTGAATTTGATTTTATGAATAGTGGGGCAATCGCTTGGGATTTCAGTCAGTTTTGTAGAACACACGTCTACACACATTGTAGATCTCCAAAACAACATTCGTGCTACATGAAACGCTATTTCATCAACAGTGTTAGGTAGTCCTATCAAATATCTCGTCATGTACCCCAAAATGTAGGTCTCCAATCCAATTTCACTATGTTGATGTGCTGAGGTGTCCAACTTTAGTGTTGGTTTTTGGAATCGATGAGACGCAAGCCAGTTCTTGAGATGTAGGAAATCACTACAGATTTTAAGTATATGTCAGTATCTCCTGCAGGTTTATCTAACCTATAAAGGTTTGTAGAATCCTTTTAAATACTTATAACGAAATATTTTAGTTTTGTTTGTGTTTTTTTATTGATTTTGAAGTGTGTGTGTGTGCTTTGTCTGTTAAGCACTTCCTGTTAGACAGAAAGTAGCCAATTTTAGCCTAAAAACAACTAGATTCTGATTAAATTTATCTAATAGTTGTTCTTTCTAGTTGGTTTATATTGTTTTGGTCTAAAATGGCTATAATAGTGTTTCGGTCTAAAAATAAATGTGAATTAAGTTTTCTTAACTTGTATTAATTAATATACATTATGCACGTTGTAATTATAACGTTTTTAAATAGTCCTGATTAAAATGAACGCGTATAGAAAATTTTCAATTTTTTTGGACGACTTAATCGCTCGCAATTAATTTTAAAACTTTTTCACCTCGACCGAAACAGCTTTTCTCCTGTGACGTCACGTTTCAGTAACTATCGCGATTGCTGATGGCTGACAGCCTCAGTCTTTTAGCTGATAACGCTTTATATGGCCGATATAGGATAACGTTGTTTAAAACAATGGAAAAGAAAAGAACGGGTACAAATGGTGTATTGTACCAAACTGCATAAGTACGACGATAAATACACCAGAGAAATGTGTCTATTTGTTACGAAAGATCCAAAGTAGAGAACTGCTTGGTTTCGTTGTTTTCGGAGAGATGAAAGAAAATTATCCAAACATTCATAATTTTTTGTATGCCAGGATCATCTCAGTATAAGTGGAAATATTGATTATACAATAATATGCGATATATCATGTTCGGGGGCTGCAAATGGGTTCTACTCATAACTAGGGGATGACCCTCTAATTGCCTTCAAGGACTTAAAGGAATCAACTAGGAGTAGAAGCCTAATGTCCAATCCGTACCTTCCTCAAAATCAGCCATGGCCCTCATTTCCCGGCAGCCAGATTGTCCCTGGTTACGGTGGCAACCAGCAAGACTTGAAAGGCAGAGGGTGCTAAAAATATCCGGTTCGGACCTGGCCACCACAAAACACTGACCCTGACTATCTATAACGAACGTTCCCTTTCCTCAGAGAGTCGTCTGCAAGAACTTGAAGAAGAATTGGATAGAATCAACTGGGATATCATTGGACTCTGCAAAGTAAGAAGAAAAGGTGAAGATAAAATTGAGCTGAACAGTGGGCACGTACTATACCACAGAGGGACAACCGACGGAAGAGTTAGTGTTGTTGGATTCCTTATTCATAAGAAATGGAAGAATCAAATCATTGAGCTTGATAGTGCCTCCGACAGAATTGCAAGATTGGTCATCCAATTGTCGAGAAGATGCAAGATACAGATCATAAGGTCTATGCGCCAACCACAAGCTACTCTGATGAGGAAGTCGATGACTTTTATGAAGAAGTTAGCAAGATGAACCAAACAGAAAACTATTATCTGAAAGTCGTCATGGGCGACTTTAACGCTCATGTCGGAGAAAAAAAAGAAAGGAGAAAATTTTCTTGGTAGTCATGGTTATGGCACAAGAAATGAAAGAGGAAACAAACTGGTGGAATTTGCAGAGTAGGAACAACTGTACATCATGAATTCCTTTTTCAAGAAGAAACCTCAGCGTAAATGGAGCAATTAGTGCTTCTGGCAAATAGGAAGCACTTGATCCAAGTCTGCACTGTTCTCAACAACTTCAACACAGGAAGCGACCGCAGACTGGTAAGATGCAAGCTTGTTCTAAACTTGAGAACAGAAAGACGAAAACTTTTCAGGAACACAAAGAAGATCATCAACATTGCAGGCCTACAGGAACGCAGAACGGAATTCCAGGTACAACTGCGAAATCGCTTTGAAATCTTACAGAGCGGCATCCAGGAAGATGACATCACAGATATTAACAGGACACTAACTAAACACTTAAAAGAGGCAGCGGAAGCAGTAGCTGGAGAACAAGTTTCCAAACCACAGACGAAACTCACAGAAGAAGCGAGGAAATTAATGAAGAAACGAAGAGAAATGAAGACAAAAAGAGAAGATACAAGATCAGTAATATGCGGAGCTTTGCAAGACAATACACAGATGATGTTCGGAAGTTCAACTGCAATCTTGTCAAGAAGGCGGTTGAAGATAACAAGAGGTTGAAAACTGCGAAGAGAAAGCTCTGCATTGGAAGAAGAGGAATATACGCACTCAGGGGAGCAAGTGGCACAATCACGAAGAATAGACGTGAAATCATTGAAATTGTGGAGGACTTTACAGTAAACTTTACAAATGCGAGGATGATAATGACGTAAGAAGAGCAGACCAACTGAAAGGAAAAGATGAAGTATCACCGGTTATGGAAGGCGAAGTTGACAAGGCTATTACATCCATGAAGAAAGGAAAGTGCCCCGGAGAAGATGGAATTACAATTGACCTGATTAAGGAAGCAGAAGAAGAATTCAATAAGTTACTGGCAAGTGTTTTCACGAAATGCCTTGAGATGTCAGACGTACCAGATGATTGAAATAATGCAAAAATGGTTCTATTTTTCAAAAAAAGGAGACAGAGAAAATATCCAGAACTATCGCTCTATCAGCCTTTTGTCAGTTGTTTATAAGATCTTCAGTAAAGTCCTGACAAACAGACTTGATTCAGCATTAGACTCAGCACAACCAAGAGAACAAGCGGGCTTTCAAAGCGGATATAACACGATCGACCACATTCAAGTTATTAGAGAACTTATCGAACGCCACAACGAATATGATGTACCACTTTGCTTTGCCTTCATCGACTTTAAGAAAACTTTCGACTCAGTGTTCACACATGCGGTAGTGAAAGCTCTGGAAAGAACGGGAATAGCCGGAAGCTATATTAGTATTCTCCAGAAAATATTTAGTAAAGCGACTGCTACCATTCGTTTGGATAAAGGAAAAGCAAGAAGATGCCATTTCACCAAAACTCTTCACAGCAGTTTTAGAGGAAATCTTCAAGGAAGTGAACTGGACAAAAAAGGACTTAAAATAAACAGTGAATTTCTTAACCACCTTCGTTTTGCCGATGACATCGTTATCACCAGTAGTAGTCCTTCTGAATTGGAGGAAATGGTACAAGAACTAGCAGAGGCTAGCCTGCGTGTAAGACTGAAACTGAACACACAAGACAAAAGGTATGTTCAATGCATTTGCTCCAAAACACAAGGTCATGGCAAGAATAACATTATCTTGAAGAGCAACATGCCACTTAGCTTGAAACGAAAAGTTTTCAACCAGTGTGTTTACCAGCACTCACCTATGGAGCTGAAACATGGACTTTATCAAGGAGGACAACACAAAGACTACAGACAACACAGAAAAGCATGGCAAAGATGCATGCTAGGAATTACAAGAAGAGATCGAAAATGCAACAACTGGATAAGAAGCCAAACGAAGGTGAAGACAAGACATGAAATGGACCACAATCATTCTGAATTGGTACCCTCGAGAACTTAAATGTCCAAGAGGACGACCCCCATGCAATGTGGATCGACGAAATAAGGAAGGCGGCTGGCGTCAACTGGAAATCCAAAGCTTCAAGCAGAGAAGAATGGAAACGTTTAGAGAAGACTTTCATCCAGCAGTGGATCGGAAATGGTTGACTGTGATGATGATATCATGTTCGGGAAATCGCAATTTATGGCTAGTTACGAAACTATTGCTGTTCATTAAGTCTCGTGATGGATGGTAAATTAATTTTTTTTATTATTCCAAAATGTTTTTTTTATTATTAATTTGTATTTAGATTTAAGTAATTCATTGTTGTACTCCGTAGACCATTGTTGTCGTAAATTTTTTTTCGAACTCGCGTGATGCGAGCTCTTGCCCCGTGTGGCGATTTTCCCCTCGTAACTAATTAACTCGGTCGCGAGATGTTATACTTTCTAATTATTGATATAATTATTGCGTAATCGGCCAGTCATCGATCGTACGAATCCTTCATGCTCATCAATGGCATCCATTCAAGATTCAGATACTCCAGCACCGGCACCCAGATCACCTGATCTCACACCACATGACTTTTATCTGTGGGGTTATTTAAAGCAACTCGTATATGCAGAGAAAATCAGAAACAGACACCATCTCCAGCAGCGCACTGAAGAAGGGTGTGCCAGCATTTCTGCGGAAACCCTTTTGCGAGTGCATGACGATTGGATTCAGCGCCTTCAAATGTGCCTTGACCAAGAGGAACACCAAGTTGAACACGATAAATGACTGTCTTTTATGGAGAACAGTCCAGCCTGTAATTCGAAATAAAATGTGTTGTAACTTTTGAAACATAACTACTAATTTAAATTTACAGGAATGAAGTTGTCAGAAAATGCTGATGTTAGTTGATATATCACACGACCCTCTTTCCATTTAAAAAAAATTGACTTATATTCAAGATGGCGGCCATCGGTACATACCGAAAAAGATAGACCACCTCATCCATACTTTACTGGAATATTCAGATTTCCCAATTCCTGCAAGGTTTTCGAAAAAACAGGGTGTACTGCGACTTTTGACTTACCCTGTAGAATAATAGAGCAGCTTAAAAGCAGAGAACGTTGCACAGAAGCTAATTTTTGCGAATGTACGTAAAAACAGTTTTATCACTGCGCATGCGCTTAAAACAATATTTAATTGTAAATTATCGCTAATTAATAATAATTATGGACACAAAAGCTAAAGTTGACAAATATACAGACCAAGACCGTTCGTTTAAGCCCAAAATGAAGTTCATAGACGCAATAGTTTTCTCCAAAGAACTACCGAAAGAATCGGGCTTGAAACTTAAATTTGACCTGGGGCGATCAAAATTTATTTTCTGTAAATTCATTGTTGTAAAGATCTAAATTTTCATTGTTGGATGGCAACTACCGCCTGTCAAGCAAATGCAGCACCACTCATCCTGTTCTCATAACAAGCAATTGTTTGTTTAAACAAAATGGCGGACAAAGTGGAAAACGAATAATCATCAAATTTCTCCACAACGAAGGTGTGAAAGCATCTGATATTCATCAGAGATTTCAAATACAGTTCATCGAGTCATGTTTGTCTTTCCTTGGTGCCAAAAGCTTGAAGGAGGGTGAGAATCCACCGGCAATGAACCTCATAAGGCAAGGCCAGCTACCGCTGTCAATGATGGCATCATCGCACGTACAAATGAGCTGATAAGGGACAATAGGCGGGTTCATGTCCGAGAATTGGCTTCAATACTGAACATCGGCACGGCCAATGTAATCACTATACTCCTGAAAACAATCGGCGAGCATGGTGTGGCGACCCACTGACTCACCAGGTCTCAAGAAATTCAAGATGACACAGTCGGCAACGAAAGTGATGGCGACTGTATTCTGGGACAATCAGAGTATTATTCATGTCGATTTTCTGAAGAACGTCGAATCATAAACGCACCCTACTACTGTGACATTTTGAGGATGCCTCTGAAGCCGGCATTAAGGAAAATGCGACCAGGACTCCTTACCAGTGGTGATTGTTTTCTGCAAGACAGTGCCAGACCACACAGCTAAACTGGCTATGGACACACTGACGGAACTCAAATGGAAAATCTTACCAGATCCTCCGTACAGCCCGGATTTCTCCCCTTGCGACTATCACCTTTTTGAGCCATTGAAAGAGTTTTTGGGAGGGCAGAGATCCGGCTCCAATGAGGAAGTGAAAAAGGCTGACGTGGTTTCAACATTAGCCTGAATATTTCTACAGAATCGGTATCCAGATGCTCCCAGAACGCTGGAAAAAATATGCAGAGAAGCAAGGAGAGTTCTTTGAAAAATAACAGCTGTGTGTGTGTGTTTGTAGTTTCTGTTTTTATAAAAAAATAATGTCCAGGTCAAATTTGAACGCCCCTCGTAGATTGAAAGGATCTCTCAGCTGACCAAGTAGTTATCAGCAGCTCAGCCTTAAGTAACTCGATGTGAGTGTGTAGTTTTTCGATGTAACTACGTATATGTTCTGGATATATTTTACATTTTACAAGAAACACATTAATGGAAACACAGAGGAGCCAGAACCGCTTTTCCAAAACAAATTCTTTGTGGAAAAGCGGTTCTGGCTCCTTTGTGTTTCCCAATGATATCTAAAACAACTGGATCGCTGACTTACTGGGAGAGAACTGAGGCCGTAATTCTATGCCTCCTGAAGCTACTAGTCAATGACCTGAAGGGATCGTTTATGAGAAATGAGCGTTTTTCAGGGATTTAACCTTATGAGCGTTTATGAGGAATTATTGTTTTTGAGGGATTTAACCTACTATTCAATTTATGAGCGTTTATGAGGGATTTAACCTTGCTTTTTAGGCCACCTGACACTACTAGTCAATGACCTGAAGGGAAAATTTATGACGTATTTTGGCTTCACTTCTCAATGCCGACTGCGGATAGAGTCAGCGATCCAGTTGTTTTATATATCATTGGTGTTTCCATTGATATTATTATCCACAGTTCAGGTAACTAGTTTTTATTTTATAAGAACCACATTCCCTTCTCTCTTGAACTGCATGTAACCTATCGCCTTATCTCCATACGATTCTCGTCCTGATCTGAAGTGGAAAAATTATATTAATATAAGTTTTATTTAATATTAATAAAGATTATATATAAAATAATCTATAAATTTTAAAGTTATAACAACAATATAATAAAAATATATTATTATAATAGTTAATGTTATTTAATATATTAATTTTATTATATTAATGTTAACTGTTTCAGAAAGGTGCCCACTGAACATGCCATTAAACCAAGGATATAAAACAATTTTTTTTATTTTAAGATGGCTTAATCGATATACGAAACATGGTTACTTGCACCATTTCTTTAATAACGCGTGATTCAGCAATACAAATCTTATCGTTCCTTTCAATGAATTCGGCAACCATGAATGAATCTATTAGTGGCAGTTTGTTTGACTGTTCCATACAAAATCCCTGATCTAATTTGGCCATTATGGTGAAGAACAGTTGAAAACCAAAACACCTGAAATAGATTTTGCCGTTGACTCTTTTCACTCGGTTGATGTGTAAAATGAGAATAGGAGTAGGAAGTTTGGGAATATACAGATAAGTGTGAATGATGGTAGAAATATGAAAGAAATAGGGTGTGACAATGATAACAATGAGTTAGTGGATGAAATAGAAAAATTAAACCAAAGGGAAAGGGGGGATAAAATTGAAAAAATGGTTGGAGATCATGCTGAGAATTTAATAACGATGGATGTTGAGAGAGAGAGTACGAGAAAGTACGAGAGACACAGGTTTCAGGTCTAGAGACGATTTATGAAATAAAGGACCGTATTGGGACATACTAATGAAGCGAAAATAAAGAAATATAATATAAAGAAAGTGCTAAGGGAACATAATATCTAAACTGAGGAGTTTTTAGAAGTAAGTTTAAATTATATAAGGATTCTGGTTGCTCTATTACAGAAGTGGAGAGAGTACATAGAGCGATAGAGAAAATAAATCCTCGCCCATTGATATAACAGATAGATAGTGGGCTAGTCAGATAATGGCCTAGATAGATAATGGCAAATCAAGTTCTTCTTTGGGTATTGTCCCTTTGGTGATAATTATTTTACGAATCAAGTCATGGAACGTCAGAGGCATGAACTCTAACGTAAATAAAGATTTTTTTTCACCAATTTATAGCTGAAAATAAGAATACGATTTTTTGTATACAGCAACCTGGTTTGAAACCAGAGACCGGCTTTACAAATTAGACTATGATTTTAAAATTCTAGCAGCAAGGGCATAAAATAGATACCGCGGTGTTTTGCTTAATTCCTAGATTCTCCTTTTTTTACCGTTCTGGAATGTGGAATGATTTCAATAGCGTATACAATAACTTATTGTTACAAAAAATGTGGGAGTGAGAAACATTTTTAGCTGTAATGTTTTGATGCCCCAGGATAATACTTTGACTAGATCAATGATAAACTTAATAGATGGAGTACTGCTTAGATTTTCTGAAGTGGCCAAAATCCTGCCCGGAGATTGGAACTGCACGGTGAATGCGAGTCTGGGGAGAATTCCAGATAAATTGCACTCAGGTAGTCCTCGCATTGCAGACATTAGAGAATGAGAATTAGAGAAATTAGAAATTTAGTCGATGTTTGGCGATTATGTAAACGTAATTGCAATATTAAACAGTTTACCTCGAATAGATTAGAATCCCATGCAAGATTAGACAGAGTTTTCGTTTCTAGGGAAGGCGTTTATAAAAATTCTAAATAAAATTGGCGATACCATCTTGAAAAGAGACCATAAAGTGGTCTATTTAAGTTTGAGTTTGAAGAATCGAATTTAGTAGTAGTGACCATAAAGCGTCAGATTTAACCAAAAAGTGACCATATATAAGAAATGTCAATAACATCTGTAAAGTTTTTACGTTTTGAAAGAGAATAATGATGATCTGGTCCAGTTATAGATATTCTTTAAAGAGTTGCTAAGACAGGAAATAAAGGCCTTCCAAATGAAGAATAAACAGGAGAGATTGGTAATTGAACGATTTTTTGGCGTCAAATCACCTTAAATGGATTAACAATTTAATCCATTAAAATAATGATTTAGAATAAAAGTAGTAAAAAGAATTTTATGGGTATTTATGATGGGAGGTTATTGAAAGAACGAATGCTACCATGGAAAACCTTTATAGATTTCATCCTCAGTCTTGATAATTGTCAGCAAGATATAGCAGCTATAAGCTTACAGGAAGTTAAAATAACCGTAAATGCATTAAATAAAAACTCAGAACTTTTATATGCTGCAGTGTTTACAAGGTATTTTAGTGGATCTATTCAATGAATTAATAAAAGAAGGAAGAAAGCCTCTAAACTTCGCATGTGCGAATGTGAGGCTTATTCCCAAGAAAAAGGGAGAACTTCTTGAAGAAGTTAGACCAATTTCCATAATCAATACAGACCACAAGATATTTTCAAAAGTTTTAGCGAATCGCCTTCTGAAATTTTTACGATACTTAAAGGAAGAAAATTGAATATGTTGAATTTATCGACAATCGAACAGTGCCGGGAAACAAAACGAGCGGTCCGGAAGCAATGTCTCACTGTCATATTCGTCCAGGAAGTAACCAGGGGAAGTACACTGAACTAAGCAAGAAGCCAGAAGAAACCTAGTTAACTCATCCAGAAGATAAAATGGAGTCCTTTCCTATCAGGACGATAAAGCTAATTGTTGATTAACGAGGGACGAGATCCAATAGTCTGGAAAGATGGCCTTTTGGGTGTCGTCGAAGTTGATGTCCAGGATGTGGCGAGGCCTGTGATGCCTGAGGAAACTTCTATAAGTAAGCGGGTTCTCAGAATTTCAGCAACCAGAGGATTGGGATGTCCTTAATCTTTGGAAGCAGCTTCTTCAGCGACTCTGGACGTGGTTTCCAATTGTCCTTTCCCAGCTAACTCCTCCCACGAGCATTATCAGATTTCTTCTGAAAATGGCGGACGTAGGTAGGATCATGCTATGTGCTACAACCATGCATTCTACAAATTCTTTAGAAAAGTTACAAAATTTCTATTTGGATAATGCTTTTGAGTTTTTAGAAAGTAACAGCATACATAGTAGAAGGTGTAAAGAACAAGGCTTCAGATTCTTTTGTGGTAGTATTATTCACAACATTTTATTAACAGCTCAAACTATTTAGTTAGGCTAGTAATTTAGTTAGCTCAAATAGTAGTAATTTAACAGCAACTCTAAATGTTACATCTGAACATTATAATCACATTTCTCTAGACTATTTAATTAATTCTTTGCACATTACCAAAAATTCAATAAAATTTGATTTCTGTCATGATAGTTTGGAACTATAATTTTACAAGACTTATTGAAATAAACGTATTGAAGACCTTACTGAAAATAATTGAAATTGCCTTCAAGATGTAGAAAATCTTCGAAAATAAAATGCTTTGAGCAGACTCTCATGTTGCTTGTTAATTTCTTCCCAATTCTCAACTTGTGTCGCCAGGCTTCTCTAAGTGATTTGTTTGCTGGTAATTAATGAAAGCTGACATATTCTCGACCATTCAAACTATTGCATTGTGGTACACAACAATTTATTTATTTATTTTTATTTATTTATACAATATCCGACCAAAGGCCAGTATGGCTGAAGGCCGACGAGTTAGGTCCCTGGCCGGAAGAACGTATAATAAAGTAATGCAAAACAAAAATATATATAATTATATAAAAAAATAAATACAGTTGGAAAACGAAATGCTAGGTTTAGAGGGTTAGAGGGAAGAGTTAGAAAAATACTTCTTTAGTCTGGACTTAAAAATGTCAAGGGAGGAAACTGCACGTATTGCAGGGGGCAGGCCAAACCAGAGTTTGCTTCCAGCTGTAGCAACACTGCAACACTTTTTAGTTGATATGAGTGTTTAATCAAAGGAGCTGGATTTGTGATTTTACGCAAGTTATAAGGTCCAGCTGGTTTAGGCAAGAATAAACTATTAGGGAGTGAGATGTTCAGCGTGTTATTTATAGCTTTGTAAATAAATATAGCTAAATGGAAAGAGTATAGTTGGAAAACAGAAAGAATGCCTACGGCCGGAAAAAGGTGGGAAACTGGTTCTGATTTTTTTAAATTAAAAAGAATTCTAACGAACCACTTCTGAATTCAGTATAAACGCATTAGGTTTGTTGAAGTGGTTGAACCCCAAAACTGGAGACCGTAAATAAGGGCGGATTGAATTAGAGCAAAGTAAAGTAGAAGAAGGATATTATTGGGCAAAAAGTGAAGTCGTGAGGAAAGGCCTAGGCATTGATATAATGTCGTAGAGAGAGCATTAACATGAAGTATCCCATGAAAGATTATGAGTAAGATGAATCCCTAAGAATCGGTAAGAATTAGTAGGTTTAACTTCAACTGTGTTATATACCAAAGAGAAGTTGCACAAGTCAAATTGTTTAATGCGTTGAAGGGATACGTCTTTTAACAACCATTATTTATTTCACAATAATAAATGTTATGTGATGCACAAACGTAGTTGAAGGGATGCATCTTTCTTTTTTCTTCTTCTTAAAGCCCTTTCTCCGTTGATTGAATTCGGAGGTAGCTTATTCTTTTGCATGTTAAAATTTGTTTGTTTTTATAAGGAAATGGCATATAAATTGCATGTTTTTTTATTTATTATTTGGGTATGTACACGAGCTACAGAATGGTAAGATTTATCCAGAATATTATCATTGAAATCGTTCACAAATAATTCGAGCCGAGCGGTTGAGCGCCGCGCGTCGTCCGCAAGCTCTGCGGACGAAGTTCGTCGTGTTGAACCTGGGCGGCCGCGGCGGCGGCGGCGGTGGCGGCAGTGGCTCAGCCATTCAGAAAAACCAAATTACATGTAAATTCTGGGAAGGCAATAGCACGTACCATGCACAATCATAGAATTAGGGGTAATTATGTAGATAACGGCCTCCACCCCAACTTGCGTATTTTCCTACCTTGCGTTGATTTTTAATATACATCTTGGGTTGCTTAGTGTTTTGGGGGGGGGGGACGAAAAATTTAGTTTTTATTTTTGGTGGGAACGGCTTTTTTTATTCACTCGAAAGCGATCTCCTTTAGATTTAGTGGCGCCGACTTCCTTCTTCCAGATACTTAAAGCTCTAGATTAGGAAAGTATGGCAAACCCTTTCCGCGCCGCCATTGTTGGCCCACTTAGCCCTATCAATTGAGTTACGCTTACTCTAAAGGTCGTCTAAAAATGCAATTTTTAAATTTTTTTTTCGTATTATTATCGTCTGAAAATTTGACTGACAATCAATAAATTTTGCAACTATTGATTTTCTCTTAAATTTTGCTTTCAATTAAAACTTTCTATATATAAATAATGATAAGGTTGAGATAATTTAATGATAACTAGATTAAATTTTTAGTTTTCCACCTCATTTATGAAGGGTTAATGAATGAATATATTAATAAATTTTAAAATAAATGCTATGTGTAGGTTTTTTTGTAATTTTATTCATCAAAATATAATTTTATATATTTTTATTAAAAATAATTTAATAAACTTTTATCAAATTAATTTTTATATTTTTATCAGAACTTCAATTTAACAGTTTATTTTAATGTTATTAAATTATAAATATTATTAAACTAAAATAATAATATTACAATTATAAAAATATCAAAATATAATTTAATAAAATAGGAATTGTTAAAGTGAAGTTTTGATATAAATATAAAAATTAATTCGATAATTATATTTTGATAGAAAATTTAAAAAATTATAATTTGGAAAAAAATGATATCTTGATAAAAAATAAAATTCAGGAAAAAAAACTACACATGCAGTATATTTTAAAATTTATTCATTTATTCTTTTATGGAGGTCAATAATGTTGAGGTAAAAATCTATCAAAAGCTTGTTCTCAATATTTGTTTCAACCAAACAGCAAATTTTCGTTATTCAGTTTTAAACGTTACATTCAAGTAACTATAGTATCCTGTAATGATGAGTGATAATTAACTTCACTACAAATAAATAAATAAATAAAAATAATCTAACATCAAAGTTTAATTTCAAGTTTTTTAAATCGCCTACTTCCACGTTTCACAGACAGTTTAACCTTGTTAATTCAATTGTATTTTCTTAAAAAAAAAACTATATTCGACTTGTAATATAAACTTTCAGTAATTTTCTTTAGCGCCCTAATAGTATGGAGAATATTATATTTTCAGGTCGTCTGGGAAGTGCAACAACAATCAGTCAAGTTATAAGTTTCCTTGCATTTTATTACTTCTTCGGATATTTTAAGGAATTTATTAATTTCCAGGGCGCAATAGATTGAAGGAGCCTGAAGTTTTGCTTATTCGGATTAAAATTCTGGATCAATTAACGAATATCTCATTAAAAATTTAATCTAAATTACATCCTCCACATGGGCCACCTCTGCGTTTGGGCCAACAATGGCTGAAGAACTCACGTGACTCCTGTTCTACCAATCAGCAGCTGCGGGCGGCGCGGAAAAGGATTGCCGTACTTTCCTAATCTAGAGCTTTACAGATACTAGATGGTGGTAGCGGTTGAAGTCAGGCACGGAAAAGCAGACGATGGTGAAAATGGTCAATAGAAAAATACTTACCATTAGCCTCCTGTATCCGGCCGGGGGGAAACCAACTGCCCCCTGTGACCAAACAGGTTGGGGTATACATCATTAACTTACCCCCGGAGGCGTTCGAGTAACGGAAAACAGTGGCCAATGATCCTTATTGAATGAGGCCCGGAGCGCCGAGAGTGGTTAAAGTTTGATAAAATTTAAAGCTAGTTAATTTTTTCCTTAGATAACCTCTCTAAACAGACGGCTGGTGGTTCGTCACTGGAACTACTTTCAAAGCAAATTCCGTGTCTAAACTGATTGCTGTCGTCATGGTTTCTTGGGGGACTTGCATATTTCCCTGCGCGCCCTAGTGAGAAGAACGCAAAGCTAATTTTTCCAGTTGCATCTTGGGTCATTAGTTCCCGATTCCCATTAGCATTAGAGTTAGCATAGGAGTTACACTGAAATAAATCATGGTTGGCACTTACTGCTGCGTACCAGGTTGCTTTAACAATAGTTTGAAGAACAAAAACGTGTCTTTTAATCAATTTCCAAAAGATCCATTATTAAAAAGGAAATGGATACAGGCTATCAAAAGGCCTGTTGGAACAAGTGGACGATATAGCTTGTTTAAGCCCGTGCCGCCGTTTCACAAGGTTTGTGGAGCACACTTCAGTCCATCAGGAAGGAAAGGCTATTTAGATAGAATTCCAAGTCTATTTCCATCTAAACAACCAATCTAAATTCTTTAGTCCATACCATTTTCCGTGAAGAAATTGCTGCCTATAAAAATAACATTATATTATTATTCCACTACTGCTACAAACAATGTTTTTATAATTTTTTCGCAAGTTTCTAATTTTTTTGAGAATGAAAACACTGCTTTTTTACATACAGCATAGCAATGTTTCTCAAACTTTATCTCGCGGCACACTAAAAAGTTCTGAAAAATTTTTGCGGCACACAGGAAATAATCTAAATTCTATTAATTTTATTTCAATAGTTTATGGTGGAAATTTGATAATTTTAAATTTATTGAAGCAGTTTTTATTTTTTTTCCAAAAATCCCGCGGCACAGTAGCAAATCTCTCGCGGCGCACAGTTTGAGAAACACTGCAGTAGAGCGTCGATTATCCGAACTTAATAAAACCAATGTATTTCGGAAAATCGATTTTTTTTTTTTTAGAATGAAAACGCTGCGTTTTTACATATAGTAGAGCGTTGATTATCCGAATTTATTAAAACCAAAATAGTTTGAAAATCGCTTTGTTCGGGATAATCAAAAAGGCATACATTCCTGAAAACGTAAAAAAAAAAAGCGTAGATGCTAGTAGATACACTGTAGTCCTAAAACTTTTCAAAGACAGTTTAAAATACAAATCGAAATGTATATTCATATATGAATTAACTATCATTATGGATAGCGGATTTTTCCTTTCCTTACTGTAAACAGGAGTATTAAATAAAAAAGGAAAATAAATATAGAGACGTAGTCGATGGGTTCGGATTTTGTAGGCTGTTTTTTATTATTTTTTTTTACGGGTTCGGATTATCGACGAACTACTGTTTACAAAATTATAAAATTATATTATTAATATAAACAAACCTACCTTATACAAAATCTTCAGAAGACTGCTTTAAATAAAAATATGCTGCCCAAACAGTAATAGTAGAATCACTGGATAGTACTGTAGTAAGCTCTAGTTCCTAAGTAAATTATCAGCAAGCACCTATAATCAGACTAGAACTACTTTCCCAGCATTCTTTGCGCGATGTTCTCTCACTAGAGGGCGATAACGAAACATGCAAGTCACGCAATGCGAGGAACCATGGCTGTCATCAAAGCGAGACCTGGCTTCAAGCGCTGTCGCTAGATGGCGTTGCGTGTTTGGAAGACGGATGTCGTCGCCATTAAAGTTAGCGGAGATCGCTTTCGAGAGAGAAAAAAAAAGGCGTTCCCACCATAAATAAAAACTAAATTTTTCGTCCACCCCCCCCCCAAAAAAAAAACACTAAGCAACCCAAGATGTATGTTAAAAATCAACGCAAGGTAGGAAAAAACGCAAGTTGGGGTGGAGGCCGTTATCTACATAATTACCGAATTAGGGTTACAGGCAGTTTGAACCTACACACTAGGCGCATTCGGCGGCACTCATATCTGGCTCAGATCTGAGAGAATTGTCACGTGGTATCTGACTGCTTTTCTGAGCGTCTGAGCAAAAACGATAAGAAAGAAAGACCGGACAATTCACGGTTTCCCATAGGAGAAAATGATGCCTCCAACTAGCGCCATTACTAGCTAGCGGTGCGGGCTGAAACAATTCTACCCTCCAAGCAGCCTTTCTTTTTACATTTCTTTAATTAGCCTCAAACACCTTCTTTGTTTTAAGAAATTTCCTCATATTATTTGCTCGCGATTATTACGATTAAAAATTATTTTTGTTAAATTTAAATTAACTAACGCATCTTAATTAACACAGAATTTTTAGGACAATTCCTAAATAATTAAAGAAAAATTTACTAACAATAAAAAAAATAAAAAATTGAGACTTTTAAAAAAGATGAAAGTCAATAAATATATATTTATATACAATACCACCAATAGTGTATATTTATAATTCAATAAAATTATCGTAAAGTAAAAATTTATATAATTAATAATCAATATGAGTAATAACTTCAACGTTTAAAAAGATTCTAGCACAACAAAAGTAAGACAGAAATTATTTATTACATCCAGGAATGGATAAAAGAATTTACAAGAAATAACAAATATAATCATCACACAATTAATACAAAACAAAAATACAATCTAATTCATATGTTAAACAGAATCAAACCAAAGTATAAAACAATAGAAACTTCAGCAAACATAAAAATTTAAACTAAGAACAGATGAAGGGGGGGGGTCATCTGTTCTTGTTTAAACTGATGGATATAAAAGATTAAAATTACACAACTTAAACTTAGCATGACAGCAATGATTTATACATATATACTCGTTTGTTGAAACAACCTGGATCTGCACACCAGTGTCTCAATGACATCTTTCATTTGAATCAGCTGCAGATTGCTTTTCGAAATGATTATCAACCGTCAAACAGATCGAAGAGTTGAGTGGAATCAAACACTTTTAGTTTCGATTTCACACGGTTTCGATTTAATAAAAGGAACAACGTTTAGGGAATGCAACATATACTTTTTATTTATTTATTAAATACATAACTTATTTGAATAAATAAGATCACTTCTCTTTATTTTAATATACGATAATTACCCCCTCCAACGGTGCGGGCAAAAGTACATCAAATGACGTGATGCGCGAAGAAAGCTGCGCGGATCACTTAAAACAGAGGATTGTCCGGTCTTCCTTTCTTATCGTCTTTGGTCTGAGTGACTGTTGCCGAACGCGCTTTTATCTCAGAAAGAAATGGCTTTACCGACTTTACAAATATTGAGAAGAAACGGCGGTTTTACTAATTTTAGTGTACATGAAATAAAAATCTGCATCAAATGAACAACTCAGCATGATTAATATTCGATCGCGAGAAGAGTATACCATAAGGCCAGGGAGGAAAGGGTACACTGGGCATCGCCATGATTTGGCTCTCGTAGCTTTTTTGATAGCTTCGCCAAAGACGATAAGAAAGGAAGACCGGACAATTCACGTTTTCCCATAGGAGAAAATGATGCCTCCAATTAGCGCCATTACTAGCTAGCGGTGCGGGCTGAAACAATTCTACCCTCCAAGCAGCCTTTCTTTTTACATTTCTTTAATTAGCCTCAAACAACCTCTTTGTTTTAAGAAATTTCCTCTTTTTATTTGCTCGCGATTATTACGATTAAAAATTATTGTTGTTAAATTTAAATTAATTAACGCATCTTAATTAACACAGAATTTTTATGGCAATTCCTAAATAATTAAAGAAAAATTTACTAACAATAAAAAAAAATAAAAAATTGAGACTTTTAAAAAAGATGAAAGTTAATAAATATATATTTATATACAACACCACCAAAATTGTATATTTATAATTCAATAAAATTATCGTAAGGTAATAATTTATATAATTAATAATTCATATGAGTAATAACTTCAACGTTTAATAAGATTCTAGCACAACAAAAGTAAGACAGAAATTATTTATTACATCCAGGAATGGATAAAAGAATTTACAAGAAATAACAAATATAATCATCACACAATTAATACAAAACAAAAATACAATCTAATTCATATGTTAAACAGAATCAAACGAACGTATAAAACAATAGAAACTTCAAACATAAAAATTTAAACCAAGAACAGATGAAGGGGGAGGGGGTTCATCTGTTCTTGTTTAAAATGATGGATATAAAAGATTAAAATTACACAACTTAAATTTAGCATGACAGCAATGATTTATACATATATACTCGTTTGTTGAAACAACCTGGATCTGCACACCAGCGTCCCAATGACATATTTCATTTGAATCAGCTGCAGATTGCTTTTCGAAATGATTATCAACCGTCATGAGACAATCGAAGAGCTGAGTGGAATCAAACACTTTTAGTTTCGATTTCACATGGTTTCGATTTAATAAAAGAAACAACGTTTAGGGAATGCAACATATACTTTTTATTTATTTATTAAATACATAACTTATTTGAATAAATAAGATCATTTCTCTTTATTTTAATATACGATAATTACGCCCTCCAACGGTGCGGGCAAAAGTACATCAAATGACGTGATGCGCGAAGAAAGCTGCGCGGATCACTTAAAACAGAGGATTGTCCGGTCTTCCTTTCTTATCGTCTTTGGCTTCGCATCGCAGTGAGCGCCACCATATTCTATCTGAGCACTCAGAAAAAGAAAAGCTTGCTGAGCGTCTGAGCTCAGAATCTGACAGATTCGTTGCGTGCCGAACACGTTTTCTTCTCAGGCGGAAGTAACAAAGTGCTCGCCGAACGCTGCTCTCTCAGATCTGAGTCAGATCTGAGCGCCGCCGAATGCGCCTATAGGGAGTGCAAGTGTGACGTCAGTCCTTGCAATTCTTCAGTCACGTGACTCGATTTGGTTCCAAACAAGTCTTCTCGCTTCTGGATTTAACATGGTTCCAACGTAGTAATGGAATAAAATCGCTTTGTATAAGCCCAGTGTTTATAACACATTTAAGATGTGAAATTGTTTAGTTCCTCACTGCTCAAGAAGGAGCCAAAACAGCGATTTAGACATCTATCGTTTTCCCAAAGAAAGAAAGATCCGCGAACGATGGCATTCTTTTGCTAAGTGATTAAAAGTGATTAAAAAGCGTTCTAATATTAATGTATAAATTATATAATGGGATTAAATGTCTTAATAATAGTATCAATTACACAAATTAACATAATAATTTAAGAGATGTCATTTTTACTGGCCGCCCGTTTCAACGTTACTAGTACGTATATTGCGTGGTTCCAATGTTTGGAACCAGCGATCCCATTTCCTAGGCTCTCGGCCCGTTCATCGCGCAAATGACGTCAGCTGTGACGTAGTCACTTGCACTCCCTATTGGCCGACTTCATTTCAGTCAAGAATAGAATAAACACAGCAAGCGGGCGATTAATGGCGGACAAGCAAGAGTTGCTGTTCTGATTTGTATGACGTCATAATCACCGACCAATCGGATTGCAGCAGCAGATGCAGACGCTTGCTGCGCCGCATTTTTTCGGGAAACGAGAAGCGTTTGCATTTATCACCAACAATCTGCCGCTTTTAGAAGTGGATCCGCGAGGGTTGCGGTGCCGCGGCCGCCGCCGCTAGCCTTTTATTTGTGAAACCCGCTTCAAGGTAACATTTTGGGACGTTTGGAGGTCCTTCTATGTGGACTTGCATATTATATCCCAGGCAGGCATGCCATAAAGAAGAATGGTTCGGATGACCATTTTATAAAACAAAAGTTGGCTACCTATTCCAAGTACACTGTTTCGCCCCAGAAGAGCAACCAGATTGAACTTTGCCTTCTTAGCTTGGCATCTATCACCACTACGAGGTATTTGTAATTTTTCACCCATTCGACCTCTTTACCAGAAAGGAGAGAGGACTCGGATGTTTTCGAAGTTTCTTCGTAATGAACATAGTCGTGCATTTGTCAACGTTTAGCTTCAGTCTCCACTTAGTAAACCATTTCTTGCACTGATGTAAGGCATTCTGTAACCGAGATATGACGTGAGGGGGATTGCTGTCAGCAGTCATGATGTACTCTTCGCCAGCGAACAGATATAGCTTGCACTTAGTAAAAGTAGGGAAGTCATGGATGAAAAAGCAGAAAAGTGCAGGCCTAGGACAGAGCCTTGAGGAACACCAGCATTGACATCACAAGGGTTAAACATGGAGCAGCCAACCTTGACATGAAATATTCTGTTCGACAGAACGGAACTAATCAAAGCAATCAGATTGTCTGGAAAACCACAAGTAATCATTTAGTATATGAGGCCGTTATACCAAAACTGATCAAAAGCTTTACGAGCATCCAAGAAGACAAGACTACCGTACTTAGCACAATTAAGAATTGTGTATAGATCTGCAACAAGCCTCCGGATCTGGACTTGGCAGGAATGACCTGGGCAAAAGCCAAATTGCTCCTCACAAACAAGATATGCCAAATGTTAGCATTGAAAACTTTTAGGGAAATCCCAATGTCGTGGTGATTGTGCAGTCCTTTCCTTCCCTTTTTTGTCGCTCTGCGTATTTACACAGGATAGCCTTTTCTCATGGAGCTGATGTTTGGTTCCATATTTTAGCTTTTTTGTAATATTCATGGACTTTTTCCCTCTGAATATTTAATTAAGCCTCTCTTCTTGTTTAGGCTTGGCTGTTCAGCGGGAGACCTTTGACCCCTTGTCGGGAGTGGTTCTTCCCTTTGCTGAATATCCTTTCGTTGCCATGGGTGGGTTTTATGACCCTATTCCGCTCTTGGACAGAAGAGTCAGCTTATTGGTTGATTGACTTGTGTCCGCTTCTTTATGAAGTTTTAGACTGACTTTCTCTCCGAGATTTGGAGAAGTAGATTCTGACTGACCGGCCGTGGAGAGCAGTTCCTAAGAACTCGCTCGCTGGTCGGGCAGAGATTGTCTGTCGCTGGGCGACCGCTGGTGAGAAAGCGGACCTCGTAATTGGTCGTCTCCCGATTGCCGATGGCCCTACGGCTTCGAACCTTGTCGTAGACGGATGGGTTCCCAGTCTCGTTCGGCATTGTTTGAGGGTGGCTTTGCTTGACACCTGGTCGATCCCCCCTCTCTGTCTCCTTGGTCTCAGCCATCTCTCTTCCTCATGCCGGGTCCTCGCTGACTTTCTCCTCAGATGTCCCAGAGAAGCATCGTAGCTCCGTCGACAAGCTGAGATTATCGTAGGCAAGCAGGGCCGTACCCAGAAATTTTTTCGGTGGAGGGGGAGGCTGAGGGGGGCTGGCCCAATCCTGCTTGTGGAGGGGGGGTTCCCCATGTAACAGATTTAGTTGACATGGTGGCCAATTTCGGGGGGGCTGCAGCCCCCCCCCCCTGGATACGGCTCTGTAGGCAAGTACGCACCGATTTACGTTTTGCGGTCTTAAACGAACTACACGGTGAGCCATAAGTCCCTTACCACCCCTTGTACAATTCGTGCTTGTGAAAATTGACGGACAACCATCATATTTAGACTCAGGGGAAAGTCATATGGTGCAGGTGACGGGGACAGCGGCCATCTTGGATGACCGTAGGTTTTAAATAGTCATGGGGTACATGATTTCGGGCTAGAATTTCCCAAGAAAAACAATGGTGCAGTCCGTTTGTTCATATCCTTATTCGTTCAAGAGTTTTAGCACATGGTGTTGACAAAATTCTGTTTTTGGAAGGATAAAATTAAGCGTAGAATTTTTCTACTATTTTTCCTATGTTTTGTGTCCAATAACAGCACTGAATATAATTTTTAATTCATGAATTTAAAAAACATGTATTTAAAGGTTAACCGTCTTCCGATCTTCTCCGTTTCTTACTTTACATCCCTGTTACCCAATCTAACTTCACTCTGTCTAATAAAGGCGTTATCTATGGCTCAGAAGTTTTCATTTTCTTTCTCTGCTCTCGAGAGCGCTCAGCCAGCATTACTTTGAGGATGATTGTCGCCATGAGTTAGGTAGTATGATTGTAAGTCACATTCATTTTTTTGCTTTGTGGGTTAAAAGTCATGTTTCTGTTACGTTGTTGCTCCTTTGCTTATTATGATTGATTGCTCTGTTGTTGAATGTTATTTGTGTGATGGCTTAGCAGGTCCTCACAACTTTTGTTCTCCCTCCTTGTATAAATAGTTGAATATTATTTTTCTTAAGTTTAATATATCGTCTCTGTTATTTTCTTGCTTTGAGCAAGTTACTTTATAATCTCAACCAATTGTTACTTATTCATTGTTACTGGTTGGTTACAACTTGTAGAGGATTGCTCTCCTGAAGTAACAGCTTTTAATAGTCATACAGAAATTGTCATTATGTAATTAATTGAGTAGACTTTTCAATTGATTGTAGACACTTATTACCGGAATTTTATTATTATTGGATATTACTGAATTGCGTTGGTCTTAAACGTGGAAAAAGAAGAATAGATCAAGTGTTGTGGAATGCATAGGACGCTCGGTAATTGAGTAATTAATTGCATATTGAGTTTATTGGCTAATAATTGATTTATGAATTGTTATATGGATTGCATATTGCCATGAATAATTACATTGTTTGTTTTAAGTTATTTGTTTATTAAGGTTAGCAACGAAAAAGAATTGTGCACTCTCCAAGGAAGCTGGACTCAAGAAGAACCTGTTCATGAAGATGATGTTGTGAATGGAACATTTGTAAAGAATCACACCTTGTGATAAGTAATATACTTTTTACATTGTATCTCAAGTGGGGAGCATTCTGAGTTGTCCAGATATCAAGCCTATTTTGTCAAGTAATAAATACTGCTGCTGTTATTAGTAAATCACGACTGTTTATGTCCAGTCACCTTACCTGGGATTATACCTGGTTGTGGCATTGACGATAACCAAAACACATCGTCAATAGCTTATAGCATCACATTTGCTTTTGTTATTCTGTTTTATTCATTAAACTGTGTTGTTTTGCTTTTTAATGCCTTTTTATTTGATGCGTTATTTAAATCTTATTTTTAGCCTTGTTGTTTGGCGGTTTTTGAACTTTCTTGCGCTTCATTGTGAGTTTGGTAATGGTTCATTAAACCATCTTTTAACATAACGCAAATTCAGGGTCGTTGAATCGTTCGTCAAAATCGTAGTGGTTTCTATACCCCCATTACCCTCATAACTGGCGCCGTGACGTAAGCTTCGGGTCCTGTTTCTCACATAACTCCCCAGGATACGAAGTTTACAGACATAATTTCTCCAGATCGTTGCGGCCCTGTTACCCACATAACTGGTGCCGTGCCAGCCACGATACGAAGTTTTCAGAAGTATTTTTCCTGATCGTAGTGCAATTGGACCTATTCCGACTATCTCACTTTCGAAAGTGTTTGATCCCATATTTATCGATTGGTGAAAACAGAATGTGAAAAAAGTTATTTCGTTTTCAAGTTGTGATACTAAATAATAAGCTCCCTACTAATAAAGAAATCCTTTTGGTTTGGGCAATGGCACCGATCGTCTATTAAGTTCATCCTTCACGTGCACCATCCCAACAACGCATAGAGCACGCGCGGAGCCAAAACGAAGTGCATAGCATATGTTTTTTCCGATGTTAAATAGATATATAGTAGTTTTATTTTTATTGCAAAACGGTACTTCTTTGCGGACACGCCTCATATATAGAGGACGGGCGGGCATCTGGACAAACCGATCACATAGGCACTTTTTTACAAAAAATATGCTAAAAATACTTGGTACAGTATTAAACCACGCATGCACATGGCCTTGTCTGTATTTGTTTTTCGGAAGCCTTCTTTTGACTTTTTTACGTACTGTACTAAGCTGAGCCAACACCATTTCTACTCAATGTTGGCTGAGCCTGCAACAATAAAGGAAAGCCTGTACAATCAACACCTCCTAGAAAGACGTAGCCCACGTGAAAGACAGGCCCTGGCCAACACCTCCTAAAGAGAAAGCCTCTGAATGGAAACCGTCATACATTGTTACAGCATCATAGTAGTGCAAATTCAGGGCTTATTACTGGTAGAAATACGAATAACAATGCACTACTATGATGATGTAACAATGTATGACATTTCCGTGCAGAGGCTTTCTCTTTAGGAGGTGTTGCCCTGGCGCGGAAAAGTCACCTGACCATCTTTGTCTGAGTAACAATGTAACCTTCACGTGACTTTTCCGCGCCAGGGCAACGCTACCTCTACCACGGCTTTCTAGAAACTACCAGGCCTGAGCCAACACTTCCTAAAAAGAAAGCCTGTGCACTGAAAATTTATACATTGTTACGTCATCATAAAAAGGTATTGTTAATATTATTTCTACCAATAATAAGTCCTAAATTATGACTTCTTATGATCACGTAACAATGCATGAATTTTCAGTGCATAGGCTTTCTTTCTAGGAGGTGTTGCCTGAGCATGTTAAAGATAAAACATTCTTACGTCGAACTG